>JAODUO010000419.1:370000-380000 GCA_025642075.2 Ridgeia piscesae
GCGCTGCTGACAGCAGACGCGCAGCAGCGTGCAACAGCAGCAGCAGCGCGTTGCTGCTGTTAACAACAACACGTTGTCCAGTTCTGCATAACGCAGGTTGCTGCTGTGCGTTGCTGCTGCTGCTGTGTTGCTGTTGCTGCTGTCTGCTGCATGTGTTTGCAACCTGCGTGCGCTGCTGTGTTGCTGTTGTTGCTGTTAGTTGCTGTTGTTGCAACAGAGACAGCTGCTGTGTGTGCACAGCAAAGCAGCAACGCTGCTTGCTGTGTGCTGTTGCTGTTGTGCGTGTGCGCTCTGCGCTGTTGTTGTGCTGCTTAGCGCAGCACGTTGTCCAGCGGCTGTTGCTTGCGTGTTGCTGCTGTTGCTGTGCGTGTCGCTGTTGCTCTGTTGCCGTGTCAGTTGCCAGTTGTTGTTGTTGTTCTCAGCGTGCTCACCAGCACCAGCACCAGCACCAGCTGCTGTTGCTGCTGTGTTGCTGTTTGCTGTTGCTTGTTGCCGCTGCTCGCTGTTGTCCGCTGCGCTGCCGCTGCTGCTGCGCAGCGCAGCGCATGTTTGGCACAGTCATGTCGCGCTGCAGCTGCTGCTTGCCTGCCGCGTTGTTGCTGCTGTTGCTGTTGCTGTTAGCAGCAGCAGCCGCGCGTTCGTTAGCGCGCTTGCTGTCTTGCTGCTGTCTGTTGCTGTTGTTGCAGCGTTGCTGCTGTCTGTTGCTGCAAGCACCTAGACCAGCTGTTGCTGTTGTTGCGTTCCAGCTGCGTGCCTTTGCGCGCCGTTCGCTGCCGCGCTGTTGCTGTCTGCGTGTTGCTGTTGTTGCCGTTGCTTGCTGTTGCTGTTGCGCGCTATGTCGCGTTGCTGTCTGTTGCGCATGACGTGCAGCTTGTTACAGCGCTGCGTTGCCGCGCAGCAGCGCAGTAGTAGCAGCAGCAGCAGCAGCAGCAGCAGCAGCAGCAGCAGCAGCAGCAGCAGCAGCATCCGCAGTCAGCAGCAGCAGCAGCAGCAGCAGCAGCAGCAGCAGCAGCAGCAGCATAGCAGCAGCAGCAGCAGCAGCAGCGTTGCTGTTGTGCAGCTGCGTGTAGCAGCAGTGCAGCAGCAGCGCAGCAGGCAGTAGCAGCAGCAGCAGTAGCAGCAGCAGCAGCAGCAGCAGCAGGCAGCAGCAGCAGCAGCAGCAGCGGCAGCAAGCAGCAGCAGTAGCAGCAGCAGCAGCAGCAGCAGCAGACAGTCAGCAGTAGCAGCAGACAAGCAGCAGCAGCAGCAGCAGCAGCAGTAGCAGAGCAGCAGAGCAGTGCAGCAGCAGTAGCAGTAGCAGCAGAGCAGCAGCAGCAGCAGCAGCAGCAGCAGCAGTAGCAGCAGCAGTAGCAGCAGCAGCAGCAGCAGTAGTAGCAGTAGCAGTAGCGTAGTAGAGACAGTCGCAGCAGTAGTAGTAGCAGTAGTAGTAGTAGTAGTAGTAGCAGTAGTAGTAGTAGTAGTAGTAGTAGTAGTAGTAATAAAAGTAGTAGTAATAATAATAATAATTGGCAGTTCTTTATGTATTGTCTTTTAAGTAACTCTGTGTTGGTTGTTTTTGTTACTATGGTGTACTCTTAAGATCGTCCTACAGCAACACCACCAACAACTACCACTACTACTACTGCTGTTATTACTATCACTACTACTAAACCTACTGCGATTATCATTAACACTAACACTACTATCACTACCACTAACACTATCACTCATATGAATATAACCAAGAACCAAAAATACCAAAAAGATGTATTTAAAGTCGTCGCTGGTGACTCTACACCTTAATATGATATTTGCCGCGTCATACCTGGGAGCATCGTTGCCGGAAACCCAAAAAAATCATCAATATGTTGGAGAGTATGCAATTGTTGGGCCCCTATTTGTTATTGTTTTTTAATATCACGTTTTGTGTCAGTTGGTAGTAAAATCCATTCCATACGTCAGTAGACCGATGGGTCATACGGGGGTCACAGAAGATACAGAATGGCCGAGATAAACATGCATTAGACTCTCACTGTTGTCGGCAAAGAGGTTTTCTTTACATAATAAACTACGGTGGATGTGGCATCAACGAGCTCAGCGAAAGGTCAATTTGACCTCATCACATATGTCAGGTAAACTTAATGTCACCATTGTTACATTTGGACGGTGTTGTGTGCACATCAAACTATAGTCAGTGTGACCTGTCACGACATCATTAATAATATAAATTTTACTAAAGCTTGACAACATGAAAGATACGTTCTTGTATAGCGCAGTATCCAATCCTCGGGATTGCTCAAAACGCTTTACACTTTTCAATCGAGCGCCATAATAAACTGTCTATAACATAGCACTTATTCATACAACTGAATGAACTGAAGCAATGTAGTGTGCACGAATGTGTTAAAGGGTCGACATAGCAACATACGATTCGGACCCAGGTTCTCTTGGTTGAAAATCTGAAGATCTAGCCCCTGAGCCACTGAGTCCCTGATCCACTGGGCCACTGGATCACTGGGCCACTGGGCCACTGGGCCACTGAGCCATTTGGCAACTTAGCCACAGAGGAACTGTGCCACTGGGCAATTTGGCCACTAAGCCACTGAACCACTGAGCCTCTGAGCCACTGAGCGACTAAGCCACTGAGCCACTAAGCCACTTAGTCACTGAGCCACTTATTCACTGAGCCACTGAGCCACTGAGCCACTGAGCCACTGAGCCACTGAGCCAAAGAGCCAAAGAGCCAAAGAGCCTATGAGCCACTAAGCCACAGGCACAATTGTCCGGTGTGTAGTCTATGCTAACGACACGACATCGGCTAATTTGACGATAGTGGGTTACCGGAAAAAGAAGAAGACACCGGCTTTAAAGTGTCGTATCTTCTAGGCATAAATCAAGAAAGAAAAACAGACCCATGTCGCCACACCTTGCCGTATACCTGTACTTCTAGCAAACCACGTCCTTCCCATTGTCGTCACTAATCACACTATTCGAGGTCTCTTTACATGTAACTGATACAGACTGGGACACAGCAAAGTGTATAACAAATGTATCAGCAAGAAAAACACACCCCACGCCTTTGAGAGTTATTGAACAAATTTGCCTTTTTATGCCGTAATATTTATTCGAAGTAATTATGATATGTCCAATGGCAACTGCACGTCAGGAATCTTGTTCGTGTTAGTCTTTTTATATTTGTGTGAAGTACAGTGACGGTGCGTCGGAAATGTTATTGGTTATGCAAATATTACGTAACCATTCAAAGTATCCCTATTTCGTTGTCATGGAAAATAGATATTTAGATACGTGATCATCGTAGACCTACATGTGTATATATAACTGTTTCCTGAAATTATTACAACATAATCCGAGTATTTAGCAATGTTTTCTAACAGCGATCCGATCGATCATGCTTGCTTAGAGTTAGCGAGTCCGCACAGCGCCTGCGCTCACAGCGCTAAGCCAATCGGGGGCTCTCTATCAGCCTCTCCCCCGCGTCTATTGACGTTTGTTTACAGATAGACCACTAGCATAAGCGCTGCTATTAGCCAAAGTTAACGTCAGTGGGATTACTTCTACAAGATTCCGAAAGACGGCGTCCTGGGCTTTCCCGTAGTACCATATTTGTCCGCCAAATGTGAAACCCCGAAGAATGCGACTCGAACAAATGCGATTTATCGCTTCTGTTTTACGAAATTCATGCTTGAAATGTCACGTAATGTTTCTAAAAAGACTATAAAATGTACTAAATAATAATATAAATAAGAAATAAGCAATACCAATTGACAGAAAAGACATCAAAATATACTTTGGTGACAACAAGTCAAAATCGTCGGAAATCATCGTTACATATTTATACGGGGTTTTCTCGAAATCTAGTTCGCTGACATACGACTCATTTCGTTAGAACACGTCACACGTCATTAAATTTAGAAGTTTCTGTTTTGGGGTCACGAGAAGACGGCACATAATGTGCCATGTGATCACCATGTAGCAATATGTTTTTAAATCTTGTTTGCATATGTATAATGTAATGTTGTTGCGAAATAATAAAATTTGATTTGATTTTGATTTGAAGTACTGATGTCGTTTTACTAATGATTGCTTTGAGAAGCAGTCATTAATGATATTAATTATTTACGATTTTCAGAAAAGGTGTTTAACGATTGGTTGGTTGATTGGCTTAGGCTGTGGAACCCGCTTGACAAGACAATTTGACCACATATAACAACATTGCCACCCAGAGGTTTCTTTCTAGATGCCAGATGGACAAGGCAGCACATGAGAGTCCACCCTATGTCTCCTATGTATTCTGTTTTTGTTTTGATATTCACTCTGTGAATACCAACACACACAGTCAGCGTGCAATCTATTCCATTCACTCTGTGAATACCAACATACACAGTCAGCGTGCAATCTATTCCATTCACTCTGTGAATACCAACACACACAGTCAGCGTGCAATCTATTCCATTCACTCTGTGAATACCAACACACACAGTCAGGCCCCGTGCGCAATTATTCCATTCACTCTGTGAATACCAACCACACAGTCAGCGTGCAATCTATTCCATTCACTCTGTGAATACCAACACACACAGTCAGCGTGCAATCTATTCCATTCACTCTGTGAATACCAACACACACAGTCAGCGTGCAATCTATTCCATTCACTCTGTGAATACCAACACACACAGTCAGCGTGCAATCTATTCCATTCACTCTGTGAATACCAACACACACAGTCAGCGGGCAATCTATTCCAATCGCTCTGTGAGTACCAACACACACAGTCAGCGGGCAATCTATTCCATGTTTCAACGTCGCCATCATCGCTGTGAGTACCACACACACACAACACACAACACACACACACACACACACACACACACACACACACACACACACACACACACACACACACACACACACACACACACACACACACACACACAGTCAGCGTGCAATCTATTCCATTCACTCTGTGAATACCAACACACACAGTCAGCGTGCAATCTATTCCATTCACTCTGTGAATACCAACACACACAGTCAGCGTGCAATCTATTCCATTCACTCTGTGAATACCAACACAAACAGTCAGCGGGCAATATATTCCATTCACTCTGTGAATACCAACACACACAGTCAGCGTGCAATCTATTCCATTCGCACTGTGAATACCAACACACACAGTCAGCGTGCAATCAATTCCATTCACTCTGTGAATACCAACACACACACAGTCAGCGTGCAATATATTCCATTCACTCTGTGAATACCAACGCACACAGTCAGCGTGCAATCTATTCCAGTCACTCTGTGAATACCAACACACACAGTCAGCGTGCAATCTATTCCATTCACTCTGTGAATACCAACACACACACTCAGCGTGCAATCTATTCCATTCATTCTGTGAATACCATCACACACAGTCAGCGTGCAATCTATTCCATTCACTCTGTGAGTACCATCACGCACAGTCAGCGTGCAATCTATTCCATTCACTCTGTGAATACCAACACACACAGTCAGCGTGCAATCTATTCCATTCACTCTGTGAATACCAACACACACAGTCAGCGTGCAATCTATTCCATTCACTCTGTGAATACCAACACACACAGTCAGCGGGCAATCTATTCCAATCGCTCTGTGAGTACCAACACACACAGTCAGCGGGCAATCTATTCCATTCGCTCTGTGAGTACCAACACACACAGTCAGCGTGCAATCTATTCCATTCACTCTGTGAATACCAACACACACACACACACACACACACAAACACACACACACACACACACACACACACACACACACACACACACACACACACACACACACACACACACACACACACACACACACACACACAAGTCAGCGTGCAATCTATTCCATTCACTCTGTGAATACCAACACACACAGTCAACGGGCAATCTATTCCATTCACTCTGTGAATACCAACACACACACAGTCAGCGTGCAATCTATTCCATTCACTCTGTGAATACCAACACACACAGTCAGCGTGCAATCTATTCCATTCACTCTGTGAATACCAACACAAACAGTCAGCGGGCAATATATTCCATTCACTCTGTGAATACCAACGCACACAGTCAGCGGGCAATCTATTCCATTCACTCTGTGAATACCAACACACACAGTCAGCGTGCAATCTATTCCATTCACTCTGTGAATACCAACACACACAGTCAGCATGCAATCTATTCCATTCACTCTGTGAATACCAACACACACAGTCAGCGTGCAATCTATTCCATTCACTCTGTGAATACCAACACACACAGTCAGCGTGCAATCTATTCCATTCATTTATAGTCCTTTGTGAGAATGAATACTTTCTTATACATAAATCGACTCTGTTCCTTTACTAATGTTGCCCCATGTAGTCTACTCCTCCTGCCTGTTTTAGTTATGAACAACATATTTAGTTCTATATTTTAAAAACTTCTATCTGATTTCATCTTAACATTCTGTTATCTAGACTGTAACAACGATGTTATGAAGGCGATACGTCTCGCTAGTACGTGAATGTAAAATAACCACTTAACTATATTACTTATATTACTATAATCTACGAATAAACCAAACCAGAAAAAGTTAAGCGTTGCACTCACACCTCTTGGTACAAATGTCCCGGATGTATTGTGTTACGACTGTGACTGTCCATCATTATTATTAGGCCGTCGAGTAGCTTTTTTCGTTGATGCGAAACATTGCGGTTCTCATTGCGTGCAACTGATATTGTGAAAAACAGCTCAAGTGTTTAATAAATAGTGTGTATATTAAATATGAGAACACAGTAGTCGCAGTGTGTTTTTATATTACTCGGTAGTTTTTTGGAACAAAACTTCGACCAGTACTCCATTACGAGGTTTCGAATCGATTTGAATTGAATTGAATTGTATCCAATATGATCCACATTCGTTATAAAGGCATTGTCGAAAGTGACGAGACATGTTGCTATGTTACATATGAGATACGGTTTACTGCAGCCGTGGACAGACGAGTGTTGGGTCAAGCTTATTCATCGACACTGTAAAACACCTTAAATACCAAAACACACGATTACGACGCTACGGCGTCATCAGTCTTCAATAAGACGCACACCCGCACGCCCGCACGCCCGCACGCCCGCACGCCCGCACGCCCGCACGCCCGCACGCCCGCACGCCCGCACGCCCGCACGCCCGCACGCCCGCACGCCCGCACGCCGCACGCCCGCACGCCCGCACGCCCGCACGCCCGCACGCCCGCACGCCCGCACGCCCGCACGCCCGCACGCCCGCACGCCCGCACGCCCGCACGCCCGCACGCCCGCACGCCCGCACGCACCGCACGCCCGCACGCCCGCCGACGCCCGCACGCCCGCACGCCCGCACGCCCGCACGCCCGCACGCCCGCACGCCCGCACGCCCGCACGCCCGCACGCCCGCACGCCCGCACGCCCGCACGCCGCACGCCCGCACGCCCGCACGCCCGCAGCCCGCACGCCCGCACGCCCGCACGCCCGCACGCCCGCACGCCCGCACGCCCGCACGCCCGCACGCCCGCACGCCCGCACGCCCGCACGCCCGCACGCCCGCACGCCCGCACGCCCGCACGCCTCTCTTTCTTCCAGGTGTTAAGCAATGGTATTGTCCTGTATGTACCACATCTTTCAACCACCAACGTCACATGTATGCAAACACAAATACACACACACACACACACACACACACACACACACACACACACACACACACACACACACACACACACAACTAACAAAACAACAACACACACACACACACACACACACACACACACACACACACACACACACACACATACACACACACAAAAACACACACACACACACACACACACACACACACACACACACACACATACACACACACACAAAAACACACACACAAACATACACACACAAACAAACACACATACACGTAAACACACACACATACACACATACACACACTCACACACTCATACACTCACACACTCACACACTCACACACTCACACACTCACACACTCACACACTCACACACTCACACACTCACACACTCACACACACACACACGCACACAAATACAAAAACACATACACACAAATACACAAACATACACACAAACACACACACTCGCACACACACACACACAAACACACATACATACACATACATACACATACATAAACACACACACACATAAACACACATACACATACACATACACATACACATACACACACACACACACACACACACACACACACACACACACACACACACACACACACACACACACACACACACACACACACACATGCACACACACACAACCCATATATTGTTGCAATAATGAATTGTGTTCACAGTACATACGGTTTCTTACAGCAAAACTCCCCAACTACTTCTTAATATAAACTTATCGTTGTCTTTTCATCCCAACATTGATAACTACAATAACCAATAAAGGTTTTTTTCCCTACCATACAACATAAACACAATCACTGCACCTTACTACACCTTTGACATCGTCATATTCGGGAAAACAACTATATCTTCTATATTTAGTAATACATGTAATATAAATTTCAAGTATGGCGATAAACAGGAGTGTTTTGCCACCTCCTGCTCTGACTTAGGAGATGACGCAGACGCAAAGATGTGTATATATACGTCACTTGATTGGTCAAGAAGCAACAGTTTGCGGATGCTGGACAAACAAAGAAGTTTCTCCGTTGAAGAAGAAGAAGAATACACCGACTTCGCCAAGTACTCCAACTGTCCACAGAGAGGTAAGCAAAAAGCGTCTCCAGAACATGCGGGTTATCCTTGTTTTTTCTCAATTGCAAAACGGTACATAAAGGTGTTTTTATCAAGCACAGTAACCTCTCCTCAGGAGTGCTCAGGCCGCTTTTCAGTTTACTCGCTGGCAGGTTTTTATCAAGCACAGTAACCTCTCCTCAGGAGTGCTCAGGCCGCTTTTCAGTTTACTCCCTGGCAGGTGTTATCAAGCACAGTAACCTCTCCTCAGGAGTGCTCAGGCCGCTTTTCAGTTTACTCCCTGGCAGGTGTTATCAAGCACAGTAACCTCTCATCAGGAGTGCTCAGGCCGCTTTTCAGTTTACTCCCTGGTAGACCTGTTCAATCGTACACCAATCGTACACTTTATTTTTAGTCAAAGATTGTTGGTATTGTATAAAGGAAAATAGTCGAACCGCGTAAATTACACGTCACCACGCTGCAGAAAACATATCCTTGTGTATAAATGTATCTTCCTTTGCAGCACGTTGACCAATCAACATGGGAAAATTCCTGACGTCCCACCTGCTTCTATTGGGTTTAGTCGGTCTATCCATCGGCAAGTATCAGGCCAGAAACTTTGCTTCACTGGGCCAATGTTTGGCATTTGAATAAAAGTCTGTTTTTACATTGTAATATTGTAAACAAATATGTCGGGCCTTCGCTTTTTCAAACCACGTAATTCACCTTCAAAGACAAGATAGCCAGTGGTACATTAAGACATTCGCGAGTCCTTAAAATGTCACTATTTTGTATTTACGCAGATATATTGAAGTAATGCTGTACTGCTGTAACCGTCATTGCCCAAGTGATCGGCAGTTCTTGTCGAATCCGGACCCACCTCTGTGTCGCATTTATAAATACGGTTTTCCCTCAAGTTGATACGTGTGTTCTTTAGTTCCATCATTCAAAGTCATCCCAGACATATCTTAGCATACATTTCCAACTGCAGCGTGCGATCTGTACACCTTCGGACCTTGTGATAAACCGTGCGGAGGCGGAAGTCAGCAGGCGGTCGTGCGCATGTGCAATTCAACGACTTCCGATAACCCAGATTTCCCGTGTGAGGTGATAAGCGTCGCTTGCAACAATGCCCCGTGCGACGGTGAGTGAAAATGAAGCTACAGATAACATCAGTTTGTTTGCATTTCATTAGTCCTCATCCGTGTAGGAATGATAA
>JAODUO010000419.1:387500-392500 GCA_025642075.2 Ridgeia piscesae
ATATTCGTCAAACAACTCCTGATCAAAACGTGTACATGAAATGAAATATAGTACATATTGGACGTGAATGAATATAAACAATTGTCAAAAATGATAAATGAAAGGCAAAGAAACAAAAAACCGAACCCGTAGACATCAATATTTCTGGTTCATCATTCTGATCGCCGCGGGCACAACACTCTGCTATACCGAACCTGTTTCCATTCCATGCGCCAGTCTCTCCTTCCAAGCGGGAGACCATGGAAACACGTGGGGTGTGGAGTGTGGGATCCCGATTGTTGTCCTGGTCACAAAACTTGTAGACAAAAGGTTGGGAACCGCTCTGATGTACAACCAATGTGTACGCCTGGTGTATATTCACACGCAAGACTACTTTGATTGACCCACAGTTTGTCGGTACGAAGCAGTGGCCGGAGAACCGCGCAAGTTCCGCAGTCTGGTGGATGGATCTGTGCAAGACTGCATCAAAGGGATGATGTATGAACCGCTCATCTGCGGCTGTCTCCAAGTGTCAGTTAGTAAGTGAAACGTTCAACAAACCTGTCAAACACGAACTAAGTATCATTCTGCCTGGTGTAACGTATTGTTCAGTTATCCCTCCTGTTACAGGGGCCTCTGCGCCTCATGGAACTGGAACAAATACGAGACAGTACAATAACACATGGAGTGTGTTATTTTTGTCTCTTCTTGTCTGTTTCCCGTCTTCAACGATAAGATATTTAAAGTTTTAAAATGCTGCCATCCAGAATATAATATCACACAGTATATACCAAGAACACATTATATTTTTACATCTGTTGAGAATAACTTCTATGCTCAAACGTTATTTTAAAGCTGTGTGCCCTCCAAAATATAAATTATGCACAAGTTGGAAAGTGGGAACAGCTTAATAATAATTTACATATTAAGTTCATTCGTTCGTTCGTTCGTTCGTTCGTTCGTTCGTTCGTTCGTTCGTTCGTTCGTTCGTTCGTTCGTTCGTTCGTTCGTTCGTTCGTTCGTTCGTTCGTTCGTTCGTTCGTTCGTTCGTTCGTTCGTTCGTTCGTTCGTTCGTTCGTTCGTTCGTTCGTTCGTTCGTTCGTTCGTTCGTTCGTTCGTTCGTTCGTTCGTTCGTTCGTTCGTTCGTTCGTTCGTTCGTTCGTTCGTTCGTTCGTTCGTTCGTTCGTTCGTTCGTTCGTTCGTTCGTTCGTTCGTTCGTTCGTTCGTTCGTTCGTTCGTTCGTTCGTTCGTTCGTTCGTTCGTTCGTTCGTTCGTTCGTTCGTTCGTTCGTTCGTTCGTTCGTTCGTTCGTTCGTTCGTTCGTTCGTTCGTTCGTTCGTTCGTTCGTTCGTTCGTTCGTTCGTTCGTTCGTTCGTTCGTTCGTTCGTTCGTTCGTTCGTTCGTTCGTTTGTGTGTTTGTTTGTTTGTTCGAACAAACGAACGAACGAACGAACACATTCGTTCGCTCGTTTGTTTGTTTGTTTTCTTTAGCCCTTCGGTTGTCATTACACTGTCCATGTCGTTGGTTTTAGTTGACCCAACATGTAGTGACGATCTGCTGCTGTACTTTCCCTATGACGTTGACTTCGATGACGTCACGTGTCATCATGCAAAGGGCTACGCCTACGGAGACGGAGATGCTACAATTGTAAATGACGTTGATCGCGGCAACGTGGTCCATTTTGACGGGAACGTTAGAATCGAGGTAGTCGAACTTGAGGGTCATCAATGTTGTCAATTAGTTAATGTGTTTAGGCTTATGTGTTCTTACGTGTGTATTTGTGTGTTTGAGCGTGCATGTGTGCATGCTTTGTGTGTGTACATACGTGTGCTTCGCGGTTTAGTACTTTATATGTGTTCACTTGTTTGTGCGTGCGGACGTATTTGCGCGCGTGATGGTATGCGTGTGTGAGTGTCAATGTGTGACGTGATGTTCTTGTAACATATTCAAGAAACACTAGCGTCGTCCCAAGGTGTTTATCTGTCACCCATTTTGATAAACCCAAACGTTATTCGTTGCTTGCGTAGTTAATAATAAAAATTAAAACCATTGCAGTATAATCAATTTAATTTTAATAGCGCCATGATAATCTTGAACCTGTCCTACGCAATACGTCGAAACTAACCTTTAAGCACTGCTTTTAATTATTTATAATGTCTGTTTTGTAACACTTTGTATAAAACTGTGATGCTTACAGTTCGCTATTTACAGTCCATTCGATGTTTGCCCCGGTTGCAGGTTCCGTTCATGCGTAACTGGTTCAAAGACCAGTGTACGACTGCGTTCACCGTGATGTTTTGGTTCAAACGCGACCCGGGCAATTTCGGCAAAGTTGGCCTCGTGCACAACGGCGACTGTATCGACGCACCGACCTTCCTGGTCTACGGAGACGAGAGCCCGTCACACGACAAGCAAGTCGTTGGAGGAGTCGACACCATCGGCACTGGGCTGACGTTTACAAACCCGGCACTCGTATGTAGAGACGGGTATATACGTGAATAGACGGGTATAGACGGGTATAGACGGGTTTAGACGGGTATAGACGGGTTTAGACGGGTATGGACGGGTATAGACGGGTATAGACGGGTATAGACGGGTATATACGTGAATAGACGGGTATAGACGGGTATAGACGGGTTTAGACGGGTATGGACGGGTATAGACGGGTATAGACGGGTATAGACGGGTATATACGTGAATAGACGGGTATAGACGGGTTTAGACGGGTATGGACGGGTATAGACGGGTATAGACGGGTATAGACGGGTATATACGTGAATAGACGGGTATAGACGGGTTTAGACGGGTATGGACGGGTATAGACGGGTATAGACGGGTATAGACGTGAATAGACGGGTATGGACGGGTATAGACGGGTATAGACGGGTATGGACGGGTATAGACGAGTATAGACGTGTATAGACGGGTATAGACATGAATAGACGGGTATAGACGGGTATAGACGGGTATGGACGGGTATAGACGGGCATAGACGGGTATAGACGGGTATAGACGGGTATAGACGGGTATAGAGGGTATAGACTGGTATAGACGGGTATAAACGTAACTAGACGTGCATTGACGTGGTACACACGTTGTGTGTGCAGCAATAAACGTAGTACAATGATGACGCATATACATACATGCGTGTAAGTATGCGCATACGCATACGCATACGCATACGCATACGCATACGCATACGCATACGCATACGCATACGCATACGCATACGCATACGCATACGCATACGCATACGCATACGCATACGCATACGCATACGCATACGCATACACATACACATACGTATATATTTATAGAGGCATATGCTTTAAGTATATATGCTTCAGTTGTTTTACAGATTAAAGAATCGAAATGTTGTTATGAAAACGCAGGGAACAATTACATTATCTTGTCCAAATAGTTTAGCTTCCCCGTAATACAACGCTTCATAGTTCCCTTGTAGGGTATTGTTTTCGCCTGTTGTGTGTGAGCTTAGTGTACAGCTTTGTTCAGTATTACTCTAAATGACAGTATCCATAACAATGAACAGAGACGTTCTTTCATCAACCAATAAGGGCGTTTAATTTCAGGCTAGTGATGGCATCTGGCACCACGTGGCGCTAGTGTACGATGGGTCGTACATGTGTTTGTACATCGACCGTGTCTTGGTCGAGAGGGAGCCACTGTCAGGTACAGCACAAATGGTTTGAGTTGGGCATTGTTTTTCCTCACAAACAATTGTACCATACGTCTGTATATCGCGATTGCACTGCGTTCACTTTTATCAAATCGTGTAGCCGTCAGTGTTGTAATAGTGGTAGTAGTAGTAGTAGTAGTAGTAGTAGTAGTAGTAGCGCAGCTGCAGCAGCAGTAGCAGCAGCAGTAGCAGCGTCAGTAGCAGTCAGCGTAGCAGTCAGCAGTACAGCAGCTCAGCTAGCAGCAGCAGCAGCAGCAGCAGCAGCAGCAGCAGCAGCAGCAGTGCTAGCAGCAGCAGCAGCAGCAGCAGCAGCAGCAGCAGCAGCAGCAGCAGCAGCAGCAGTAGTAGTAGTAGTAGTAGTAGTAGTAGTAGTAGTAGTAGTAGTTTATAACGCCTATATCCTCAATACTCTAAGCTCAGATGTGCAATATACAATCAGCGTTAAACATATTCGTGAGTTTGGACCCATCGCTAGAGCAAAGACCCATAGATAGAGCAAGAGATTCCCAGGGTTTAGGATAGACATCCGATTTCAAATAAATAAGTCTTGAGTTTCTGCAAAACTTGGCTATATGGTCAAAGGGAGTTGATTCTTGGCTTTGGGTGCAGCTGTAGGGAAAGTGGGTCTCCTAATATTGAGTATATTTGTGGAACAGAGCGTTTTTGTGAAATTGATATCTAATGGTCCTGGGGATTACAGAAGCATATGGGATCCTAACTAAACAGGCCGGTGGTTGAAAGGAAACACATCACATGTCTCGTGCTGTTGCAGGATGCATCAACAACGTGCAGAACGCAATGATGATTGGGGCACTCGGCTGTTGCCAGCAAAGTCAGATGGGCTTCTTCAGAGGCTGCATTGATGATGTGAGTATTGACGTAGACATACACTGTTGTAACGAACATAATTATGAAAATAGTTTATATTGTAATTGAATAGCTTTTTATTATTTGGTAATAATAGAAGTTACATAATACCTTCAGTCTGCTCAAAATAGTGTAATGTTACGTCATTCCCTGGGTCAGTTTAGTTACTGATCACTACACAATGTATTTTAGTATACCCGATACCGAAGTAAACTTATGAAACTGATTACAGTGATGACGACGATTGTCGATGATGATGAGGAGTAATATTACGTTGATAATGAGGTTTGCTCGTATGATGATGATGATGGTAGTTGTGACGGTGATAATGAGGTTGATGACGACGACGACGACGACGACGACGACGACGACGACGACGACGACGACGACGACGACGACGACGACGACGACGACGACGACGACGACGACGACGACGACGACGACGACGACGACGACG
>JAODUO010000419.1:395000-407500 GCA_025642075.2 Ridgeia piscesae
CGTTTGTCAATATTTAGCTTAGTTTTGTGAACAAACCGTTGTTTGGAAACGGATGATCTAGCAGATTACGTATGAATGTCGATTGTTGAGTAGAAAGATTGCGGTATATAATAGTAGCCGATTTAAAAGTAATTCGATATACATCTGGATGCCAATGCAAGTGCTTAAGTAGCGGAAATGATGGTGAGAAACGGGGGAGGGTGCTCTATGTACCATGCGTGCTAAACAATGATGTATACCTTGACATTTAGATAAATCTGTTTAGCTATGGAAGAAGAAGAACACAATTAGCACAAAACCAACACGATATATAGGCCACGTCATGAGAAAGAAGCACATGGTTCGTAACAACAAGTTAGAACATATTTAGTAACAACAGGAAAGATTGATAGGAAAAGATCCAGGGGACACTAATGAATACAAATAATAAACGTCAATATGGCGCGGAAGGAGCGCAGCACACTGCAACAAACAACAAAGGGTCGTACGGCTGAAGGGTCAAGGTCATCAACGCCACTGACAGACATAGCACACCGAAGAAGGAAGTGCTAATGCCATACTTTACTCTATGATTCCTTATTTTCCTTTTACTGACATCTAATTAGTTTGGACTTAGACTAGTTGACGCTATAGCACCTAGTCTCCCCCCTCATCATTGTCAAGGCAATTATTATATTGAAAATCAGAAATTGTTTGCCACAACATGCCATTGAACTCCTGGTTGCAAAGTATCCAGAACGTTTCAGCTCTCGTGATGGTCAAAGCCAGTCGCTACGATCACATAGCACCCATCCTAGAGAATCTCCACTGGCGTCCCGTGCGATGCCGTACGAGACCAAGGTTATACTGACAACGTTCAAAGCCCTCCATCTGCTAGCCTCGGTTAACCGGACTCCGTGAGGTGGCAGCACTTTTCAGCCCCTCAACTCCGCCTGAAGAATTAATGAGCTGCCGATATAACCCACAGGGCGGCCTTATCCCAGATTAGAGTAGAGACGCTGATTGGCTTTCAGGCCAACTATGAAATAAAAATTATAATAACGATATACAAGATAATGATATCCTATGAAACATATTCAACATTGAATTTATATTAACACACACAAAAATTGCAGTTATTTATAAAGTAGAAATTATGGCAGGATTAACCAGTATCCGTGAGGTGGCAGCATTGTTTAGCCATACACGTAATATACAAATTAAATAAGGACACCTTTTTTCAGATAATGCTGTATTGTAAAACATATTCGAAATTAAACTTATATCAACACAAAATAAATAGTAATACAAATTTGCAGTTACTTATAAAAAATAGAAATTACGGCAGGATGTACGTGAGGTGGCAGCTTCGTTTAGCCCACACGGGTCATATTCTAAAGTCGGCAAAGTCCGTCTTCTCGACGTAGTTACGCAGCCCATCGACAGTCGGTTAAGAGAAATTATCCATCTGCTTGTTCCACACTATAGACTTGCTGCAATTTAGTTCTATCAGCCGAACAGAGCGTTGGGATCGTCGTCTGATTCTCTCCTGAACTTATAGCAGGGCTCATCTCCGCCATTCGGCGATCGCGCCTTCGCCATCGCGGCTCCTCGTCTATGGAGCGATCTTCCTCACGATACATGCGCAAATGTGCCTATATCTTCACCACATTAAAAGACCCCTGAAGACCAACTTATCCAAACCAGCTTTTTATTCCTGAACTTTGACTCTTACTTAATGTTTTCGCTCGAGTTGACTTGTTATACTTTTTAAGAATTATTTATTTATTCTATTCTATGCTCTTTTTATTATCCTAAATTGTTTTGTTTTAATGTGTTTATTTTTGTATTAGTGATAATGTAATTGGACGACTGATGCTGCGTGTTAATAATCTTAGATTTGTAGATTTGTTTAGTGATACTTGTATGTTTCTATAACAGCGCCTTCGGAAAGGGTAACCCGAGATTACCGTGCAGTATAAATGTCTTTATTATATTTATTATGTTGCGTTGCGTTGCGTCGCGTCGCGTCGCGTCGCGTCGCGTCGCGTCGCGTCGCGTCGCGTCGCGTCGCGTCGCGTCGCGTCGCGTCGCGTCGCGTCGCGTCGCGTCGCGTCGCGTCGCGTCGCGTCGCGTCGCGTCGCGTGTCGCGTCGCGTCGCGTGTCGCGTCGCGTCGCGTCGCGTCGCGTCGCGTCGCGTCGCGTCGCGTCGCGTCGCGTCGCGTCGCGTCGCGTCGCGTCGCGTCGCGTCGCGTCGCGTCGCGTCGCGTCGCGTCGCGTCGCGTCGCGTCGCGTCGCGTCGCGTCGCGTCGCGTCGCGTCGCGTCGCGTCGCGTCGCGTCGCGTCACGACAACCTGGAAGTGAATCAGTTGAACGCTAACGAAGGCATCGAGAGAGTGCCGAAAGATACGACAGAGCCAATATGGTAAACGTTAATGGATATACTACGGATTATTGCTATAGGCCATATATACCGTTAAACCTAAGTGGGCATGGGCAGTTAGAATGTGATGATGTTCAAGGTGCATCACATACACGGATAGAACAACAAGCATCTGGGTGAGAGAAAAGGCAAAGACGTTGTTGAACAAGTCAGAAGACGGAAGTGGACCTGGGCAGTTGAAATGTGATGTTGTTCAAGGTGTTTCTTGATGCGGCTTTGAAATATATAATTTTCAAGAAGTTTGGAAGTGTGCTTTCTTATCTTCTAATAATCGGCTATTTTTCACAAGAATAACCATCTTTTAATTACAGAAACATAACCGATAGACTTAAATTTAATTTTACTTTACCATCGGTATATTGGTTGACATTTGTATGGTCAGTACGCAAATATAACGTGTAAAACCAGAGTAATATTACGTGTAAAACCAGAGACGACGCCAACTTTGACAGCTAACCGGAACTCATGAGAAGAAGGTTCCAATCGACTCGATAGGCGTCGCTGCGGACTAGCCGAGCTTCACAAAGATACGCAACTCCTCGCGATAACGTGTGACGCCACAACCACTAGCGCCATCTAGTTTTAAGCGTGCTACCGACGATGGCGTCTGCTCGACGTTGGATGTCGAATGGCCAATGTTGTGCTGCGCCCAATTGCAACAACAGTCGCATAAAATGTCCGGAAATGGTTTTCCACGGCTTCCCGGTTGAAGAGAGAAGGTAAATGTTGGATCTATTAAAGAAATGTATATGTCAAAGTAAAGCAATCGACACTTTCCCCTGTGAAAACATGAGAAAAATGGCCAAACGTATAGTCAATGAAACGCCAGTCGAATACGCTCGCAGGTCGAACACTTAAGCCTTAAGGATATCTTTTGTAATTACCGCCATATGTAACATAGAAAACGCTAAATATGTAAAGTTGGCATCTACACAAACAATCTGATTGACAATTTTGTAAAATGAGGTTTGTGAACATACATTTTCAAAAAAGTACTTATAGTTATAGTACACGAAATACTCACTGGCCCCTGGCCCTGGCCCTGTTGCCTAATAAATGATCTCTATTACTATGCCTATGAGGAGTGTGGCGTGCTTAAAAATAAAATCTACAGAATATGCATACATAATATTGGTTGGATTATCAATATCCCGAAGGCTGCCTTGTCCACTTGCCATCTGGAGTTCACTTTCTTGTGGCAATCTGGTTAAACTTGGCTAAATCGTATAAATATTACAATCACCTCGTAACTATTTCGACTCGTGGCATAACTAGATACTAATAGAGTTGAAATATAATGTAATTTTCTTCATGAAGTCAATAATGCTTTGTTATGTAACAATATACATTATTATTTATATGGCAGGATTAATATTCGTGTATAAACAATTCTCTTTATATTGTTTTTTCTTTCGTATTCGTTAAAGCATGTAGCGTGTGTGCAATATTTACATACCTAATGATTTATTATTATGGTTGTCACCACAATAATTGTGTTTGGGGATACATACTAATACAAGTTTTTACCTTCTTGTGTATTCCTTCAAACAACATTATATGTACAGCATGTTGACATGGTCTTAAATTGTAATGTTTGTTGTTGAATGTTATTTGAGTAATTAATATTGAATTGAACTGAATTAATATTTGTGTTCAATACATGTTGCAGAAGAAGCAGCTCACACAGCTGAGTTCATCGAAAGGATGGACCAACTGTTCAATGCCTTTAACAGCCAGACACTGACCAGTCCAGCACTGATGCCACACGCTCTAACTGAAACCAGTGGCCACAAGGTGGTTTTGCTAGGAATCTTAGATTTAAAGCAAAGGCAAGGATGGCAGTATATTAATTTTGTTAGATGTTGTGTCAATTGTATATATTCTTGACTAATACAAATCAGGTAGATTTAAAGAAATTGCATATTTTGACTTTGTAAATCAAATCAAGGCAAACTTTTCAAACATCCTGTATATGCTATGACTTACACCTGAATTTTATTCATGAGCTTTGAGTGTCATGTAAGTATTCCATGTTTACTTCAGGCCATTGACTGTACGCAAGATACTGTTTATGGGAATTATATTAACAAGACATGACGTCTGGTTGTGGCATAATAATGGTGTGTGTTTTATCCATGACAGATATTCTGAGTAGCAGTCGCCGTTTTTAATAGGACCGTTTTAATTGGGATGTAACTATTATTCACCGTTTTGTGTGGGTTGTATACACGCCATTGGAACGTTTTTGTTTGTATACACACTACTTACCGTTTTAACAGAACTGTAACGATCATTTACCTTTTTTAATTGTACACATTATTAATTGGGACGTTTTGGCTTGTTATCATTCTGTGAGTAAAGTTGCTATACCTTCTTATAATCATATTCTGCTTGCCTTAGTTATACAATGCATCTAAGCTTGTATGGGGACTTGCTTTTATTATCTAGGCCAGAGGCAATGCCCCTTGTCATGTTTACCATTTGACTTTACTATCTGTGTGCAATTAAAAAGCATTGCCATTTTCCACCCAGGTATGTTTTCTAGCAATTTGTCGCTTCATAAACCGGCAAAGTGCAGCAGGCTACAATACTATTACAGTTTCATCAGTGGTGAGTAAAATAATAATTTTATAGACTAATTGCAGCAATTAAATATAGAGTTGAGCAAATATGTGTATTCTTGTGCGGAGAGCTAATAATACTGTAGCAAGTACCAAATCTAAATACTAAAAGAAAAAATGGTAAAACGATTAACAGGTACGGGAGTTATTGAACAAGCATTTCGACCAAGAAGTTGAAACAAAATCACATCTTTAATAATAAGGGGGCAGTACGATCGCGTTTATTACGGAATAGGCCCAGGAATGTACTTTGTCATTAAACTCAATTAAAATAATAGACTTGCTTAAAAACACTATCTACAATGCGAGTGGGGTGAGTTAGGGGGAGAAGGGGATATATGACCGCTGGTGCAGTCTCTGTCATTTGAACCTTTGCTATCGTATCCAAACACGCTGATGCAGTCTCTATAATTTTAAACTTTGCTTTCGTGTCCTAGCACGCTAGAAACTAGATGGCGCCACTTACGTAATGTCATGTTATTTAAGGCAAAATCGCGAGGAGTTACGTACCTTTTTGAAGCTATAGAATACTTGATGTAATTTAGAATAATCGTCGATAAAAACACGTACGGTATACGTACTGTCCCACGCTGACGTCAATTTGCAAAAACCTATTACATTAATTACTTTAATATATGTGACTTTGAATATGACTAAAACTAACATAAACCGTTTCGTATTCACTTTAAGACGTGCAACAAGTTATATTCAAGAACTATAGATCGACCCGGAGAAATCATAAGGATGTTGATTGAACACCAGAAAAACATGTACCGAATATGACGTTGGAAAAGAAACATATCAAACAAACGCACACACTTTGGAACTGTGTTGTAGCGGAATGGGTACCGAGAATGTTCGAGTATGGACAGACTCAGACCGAGCCTGGAGGACGGCAGGCAGAATTAAGTACGACAAGCAAGAATTTATCAAACTAAACGAGTGACGTGGTGTTGACGCGGGGAAACCGTGCGCTTGCAAGCGCGATGCATGCGCTTAGACTGTTTGGGCCCCAAACTTCTGAGATCTCCAGAGGCCTGGAAAAGGTTCGAAAAGAAATCTCAATCTAAGAATCACCCTCAATGTACCCGCTACATCACATACAAAATATCAACTACTTAGAACAGTATTTCTGAAAATTACTAATGGGGTACATCCCATATTGCTTTTAGTTTGGAAAATATCTATATATGGTTGACTTCCCAGCTTCAATGAGCATTAGCTGTGGTCATCAAATATATCGCCAATATCTTCCCGCGATTTTCGTTGAAGTGCGGTCACGTGATCAAGACCACCACCGTCATATGATAACCGAGAATTAAATTAGATCAACGTTGATGAAGTTATCGAGAGGGTGCCGAAAGATACGACTGAACATACAGGGATTCAGAATGGTAACGTATTACATTTCAAAATCACGAACATAACTGAATCCGGAAGCAATTTACATATTGTAAACCAATTAATGTTTAAAGGCAACGCTGATTTACATACCATTTTAAATTATGCATCCGTATTTAAGCCAGTAAGATAGAATTTCTCACAGTCCGTAGTCACAACTAGCAGCTACGTGTATGGGCATTCGTTCTAGTCTAAATGGACAGACCAAATTACTGCTAATGCAATTTTATAAAGAAATGCAACATTGTCATAATACAACTACATTTTATTCGAACACGTACACTATACAACATGACATTCTGGTATCCAGCAACTCAAAGCGGACAAACCGAGACAATTTTGTCTAAGTATCTTTAAGTCTGACCGTATTAGACACATGTCCGCTAGATGTCGCCTTCATAACACAAGCATTAACTATACAAATACAAATGCATCGTCATCGCTTCTCGACTGTTGACGGCAAGGGCAACACCAGAAGACGACTCGTATTTCTTTATGCATCTCTCCGATGTTCTGCTGACTCGATTTAACGCTCATGGTGCAGACGCCATGTTGGTACGATGTGCGTTCTTCATAAATGTCTAATAATCAGCTAGTGCAACTTGGATATGTAACAATTCGTAGAGTGTGGATTGGGCTATGATGGTTATCTGCGTCGGTTGCAGTAAGATGTGAGCTCCGCTTGAGGCATAGCTCTGGTGTACAGCTTTAGCTGTCGAAAAAAGAAGCATTTCATATATCACAAGTGGTTTGTTTTGTGGCGCCACATATTGAATGGAACATGTATTAATGTACAATGTCATCTCACAGTTTTTACGAATTTACACCAAGCGGAAATGTTCCAAAGGACTTTTTTTAATGGCAGATTGGAATAAATTCGTCTAGAGTTTCCATTGGAAGCGCATTACTATGTACACAAACGGTTTACTCATAAAACACTCACATTCAACATTAAACTGTTAAATAAAAATTATAACTTCCAACAAAAACAAATGATTCATTAAAGCATATTTGGCCTGTTAGCAGCATATGATAATTTATATAATATTGAGTCTCTGTAGTTTATTATATGATACAAAAAAAACGAATGACACGAATGTTTGCCAGAACGTTATTATTATTATATATATATATATATATATATATATATATATATATATATATATATATATATATATATATATGTATATATATATATATATATATATGTGTATATATATATATAACACACACACACACACACACACACACACACACACACACACACACACACACACACACACACACACACACACACACGAGATACATACATCGTCAATGCGACCTGTGAAGAAGCCCATATCGTTTTGGTCACAACAGCCGAGGGCGCCGATCATCATTGGGTTCTGTACGTTGGCGATGCCTCCTGCAGTATCAAAGAGAGTACGACGCGACCGTGAATATTATGTTAGGGTTTAAAATCGTTCAACAATTAAACGGAATGGTTAATTAGTTTTCAAAATTTGAAATGTCAGTTTTTCAATAAGAGTAAAATAACCAATGAATATCAATGTGAATAACAACTGGTGCGTCACATTCCGATTCCACTCATAGTTAGTGTGATGTTTGGCCCGCGTTCTAACAAGAATTACATTTGCTAATTTCACGCAGATGCCTAAACGGTCATCTTTAAACATAAAATCCATAATAATAGGAAGCAGATGTGATGATTATTTGGCGAAAACCGGATCCATAGATAGTTTGCGATCCGATATTTTATGGTTCTTATGTTAAGTCGCGAAGCACGTATTTAAATTGAGGCTCAACCAATATTACATTGTTATATAAGACCACTACGTATTGCGTATCGTGCCTAGTTTGTATGTTTCTTTAAATGTTGTTATTTCACAGTTTCGTCACTTATTCGCGTCCTTTTAAAATCGAATAAGTTCTTCCAGTCTTATTTAATAGCTAAACAAAGTTGTTACTGAAACAAGACGTAACATACTATAATGTAACAGCTGACTATCAACAAAACCAACTCCACCAGCTGCAATCTCTACTTTTCGCGCAAATAATACCGTATGTTACTTTCTGCATTTGCGTCCACCGTACCATTGATATTTTTCGAGTTGATCTTTTGACAATCCAGGTACATCGTCATTTCGCCCGCGTCGTAGACCATAGCCAGGTGGTGCCATTTGTTGTCGGTCACCTGCAATCACAACCTCGGTCAATTACTTGCATAGCTCGCTCTCCCGCCAGCTTCTCGATTACAAATAGTAATTATATACTTAAGATAAAAATGACCTCAATGTGTGTTCCCTATTTTCAGAGTAAAATGCGCAGAATTTCGTTCAGTGTTTTGTGTGCATATACACCCACGATTCACATCCCCCAGAACCATGTATTTTTCATTCAACGCCTCTTTTATAATTTAAATTTGTAATTAATATTACATTCCAAATTCCAAGGAACGCTTACATATTAGTGAGTTATTGTAGTTAACTACGTGTGTGTTTGTGTACGTGTGTGTGTGTGTGTGTGTGTGTGTGTGTGTGTGTGTGTGTGTGTGCTTGTGTGTTGTGTGTGTGTGTGTGTTTGTGTGTGTGTGTGTGTGTGTGTGTGTGTGTGTGTGTGTGTGTGTGTGTGTGTGTGTGTGTGTGTGTGTGTGTGTGTGTGGTGTGTGTGTGTGTGTGTGTGTGTGTGTTTGTGTGTGTGTGTGTGTGTGTGTGTGTGTGTGTGTGTGGTGTGTGTGTGTGTGTGTGTGTGTGTGTGTGTGTGTGTGTGTGTGTGTGTGTGTGTGGTGTGTGTGTGGTGTGTGTGTGTGTGTGTGCATGCGTGCGTGCGTGCTTGCGTGCGTGCGTGCGTGTGTGTGTTCGTGTCTGCGTGCGTGCGTTCGTGAGTGAGTGAGTGAGTGAGTGACTGAGTGAGTGAGTGAGTGAGTGAGTGCGTGCGTGCGTGCGTGCGTGTGTGCGTGCGTGCGTGCGTGCGTGCGTGCGTGCGTGCGTGCGTGCGTGCGTGCGTGCGTGCGTGCGTGCGTAACTCACGGGTATTCCGTCAGACAACGTGAGTGGAGAGTTGTCGGTGTCCAAGGCTCCGAAGGCCTCATGTGCACTCATCCCCACGTCGTTGGTGCCGAGCAGGAAGGTGGCTTCGTCGACACAGTCTCCGTTGTGGACCAGCCCCACCTGGCCGCTGTTGCCTCGTCGTCCCAGTTTGAAGTACAGCATCACCGTGAATTCAGTCTGGTCCTGGTCCTTGAACCAGTTGCGCATGAATGGCACCTGGCAAACACAAGACAAGCCGTTGATCGCCTGTGTGTAGCCGGGTCGAGGGCAAGACTGGCGTTCATACCGTCAAAATGAACGGGAATGGAACTTGAACTGGAATTGGGAATGGGAATGGGAATGGGAATGGGAATGGGAATGGGAATGGGAATGGGAATGGGAATGGGAATGGGAATGGGAATGGGAATGGGAATGGGAATGGGAATGGGAATGGGAATGGGAAATGGAAATGGAAATGGAAATGGAAATGGAAATGGAAATGGAAATGGAAATGGAAATGGAAATGGAAATGGAAATGGAAATGGAAATGGAAATGGAAATGGAAATGGAAATAGATATAGAAATGGAACCGGAACATTTGTATTTAGCAAAACCAAAAACATAATATGTAAACAAAAAACACTGTTAATAAAATGTTGTCGGGAGACTCTCACTAAGGCTACTACAAAGGCTGCTGACGTGAGAGACACCCGCCTATTTGTAGTTATGACTAAACATGTCTACTACTCCCGCAGAGGTGTACAAATCAATACTGAAGGTAATGGTCTGTTTAAGTATTAACAGACAGTTCGTGAGGGTCGATTAAATGCATATGTATCAGTTTGTGTATGTGCAGATACCTTTGTAAAACCTGGTAAGTGCTATTTGTTGTATATAGAAAAACCATAGGAGCTTTTATCCAATTTGCAACTTGACATTTCTCTATGTAGTGTTGGTGGGTAGTACCTAATACGTGTTCTGGCTCTCGGTGTGTGACTATATGTGGCCCTTCACAAACAGTTGTGAGGAACTTCTTTGGAGTCGACGCGTGTAAAACGTCACCTGTGAGCATCATTTGATGCAACTAATGTTCCAAATTGACAAAAACTCACGGTCCTGAATCCGGCGCTCAGCCTCAACGTTTAATGAGCGCACACTGCAAAATCTGTCCGAAAGATCTTCTGCATACAAAGGGGAAATGTTGAACGGCGAGTTTCTTTGATGATATTTCGTAAATAGTTTGTATTGATGACAAGAAAAATTCATAATCGAATTATTCTGCGGCGATCAGATGTTGAACCAGTAATATTGATGACTTTGTGTTCGGTGTTTTTTGTGGGTTTATTTTACATTTTGCGTTTAATTTGTCTTCGTTGACAATCTTTAATGTTTTTAAGTACACGTCTACTGTGAGCTATAGACACTATTTAATTTCTTATACCAGAGATATTGAGTTGTATGACGGATATTATTCTTAGGACAACACCACTAACTGATTTGCAAGGTTCGAGCGATAACGCTGCAATTTGAATATATATATATATATATATATATATATATATATATATATATATATATAAAATATATATATATATATATATATAAATATTTATAAAACAAATATATATTATAATATTATATATATATATATATATATAACATTATGATGATATAATATAATATATATATATATATATATATATATATATATATATATATATATATAAAGAATAACTATATATATATATATATGTTGCCCATGAAACTACCATGGTTGATCGCATCCGGCGTAAATACTTCTTGTTAAGTGGTCTGGTCATCGTGTGGCCATCTAGTGGCGATATACAAAGGGGAAATATATATATATATATATATAAATTATTATATTTGCCCATGAAACTACCATGGTTGATCGCATGCGGCATAAACACTTCTTGTTAAGTGGTCTGGTCATCGTGTGGCCATCTAGTGGCGACTTACCTCGATGCGAACATTTCCGTCGAACTCGACGACCTTGCCTCGTATGGGGTCGTTAACGATCTTCGCTTCACCGTCTCCATAGGCATAGCCCTTCGCATGATGACACGTGACGTCATCGAAGTTATCGTTGTAGGGGAAGTACAGCAAGAGGTCATCACTGCACGACGGGTCGACTGTGAGTAAAAGACGGACTTGGGAATGGCTTCCGAAATGACGCACTCGTATTTAAAGTGGAAAAACATGCGGACATGCAATGTCATCCAAAGGGCGAACTAATATAAATATTGGTTAACGTGGCACAGTATGTGCTGCTTGGTAAAGTCTCTTCATCCTAATTACAATTATTTATCTTCAGTGATAGAATACATTATATAAGTGTTTTAGAGTGTTAAAGTAGAAATCTCAAATAATCGTATCTGTTAAAATGGATTTTACATTTTAACTCCAACAGTATCTCTTGACGACCATTCGATATTCGGCGTTTCAAGTTTGGACTCAACAGGAGTCTCCAGTCGCACGCATTCGCCCACAGGTTTATGTTATGCTGTACAACATGTTGTAACCAGAAATCGGCTACATTTGTCAGTAACAATTGTTAGTTTGAATTTTCATTGGTGACTGTGAATGCCGGTGTGTGTATTGGTGGTTTGCAAAACAAATACTTGTGAGTGAGATTGTGGGATTATAGTACGTACTCTCGGCAACTGGTAGACAGCCACAGATCAGGGGCTCAAACATCATTCCCACAATGCACTCCTGCACGGTTCCGTCCACAATGCTCTTGTACTGTCGTGGTCGGCCTCTCACTGACACGTACGGGCACTCCGCTGAAGCAAAAGGACATCATTTTAATAAGCTATTTCGCAAACCTCCATGGCTCGTAGAATATTTCTACAACTTGGGACTTTCTGCTGGAGGCAGGTGGGAGAAATAACCGCCATCTTTGCCGAATGTTTAAATGACCACAGGACTGGTCGTAATACCAGGTCTGTATACCGTAGAGGTGCAGGCTGACACCGACATACCTTCGGGTGTAGACGGAGGGAT
>JAODUO010000419.1:417500-422500 GCA_025642075.2 Ridgeia piscesae
GTCATCAGATTCAAGGACGTCTGCAAATGCCTCCTGGAGGACTGACGTCAGCTCTGAAGAATAGGAGACAGTGGCCGATGATCGCACAGCTTGGAGCCGGATAACATACAAAGTAATTTGACGGGCAGATGACAAGAGAGATAACGTTACGGGTGATGAGAGGATGTGGAGCAAATGATAAGCTGCAGCACCATTGTCATCCTGCATCGTCTGTCATGGCTACGGCAGGACTGTCACTCCCGAATTAGAGGACGATGCAAAATTCCCACAACATGACAACAGCTCGGTTGACATCTTTGGTATTCCGCCCAGACACTGCGTGGCTAAATATGCTTTGCGTTCTAGGAATTATCAGCGATGAATGTAATGATGCTACAAACGGTGACGTTGACAATGATTGTGATGACACAACAAATCTGTTGTTTTGCTACATCCTAGTCGGAGGGAACATATATATTCGGTAAGTTGCTAACTGCTGTCATATACACTGTACAAACACAAAAACAACACACACACACACACACACACACACACACACACACACACACACACACACACACACACACACACACATCAGTTAATTGCGGTCATACATTATATAAATATATGACCATGATCATATATGATATATATATATATATATATATATATATATATATATATTAATTGGGTCATACATTATATAAATATATACTATATTATATATATATATATATATATATATATATATATATATATATATATATATATATAATATATATATATATATATATATATATATATATATATATATATATATCAATTGCTGTCATATATTTAAAAAACATGAACAGTATCAGTTTTTCTTGCTGTTCCCATGACGTTTTGCCGGTACTGATACTGTTCATGTTTTGAGCAACTTTACAGATTAACGTTTTGCATGTAGTTAAACAAATTGATGTGATGATACAGCCACCATTCCTGACTATACTGTTAACAATAAATTAATAGTTTTGTAGATAATATTATTTCAATATGAAACATTAAAAAATCAGTTTTTCTTGCTGTTCTCACGACTTTTTGCCGTTACTGTATATAGTGTATATTGTATATTCTCGCATACAAAAACATATATTTAATATTAAAAAACAAAGGTATCTAGGAGACATAGCATTACAATTATGTAATTTTCTCGTATTCGCGGATATTTAAACTTCTCAATCAGTTATTCCAGGGTGACAGCATCATATACTGAATCAGTTAACATCTTGCCTGTGATGTAAGATGTTTATATAGTGTAAAACGTAATTGATATTTATAATATATTGGAACAGTAGTTATGTTGGCGGCCATCTTGGATTAGGTATGTTTTTGTCGCACACACTGCTCTCACCACTTGTCCCGCAGCAACATCAGAGTGTAAATATATGTTTATACCAAAAGTGTTACTAACTGACAAGTATGGAAATTATGGTAAATTGAATGTAATATTTTCACCTATCGACGACCATCATTAATATTTTAAATGCCTCAAACTGAATAAGAAGATGTTAACAACACTAAACAGGCCAACGCTCCAGAACAGGAGGAAAGTCACACGACTTTCGGTCTCCAACACGCCTATTGGTTGCTGTGATCAGTTACAACTGACGTCCTCAAATAATAGTGTCTTCATAGTTACAGATTGGAACCCCATAGCCCAGAAATATCCAGCAGTGACAAAACTGAACTCTTTCAAAACCAGAATTGAAAATAACCTTTTAGTGAAGGTACTGGAGATAATGTGGTTAGCACCCGAATGGATATGTGTAATTCTAGCAACATGTTTTGTGTGTCGTATATATATATATATATATATATATATATATATATATATATATATATATTTTATATATATATATATATTATTCTATAAATGTATGTGTGTCGTATATATATATATATATATATATATATATATATATATATATATATATATATATATATATATATATATATATATATATATATATATATATATATATATATATATATATGGCGACCAACATTCCTACTAAATCAGGAAATATATCATTGCAAATTGATACATTATACTACCGGAGAAAAAATATTATATATATATATCATAATATATTATAATATACATATAATATTATATATATATATATATATATATATAATATACAAAATATTATATATATATACATAATATATTATAATATACATTGTATATTATATATATATATATAATATCATATATATATTATACAATTATATTATAATATATATGATATATATATATAATATATATATATATATATATATATATTTTTTTTTGTATATAATGTTATCAAATTTGCAATGATATATTTCCTGATTTAGTAGGAATGTTGGTCGCCATCTTGGGTTATCACCATATCACTTTGTCGTACGGTGCCACCATGTAATTATGCGCAGATGCAAAAATAAGTGTATCTCTGGTGTAGCATGGCAGTTCTAGTAAATGATGTCCATTTCAAAACCTGTGTCGTGACGCGGTGCCCATGCACAAAGGCCAGTGAGATTCTAGAAAGAATTAATAATAAAAAGAGTATAGAAAATCAGTTTTGAAAGACAAATATCAATCATTGTCCAAAGGTCTTTATTTGCTATCAACGGGATGGCGACTGTGTACGTCTAGAGCGTGGACGAACTGAATGAGTTGTTCCGTTGTGCCATTGGCTATAGCAGCCATTAACTCTGGAGCTATTCAGACAGTGTCAATACTACATTAATTATTTGTGGATGTCATGAAGTGTGCGACACGTTCATTTGCAGATGCATATTAAACTATCTTATGTTTTTGGAGTGGTTACTCCCAAAACATTTGGTTCCACTGCGCCATTCAGCTCCAAGTTACTGCTGGGCGGCAGGACTGTATAGCCTAAGTAGCTGGTATGATTTATGATTGCGAATGCTAATCATCGTGTAAGTAAATCCTTCCCTAAGAAATAAAATATGTTATTGATGCAACCGAGCTCCCATTGTGTTGTTTCATTGTGCTATCGATTGCGTGCCGGTTATGTTAACTGATATTCAAGAGAAAAACAATGGAGCTCAACTGAACAATTGTGAGCGGCCATAGCTTCATCCGTAGGCGGATATATGGGTGTTTGCGTATGTGGGATGGTGTGTTTTCGTGCTATACGTTTAGTCCTTATTTATGTGTCATCTTTTTACGTTTTGTGAATGACAGATTCATCGTACATACTTCGATGTGCGCATTGGGTCATTATATTACAATGTAGATGTAGTGTGTGTGTGTGTGTGTGTGTGTGTGTGTGTGTGTGTGTGTGTGTGTGTGTGTGTGTGTGTTTTTTGTGTGTGTGTGTGTGTGTGTGTGTGTGTTTGTGTGTGTGTGTGTGTGTGTGTGTGTGTGTGTGTGTGTGTGTGTGTTGTGTGTGTTGTTTGTTTTGTTTTTGTTTTTTGTGTTGTGGTGTGTGTGTTGTGTGTGTGTTGTGTGTGTTTTCTGTTTTTGTGTGTGTGTTTGTGTGTGTGTGTGTGTGTGTGTGTGTGTGTGTGTGTGTGTGTGTGTGTGTGTGTGTGTGTGTGTGTGTGTGTGTGTGTGTGTGTGTGTGTGTGTGTGTGTGTGTGTGTGTGTGTTGTGTGTGGTGTATGTGGGTGTGTGTGTTGTGTGTGTGTTGTTGTGTGTGTGTGTGTGTGTGTGTGTGTGTGTGTGTGTGTGTGTGTGTGTGTGTGTGTGTGTGTGTGTGTGTGTGTGTGTGTGTGTGTGTGTGTGTGTGTGTGTGTGTGTGTGTGTGTGTGTGTGTGTGTGTTGTGTGTGTGTGTGTGTCTGTGTGTCTGTCTCTGTGTGTCTGTCTCTGTGTGTGTGTTTGTTGTGTGTGTGGGAGGTGTGGGTGTGTGTGTGGGTGTGTGGGTGTGTGGGTGGGCGCGTCCGCGTGCGTATAATATACGCACTCACAAGAATATTATTCTTGTGAGTGGGCGCAGGCGTGTTTGCACAAAATCTAAAACAGACTTATCAATGTAACACAATGTCTGTTCTATAATAGTACACTTCTAAAAGGAAGGTTTGACAAATTTACTGTGGACTTTTCACAAATGTCAACATACATAAACAATATAGCGTACGATGAAAAGGCACATACACAACGTTCAACATTCACCCTACTCCCGTGTGTCATGTCTCACTAGTCTTGGTACATGTACTGTTATTGTAATTTGCATAAACGCACATTTTCAATTTCATTAAGTAAGCGGAATCAATACAACTAAATTAATTACCACTACCACAATGGGCTAATATAATTTTTTTAACAGATGGGATAGTAATATCATTGTTAAATTCCTAACTACTGTCCAATTAGGAACCCACGCAAACTTGTCTTTAAACAGTATTACTGTACCGTACAGTCAGGCAAATGATTGTATATTTATACAAAAAATTATTATTCCACAACACTTTGAGAGCAATCCGTCCGTGTGTACTCATGGCTGTATTGTAGTGCTGATTCAATATACGTTATTGAACAAGATGTTATTGCCGTTACGAACTTTCACACCACCGGTCAATTGTTTTATGTTCATGATATGTGCCATATTCATGAGTCTTGTAAGAACTAATATTGTTTTACAACCATCTGGCCGCTAAATCGTGCTACATGCAAATCACCTCAACAGGATGTAATTGTAATAACAAAGTCGTTAACATCGTTGGTTTGATCGAAACTGTAATCCAGCGAATGTAATAAATAAACACAACTCTACAAACGGCACATTTTAAAACACTGACATGCGATACTCCCAAAACAACAGTTTTCGGGTCATTGGAAACTTCGAATTATCAAAACTATAAACCCGAACAGTACTCATAGAGAAACAATAGGCAACTGATTGGTTCCATGCACCTAAGAGTTAATTCAAACATTTGCAACTGTAACCAACAATATCACGTATCTGGCTTGAAACGATGTCTTTCTCCCTGGTAGATACATAGATTTTTATAATGCACATGACTGGCA
>JAODUO010000419.1:427500-502500 GCA_025642075.2 Ridgeia piscesae
TGATGGTTTTGCTGTTCGTAATATAAATGTACGGAGGTATCAACAAGTAAAACTCGTACTGCTGTAAACACAGAATAATTAACTATTGTCTCTGCGAAACCCGCTAGATGGGGAATGTGTCGTATTTGCCCCAGTGGTACTATACAATTATTAATATTTATTTTAGTCTAATTTGTTGAAAACATTCTGTTCATGTTGGTTAACCAACCGACAGTCATGAAACATGTAAATATCCGCGTTTACTTTGTGTGACTGTCGAAGAACTTTCATTGTTGTCTAACTTTATATTTTGCTGCATAAAATATTGACTATTGGAATTGGGATTATTGGAATCGTTTGTTTACATTAACCATTGCCAATTACCGTAAATTTACATAGTAATTTATCAAACGTTACGATTATTACATTAAAAATGGCTTGGCAACTTTATAATGTCCAAAGTTAATATTTGATAGATCCACATGGAAAATATGCCAATAAATGTAGGTGTGTGTAAAATTGGCAATCATGCAACTGCTGTAACATGTACCTACCGACAAGTGGTTCTTGTTCTTCCTATTAGGTCCTATGGGGCTCTAATCGCAGTTATCTGTTGGTTATGGTCTCTCCGAGAGATTTTTATCATGTCTCTCCACTCAGTGAGTCCACTACAGTTTCTTTTTACATTTCACTGCGTAGGATATTTCATATCCCCCGCCACAGACATCAGGTAGAAGCACCAACGCATACACATGTCACACGCACGCGTACACATTACACGCATAAACTTACGCACGCGGACACATTACACACATAAACACACGCACGTGTACACATTACACGCATAAACATACGCACGCGGACACATTACACACATAAACATACGCACGCGGACACATTACACACATAAACACACGGACACACGCGGACAGACAGACAGACAGACAGACAGACAGACAGACAGACAGACAGGCAGGCAGGCAGGCAGGCAGACAGACAGACAGACAGACAGACAGACAGACAGACAGACAGACAGACGGTTAACACCCCCCTCAATTCCTCATGCAGTGTACAGTAGGACCTCGTTTTACGGTCACCTCGGTAAGTTTGTTCCATTAATATAGTCACATCGCTATTCAGGTCACTTTTTAGTCCCACATACACGCGCACACAACACACACATGCACACACACACACGCACGCACGCACGCACGCACAAACACAACTCGCACACACGTACGCACCCACGCACACACATATCCCATATAACTCTTACAATACGTATCATACAACGTGTTAGCTTCATCTACGTTGACGCCGCATTGATTACCAAGTAGAGGCAGTGTTGCAGACTTGTTAACAAGCACGAACCGGACAGCTTCGGTGCAAGAGAACTCCCCGAAATAGTTCGGCCAAACGGTGGCCAGTCAATCATCACCAAGATTAGACCGTACAATAGATTTTTTAGGGGAACATTGTGGACCGTGGATCATGCATAAGGAGTCAGCGACGAACATAGGACGTTCAAAACATGACAATCAGTGTTCAAATGATCTTGTTATGATTTTGAGCTTTCCCAAGCGTGTTCCTTCGACGTTCCCTCTGCTGGATAAACGAGCACTGGGCTGTGTCTCTCTCTGCTGTCCCTCGTACCCGACGATGACAGTGTTTCGTTCATCGGTGAGAGAACAGTCCGATTGGAGTTGTTTTTTTCCTTGAGATTCAACAACATTTTGAAAGTCGCAGAAAGAATTATTAACAGTATAACTTGTTTAGTCCGTCGATTTTATTATCCGAGGCATGGCAACAGGGGGAGAGGGGGAGGGGAGGGGAAGAGGGAGAGGGAGAGGGGGAGAGGGAGTGGGCGGGGGAGAGGGAGTGGGAGTGGGAGAGGCAGAGGCAGAGGCAGAGGGAGAGGGAGAGGGAGAGGGAGAGGCAGAGGCAGAGACAGAGGCAGAGGCAGAGGCAGAGCGAGGCAAGGCAGAGGCAGAGGCAGAGGCAGAGGCAGAGGCAGAGGGAGAGGGAGAGCAGAGGCACACGCACGCGCACGCGCACGCGCACGCGCACGCGCACGCGCACGCGCACGCGCACGCGCACGCGCACGCGCACGCGCACGCGCACGCGCACGCGCACGCGCACGCGCACGCGCACGCGCACGCGCACGCGCACGCGCACGCGCACGCGCACGCGCACGCGCACGCGCACGCGCACGCGCACGCGCACACAGAGTTGTTTATAACATCAACTTGTGAGCGGTATACAGCTGTATATGAACTGCGTAAGATTTCCGAAACTTGAATAACGTTGCCAGTGCGTACACAGATCATAGGCTATCGTGCATCACACGATGTCTACGAAGAAATCTGGCATTGATCGGGTGGCTAAGCGCTGACCGCGTGGACCATGCTCGTTCAATTCTGCTCAATTAGACAGTATTACAGAACGTAAACCAATAATGATTCGCTAATCTTCTGGGGCGGGCCGCATTTCAATTTAGAACAAAATCGATTGAGTCGCTTTCGTGGGCGTGAATCCGCAACGTTGTGTGAACGATCCAGGGACGTGTGACACAGCAACGAACAACGGCTGGAACCTTTGCTCTTTACTGTGCCAATTGGTATTCTCGGAGAACGTCCGTTTGCCACCGATATAGCATACGGCATGCACAATATCACACCGACTAAACTCCAGGTTCTGGAGGTTTGGTAATGAATCTCACGGTGTCGATTCGAACACGTGGTTAAGCTGACCACATCACTCAAATGTTACGATTGTTTTAGGCAAGATATTAGAAACGCGCAAGTCATGTTTTGTTGGGTGGAAGGATTTGGATGGTTATCTAAAATTAGGTGGATGGCAAACCGTCAACTTTACAAGTGATTGTTTAACTGGTGGTATACATCGTCTGTTGCAGACATTCGCAATACACCAGAGTGACCAGACATGTACGTGGCTACCAGTCTTGAGCCTACTTAAGAAGTATGAATGAAGTTGAGAATGAAGATTTTATAGAATTCTGCTTTAAGTGACCCGTGTTGTTTGTGTTACGCTCTCTTCCTCTGCTCTCCTCGTGCCCGTTTTAACATCCGATCTCCAGTGACCACGATGTCCTGGGCCAGCTGTCTGTGTCAGTGTGTGCCGTCTTTGTGTCACGCTTGCAGTCTAGAGCTATGCAGTGACGATATGTGAACGCCCAATGCAACGCGTCCAAGTGATAAGTTCGTGACACGTTCAACACTCGCAGACTTACATACACTGAAGCAGAAGACAGGCTCCAGCACCTCTACATATGATGAAGACCAAAGCCTGCCTAAGGATGCTGACAAAGAATCAGATAGGTTGTCCCCAGATGTGAGAGAGATGGGTGTTTTATTTGTGCCAACGCATTCGCTGTTTAAACGATAACGAAAGGTCAACAAAAATGTTATCAACATCACTAATTATTATTATTACACAAAAACAAGTCTATATATACATATTTATTGGGATGTACATTTACAATCGCTTAAAATATAAATATGTCTGATATATTATGTACACAATTATTGTTCATGCAGCCACTATATCACATTCATTAGTGTTCAACCATGCATGTTCACGACAACCTTAACAGGCCGTGCCCCCTGTAACAACCTCATGTTCTATCAACACAAAGTTAACTTATTCACTTAATGAACTATACATAATATAACTTCTCAACATATTTACAAAATGGCAGCTATTTACTCCCAACCACTACGGACAGGTTTGGATGCTTTATATATGTACATTTTGCAGTTTCTAGATTTTGCAATCGTTATGGATTAGCATGGAATTTAGTAGATCAGCATACATTTTCATTAGTTGTCACCAAGTCATCAATCTACCACGTAGCCACATTTAAAATAAATTTAGGATGTAAGTGATTCCTTTACAATGCTTAATACATTACTGCACTCTCTCATTATTCAATATAATTATACATCCCCTAAATCAACAACCCAAAAACAAGAACTCAAGAATTATAACAATAAACAAAGTATATGTTACCACTAAAACCTAACTAACACTGCTGCCCAAGTATACAACTTATATAACCTAGTAGTTATACACACTGTAATAATATTATCTAAATCAGTAGGTCTTTCATCATACTAATGCAATCACAGCACCGTGGTTCATGTTATCCTGACCTCCGCCTCTCATACAGCATACATCTGGTTATCACAGCTACTTTTATTTGGTCAGAAGCCTTACATATACAGCACATTGATGCACACAATTTGTTATACGATTAACACACAACTAACGTAGTACAAGTAGTACAAATTAACAAACTCATACCCTTTTTAAACACCTTAACTAATCAGATTAAGTCTAAATGTTTCTGGTAAATAAATGTATAAGACATACGTTAACATGACATCTTCCAACAATCAATGCATCTTTATATTCTTACCATGTTCCACATATATCACTTAGTCTACCACACCGCACCACACCACACCACACCACACCACACCACACCACACCACACCATGCCACATAGTAACACCATGTAAGTCATTGCAATGGATTGCCATTAGCATTTTCCAATGGGAGGCATTAGTTAAAATTAAAAACAAACTTGTAAAAGAATAACAATTTATGAATTATCAACATTGTAAATTATGTCATCATTTCTGTAAAAGACTGATGTTCAAACAGTCCAAAAATAATTATTCATATTGCAAGAAGTGAACATCATAGTATTTTAGACTTTAAAATAATGCTTCTTTAAATAGAGTTAACATTGCAAGATGCATAGGATGTCTTGCATGATGACATGGAGTGATTTATCACTGACATTTCACATGTAAACAAACACCATTAAATAAATAAACAATACATTTCCAGTAGTGTTATTATTTGGCTAAAGGTACTGCAGATTTTTGTATAATACTATAATTATACAAATATACACATCTGCTTATAAAATGCCTCACTAATCAATTGAGTATTGTGGCACTCAAAAACAATTACCCTTCCTCTCCATCAACAGAACAAATCCAAAATCCATACACACAAAGAGGTAACATAAGATGTTATTACTAAATCAACTTGTAACACACTAACAATTCCATACCCCAGTAAAAGGCTACCAACTATTGGCAAGGATCATACATTGCTACTGATACTCCAAAGCCAGTAGTCCCGTTCACAAATACTGGATGACAGTCTGTACATGTCAGGGCACTCTGTCATCTGTCACCTGTCCCCAGCCAAAGCTCGTGCCAACTTCTCACGATTTTCCAGTAGCAGTTGATTGTCTGGTTCCAGATGATATGCCTCGTTGTAATGATGGTTTGCCATAGTGTAGTCACCCTGCATAACAGAACCAGACCAAACTGAGTTACATATCACAGCAGGGCAAGGTGTAAAATCGTGGCTCTGAAATCTCTCATATCATGAGCAGGGTACTAACACCCAGATAGGAAGCTGAAACTATTTACAGCATGGACCAAAGTCTACTGACAATAAGTATTTATTCTGCCCAATGCAGGCATTTTTATATGGCAATACACTGGCAAGGTTATTATTCATAGACACAATCTGAGGGGAAAAACTGGTATTTGCAAGGCTAGCAATAATAAATATCTTGATCATCTAGTCAGTAAGCATAAACATTGTCATTGGACAAACAGGCCTTTTGTATATATGTGTAACCTACGTTTCCAAGACATTTGGCAACTCTGTTATTAAATGCACTAATTTAAGCATAGTCAGCAGTTTACATGTTCAAGTAAAAGTGAGAATTAATTAATCCTTGTAAGTTGTGTGCAACAATTGTTTGGGGTTTCCTGGGTACAGCAGACGTCCCTAGCATGTGATCTTTGAATTCATATATGAGCAAAGATATACCCTGTAAAGGCTGACAATTTAGTCAGACCTTATGATATTTGTTCATCACTTTTAATCTAGTGGGACCACTAGTGGTTTATTAAATTGTGGATTCAGCAGTCAGGGATAGCAGTGAGATCACTGTCACGATGTCACCCACTGTCAATATGTCAACCACAGTCAAGGTGTCACACACTGTCAAGATGTCACCCATTGTCAAGATGTCACCCACTGTCAAGATGTCACCCACTGTCAAGGTGTCACCCACTGTCAAGGTGTCACCCACTGTCAAGGTGTCACCCACTGTCAAGATGTCACCCACTGTCAAGGTGTCACCCACTGTCAAGATGTCGCCCACTATCAATATGTCACCCATAGTCAAGATGTCACTCACAGTCAAGATGTCACCCACAGTCAAGATGTCACCCACTGTCAAGGTGTCATCCACTGTCAAGATGTCACCCACTGTCAAGATGTCACTCACTGTCAAGGTGTCACCCACTGTCAAGGTGTCACCCACTGTCAAGGTGTCACCTACTGTCAAGGTGTCACCCACTGTCAAGGTGTCACCCACTGTCAAGGTGTCACCCACTGTCAAGGTGTCACCCACTGTCAAGATGCCATATTATGCACATGTGTTTATTTTGAAGTGCTTAAAAGTGTCAACTATATTTAATTGTGATGTAATTAATGAGGTGGGTGGCTGCCACGAGAGCGACCAGAATGGTCTTAGTGACAGTCTCCTCGACCCCTGGTTATTTTACCTACAGTAACAATTCATAATCACTTATAATTACATTTCTGTTATTTTCTTACGCAATTACTTGGCAGTTTGCTCCACAGCGTAATATTATTTTATTATTTGAGCTATAGGTAATTTGTATAAACATTGTTTTATGTATATTTTTATTGGGTCAATAAACACTTCCAATTATTATTATTATTATTACACATGCACACATCACAAGCGTCGCTCTTTGCAAGCACCAGAAATCTGAGAAGAAAAGAAAGTGACCAGCTACAGAAGTAAACAGCTACAGACATGAAGAGGAAAAAGAGTGTGATGTCAGACGTGACACAGTCTGCCACCTGGTGGTGTCTGGTGTAGCTGATAACAACAATTGATAGCCAACTCTTGCCACTGGTGACCAAAACGTACTCTGGTTAATGGTGCAACTAGACAGGAACGAGCTTGTTTTGTCTCGCTACAGTGAATTCTGTCTGTGCACGTAATTAACAAACATGGCTGATAACAGATCTTTCTCAAGACCCAATACAGAAAATGTTTACAACAAAAACACTGTTATTTTTCATAATATTAATAATGCAGCATTTTTGCTGTTTGTGTTGTGTGGTTTTGTACAAGTCATTACATTTTACAGCAATTAATACTCATCCTCCTCCTAGATTACTAAACATTCTTCAGAATCATTGTTTTTGATTCATTACAATGCGTATTCTTACATTCAGATCTATTTCACTGTAAATACACTGAATGTGGTACTGTGATAAAAACTGTAGTAATTTTACATTTTGTTTAATTTGTTTAACAACTACAGATAATATTATATGTGTCACAGCTAAATAGAAACCAAGTTATGTTGGCTGCAATTAGGTTGTGAAGCCAATGCTTTTTCATCTCTCCTAATAGATCAATAATTGTTTTATAAATTATAAATTTTATGTCATTCCAGTTTTGTGTTTATTGTCCTAGTGATAATCACATTTTGTTAATGTTCTTGGTGAGTTTTTTAGTGAAGTTATACAATCACGCCAGGAGGTTAACAAAATGCAGTAAAACATAAACATTTGCATATTTACCCATCAGGCTGTTTTCACACATGACCAAGGGAACCCACCAAACTAATCAAACAGATGAGAAATATTCAATTGTACTTGTTTCTTAAATAAGTCTTTATTTTGAGAAGCAACCATAGACAATTACAACTCTCACTACCTTAGGACTGTTTTGATCACAAGTTCTTCTTGATTCTTCAATAATTGGATCTTCTCTGCGACCTAATACTATAATACGGTGATTTTTGGTTTCAGTATTTAACATTAATGGAGCTTCATAGTTGTATAGTATTCCCTGAGTTGACCAGTATTAACTCTTTACTGGGTAGACAGCCTTCTTATTTTACACCCTGCTGTGGGCAGACAATTTTAAGATGGCAGCCATCTGTGAATTACGCTGCATGATGCTTGCATTAAAATTCTAATAACTCGACAACTGATGCAAGAAAATATATGAAATTAATTGCACTGTACATGGAATGATTGTGTGAATAAAATGTGTTATTAAAATTAATGTGTTGCAATTGATTACATTTCACATCTTGAAGCAAACTTTAACAATTATGATGACAAAATAAATAAGCAACTTCATCATGCTACATGTTATTTGTTTAGAACACACAACAATGATCCTGTGGAACTAATGTAGCCATGTATGTTAGTTTTATCCTAGTAAAACATTTATCCAATTTTGATGGTTAGTTTTCAATTTTTAATTGCTTTTGTAAACAACCCCAATGCGACAGAAGAAAAAATCATGCCATAATTTACAAAATGGCTATCGTTTACCGATCATATTGCCGAATGGAATGTTCTTTTCGTATGTAAAATTAACACTCGAATAACGAAGGATAGCAGACTCCTTTCACAAATAGATGCTCCCTTATCAGAAGCAATGTGACCATAGTGCATATTAATAAAAGACCCTAAAATAAATAAACCAAACAAAGTACAGACGGTGATCCGATCAACAAAATGGCTGCATATTGGCGAAATGAACATGCTGCCGACGGGTCATCTTCTTCATATCTCAACAACGAAAAGTCGCACAGACAACGTAGATGGACGATAACAGGGTCTCCGTGATTGCTGTCGACATTATTCACATTGCAAACATTGATATCCAACTCGAAATCATGGAGAAATGATCTCAATAATATCCGCCAAATGCTGCACGATATCGGAGGTTAACTAGACAAAGGCACTTCAACATCCTTCCAAATAAACTGACTTAATTCGCAAACGAATTTTTTTTTCACAAGATGGCGACAGCACATGCTTCCGTGACCTACATAGAGCTTAGATCAGCAGTTTGAGCTGGCTGGTTAATGTAAAAGAAGGATGTGATCGCGGTAAACGAAAGGCCCACAAACTGTGAGTTTACTGGGCGGTTTTGGACGGTCTGCGCGTACGAGGGGTTGGGCGGTTTTGGACGGTCTGCGCAGTAAAGAGTTGATAAAGGTAAGTTTCCATCGCAGCCAGTCCTTACCTTTGTGTGGTATATGATTGCCAGATTGTGCTGTGCAGTGGCCAATGCTGGGTTGAACTTCACCGCTTTCTTGTAACTCTGAAAGATACAAAAACATATTTTATACATTCTAATCCAGTTTATTTGGAAACAGTCTTACACGATATAAAGAAATATGATGCAAGTGTGCATTATTAATAAAAACTAACTATTGGCAACAACAGTTAAGTGAATTGTATCAGTAGTTTACTAAAACAATGTTTAAAAATAAAATTAAAAGTCTGGACAGTGTTTTTTCATAGAAAAGCAGATGTTGTGAGTTCACATGTGCTCTTCGTGGTTAGATAGCCACCAGCTTGGGAATACTGGTGCTCAATAAATCCATATATTGCAGTTGATCATTTGTTAGCATATGTGAAGATATTATTTGTAGTTGTAAATGGTTCCTTTGTATGAATCTTTTTTACACCAAAAAAGTTGTCTTTTGCTACCCTTTAAGGGTTTCAACTTTTTTTATTTATTTATTATTTTTAAGGATTTGTGTTTATTTTCTATTAATTTTATTTACTTATTTATTTTTAATATAGTTTACATGTGTCTGAAATAAAACATTATTATTATAAGTACTACAGGCTTCTGTTAGGCTGACCCAATTGTACATGTACCTGAAACGAGTCATCCAGCTGACCGCTGTCCTTTCTGTTGTTTGGCCAGGTCACTGTAGAGAGTGGCCAGTGTCCAGTGGTCAGACGTCTGCCCTATGGCTCTCTTCATTAGCTGTATCGCCTGTGGCCACAATGCATGTTTCATGAGCCGCGCCACTAGGTCAGGTCTCATTCTTAAACTAATATGTCAAGTTGCCAATGTGTCACAAGAACGAATATATACTCAGTCAAACCCCACCTTATGCTCACTTTATTAATACAGCCACCTGACAATTAAGGACAAGAACAAATATATATATATATATATATATATAAAAAAACACACACACACACACACAGTCGAACCCCACCTTATGCTCACTTTATTAATACAGCCACCTGACAATTAAGGACAAGAACAAATATATATATATATATATATATTATATATATATAAACACACACACACACACACACACACACACACACACACACACACACACACACACACACACACACACACACACACACACACACACACACACACACACACACACACACACACACACACACACACACACACACAATACATATATACAAACACAGTCTAACCCCACCTTATGCTCACTTTTAAATACAACCACCTTGCAATTAAGGTCATGTTGAATCTTAACTGGGTTACATAACCAATTTTTAATCCATTTTAACCTGTCAATAAATAGATTTTCCCTATATAGACTCCTGATATAGTAAACATTAGTTATACAAAGTGCAACACATTAACAAAATCCCCAAAAATTCCTTCTAGAAAGAGCAAGGGTCTTCGTGTAATTTAATCAGTGAATCCATAAGGGGCCCAACTCCATTAGATAAAATGTTGCAGGAGAACACCTTCTTAAATAACTTTTCAGAATATTTAATCTCTAAAAAGAAACTAGAAAAGATGTCCTATTACAAAATGTTGTACAATGGAGTTGGGCCCCTTTTGAATTCGCCGATTCGATTTGTTCAAATTAACCTGAGCCCATACCTACCCATTGGTGTAGCTTCCTCTCTCCGTATATGTTGGCCAGCTGGTGCAAGGCATCAATGAAACCAGGGTTCAGTCGAAGTGCTGTCTGGAGCTGTTCTTCAGCTTCCGCGAATCGTCGGTACACACTGAGCACCTGAGCCTGTCAGAACAGTCAGAAAAAGATTGGTCTTTTACAGCGCCTTTATCCACCATTACACAGTAAGTTGTTTGTTGGTGTCTAATGCATCACTTCTCTGGGGTTCTGTAAACCAACACTATTTCACAGGTTACAGTTTCCTTGACATTCCAACCAGACAGAAGGGACCGAACGTTTTTCTTTCAAATGGCATTATAGGGTGATTGGGTAAATGAAATTGAAATTAAATTACCAAAGCTATAAAATGAAAGTATCAAAATGGTCATAAAGGGTATTGAACACCTGAATGTTCTCAATTAATTTTTTTTTATTTTTTTCTCAGTGTTCTAACTGGTGGACCACGTCAATATCTGACAATGTACTTTTAAAATTGTTCTGTACAACTAATACAATAATACTTAATAAGAAACTTTATTTAAACACTGGACTCCAGAGTAGGACTGTATTTAACAGTGTGTACATACCATATAGCCATCTATAAAACAATATAAGTTAGGTATACACAAATAAAATAAAATAAAATTACTGATATAACTGTGACTACGAAATCTTGTACAACAAATATAAATTAAATGAGACGAAGTTAGCAATTATTATTATTACTTTTAAAATTGTCCAGTACAACTAATACAATAACCATACCTTAAATACCTTAAAACCAGTATTTTATTTTATACAAAATCCATCATAGAATCTTTCAGTCACAAACTGAGTAAGTTGCCACATACATGATGCAGCAGAAGTTCGGGTTTGGACGGATCTTTGCGTGTGGCCTCCGAGAAGAGTTGTAGAGCAGTGTGTGACCTCTGGGTGTTGAAGTAGAACACTCCGGCCAGGTCCAGTGTCACAGCGTCTCGACTGAGATTGAGAGCCCTGGAACACCGTAAGTACTAAAGTAACAAAAGTAAAGGTAAGTTCTTATACAGCGCAATACCCAATCATCAGGATTGCTCAAAACGCTCTCTGGAAACTATCCAGCCATGCTGCAATTAATGCGCAAAGGCTATTCATACACAGATATCCACCACTATCTATAGCCACACTCGTATACTCTTTCATACAGCTGAGTGAACGGGGCAATGTAGAGTAAACAAACGTGTCCAAAGTTTGACAAGACAGCAGAGAATTTGAACCCAGGAGTGTCTTAGTCGAGAGTCAAAAGCCCTGAGTCACTGTGCTACTGCTACAGTGCTAATAACCTCATTATGTGTCATATTACATTTTTGGTAATTGCTGTGAAATTGGAAATGTAGCATTTTGTGAAGAGATTCATAGCCCAGAGCAAGAACTTTTAACGCAGTGGACCATTCAAGAAAGTCTGCCATTCAAAAACTATGTATAATGGATCTTTACCTGTCATAATGATGTTTGTGCTGGTTTATATGTTTCAATTAGTTGTTCTATTATAGGGTCCACTATACCTGCTGGACTTTGAATAAATACCAAAAAAACAATACAAAGTGTACTGACCTTAGGTACAATTATACTGACCTCAGATATAACTGTACTTATCTCAGATACAACTGTACTTACCTCAGATGCAACTGTACTGACCTCAGGTACAACTGTACTGACCTCATATATAACTGTACTGATCTCAGGAACAAATGTACTGATCTCATATATAACTGTACTGATCTCAGGAACAAATGTACTGATCTCATATATAACTGTACTGACCTTAGATACAACTGTACTGACCTCAGATACAACTGTACTGACCTTAGATACAACTGTACTGACCTCAGATGCAACTGTACTGACATTAGATACAACTGTACTGACCTTAGATACAACTGTACTGACATTAGATACACCTGTATTGACCTTAGATGCAAGTGTACTGACCTTAGATACAACTGCACTGACCTTAGATACAACTGTACTGACCTTAGATGCAACTGTACTGACCTCATATACCACTGTACTTACCTTAGATACAACTGTACTGCTCTAAGATACAACTGTACTGACCTTAGATACAACTGTACTGATCTATGATACAACTGTACTGACCTTAGATACAAATATACTGACCTTAGATACAACTGTACTGACCTTAGATGCAACTGTACTGACCTCATATACAACTGTACTTACATTAGATACAACTGTACTGATCTCAGATTCAACTGTACTGACCTCATATAAACTGGTTTTTATGTTCAATTAGTGTACAATGGGGACTATACCTCAGAAAAAATTTCCAAAACCAATACAAAATGTACCCGACCTCAGATACAACTGTACTGACCTCAGATACAACTGTACTGACCTCAGATACAACTGTACTGACCTCAGATACAACTGTACTGACCTCAGATACAACTGTACTGACCTCAGATACAACTGTACTGACCTCAGGAACAAATGTACTGATCTCAGATACAACTGTACTGACCTCAGATACAACTGTACTGACCTCAGATACAACTGTACTGACCTCAGATACAACTGTACTGACCTCAGATACAACTGTACTGACCTCAGATACAACTGTACTGACCTCAGATACAACTGTACTGACCTCAGATACAACTGTACAGATCTCAGGTACAACTGTACTGACCTCATATATAACTGTACTGACCTTATGTACAACTGTACTGACATCAAATACAACTGTACTGACCCCAGATACAACTAAACTGACCTCAGATACAACTATACTGACCTCAGACACAACTGTACTGACCTCAGATATAACTGTACTGACCTCAGATACAACTGTACTGACCTCAGATACAACTGTACTGACCTTAGATACAACTGTTCTGCCTCCCTGTTGTTGCCACTCAGCCTGAGTGTTTTTGCTGCGTTCCTCAAGGCTATGTGACTGGTGGGGTCGAGGGTGTAGGCTTCCTGCAGTATCTTCAGGGCTTCCTCTGTGTGTCCTGGTAACACACCATTTACTGTTAGTGACTTCAAGACCTAAGCAAATCCTCCGAAGTAGGTTTGACGCACTTTTGGATATGAATAGTTGGGAAGTATTAGTCATGCTCGTTCTCGCAAACAAGAGACAGACAGGACAGAATTTGACTGCGATAACATAGGCAGGTGTCATATGCAATGTAGGGAAGATTAATGAATCAACTGTGCTTTGGGTGGGTGTGTGAGTGTGTGAGTGAGTGATTGAGTGAGTACGTGCGAGCGAGCGTGCATGCTTGCATGCGTGCAAGCGAGCGTGTGTGCATATTTGAATGTGTGTATGTGTGCTTTCACTGGTAATAATTACCAAAGAGTCTATCCTGTGGTAAATGAGTCTAAGTCTATTTTCTAAACATTATATGTAACATCAGTATTGATTTGCCCAAACTCAAATCATCGTAATGAAAGGTAACAAGATGATTGGATAACAAACTCAACCATAGACTTCAATCCATGTTTCCACAAGGTAACATGCCAAGGCGCTTAGTTTGTGGTTACAATCAACAATACCCTCTGTAGGATGCACTTCCTAAAGATTAAGAGATTACCATGTAAATATACAACTTTTGATTGTCATACCTGTGTTGCTCAAGAAAATGCCAAAGTTAGTCCTGCATTCTGCATCGCCAGGACTCAGTTCAAGTGCCCTCTGGTGATGACTTTTAGCTTCGCTAACAAGGCCTAGGTCAGCCAGGACATTTGCCATTGCTCGGTGCACTGCACTGCTGTCTTTGTCCAAAGTCAAGGCCACTCGCAGGCTTTCCAGAGCTGCTATCTTGTCCCCACGGTTACTGTAACCGAAACTTGGGTCAAACAAATAGATATGGGTTTGGCTAGATATTTGCTTTGAATATGCTAAAATAAAACACCCTGAAATTTAGGGTGGAGTGAACCACTTAAGAAACTAGTGGAATTTTGTTTCTCAAAGGTATGCATTTGGTTACACATTTCAATTGTGTCTAGGGTATAGGGGGATGAGCCTACAACAGTTGGGGGTTGTAGGGCGAAAGACCCTACATATGATGAAAGATGGGAGGTTGATCCCAAAAATAAGTAGGAGGTGGACGACTGACCCCATGCAGGTGGGAGGTGGTAAGATTAGACCCTTGCCTTTTCAATGATACCATAACTTAATTACACTCTCACTATGCAAAAAGACTTACAAACGAGGTGAACTTTGATCAGCATTACCGGCCTGATGTGAAGTGGCTGAGGGCATCTGTTTGGTGATACAGAAGGAGTAGTCGTCATGCACAGGGGAATGATGTAGCATATCAAAAGAACTTATTGTGGTGCCACTCAAAAGATCTCCTCAGAAGTTCTCACCTCAAGAGGACGCCAAGATTAAAGTGGGCATTGGCATGTCGGTCATTGATGAAGATTGCCTTCCGGTAGTGACGTTCTGCCTCTGCCTGGTCCCTCAGCTGCGTGCCCAGGTTATTGTGCGCACTTGCATAGGTTGGCCACAGTCTGGAAAGGGTTAATGACGTCAACACATTACTTGAAAGCATTGACATTTATTCTTCTTTTTTCATCATAGTGAATGGGTTAAATAGGTGAGGATTTTTATATTATTTAAGTGAATTTAAAAGTACCTTTTCATCATAGTGAGTGGATTCAAGACTAGGATCATTATGTTATTTAAGTGAATTTAAAACTAGACACTCTACGTCATTTTGTGAATGTCTAGCAGGTTGAACCATCTGTCTGTAACATTTTTGCCTGAACCTGCAGCAATCGATGTGACACTCATTTTTTCCCGTCCTATCCAGCGATGCATTCAGAGAAACGCACCGGCATGAATGCTTGCATCCCTCATCTGGCATGAACGCACGCATGACACAAGCTTTCATAACCGTACATCCATCATGGATTCGGCAGAAAATACAACACAGCTTTCAGAACGCTGTCTTTCAGCAGCAGAAGAAGAACCAGTGACATCCAGATCTGTCTCGTCTTCCTATTCACCTCGGCCTCTTATTGTGGACGATCACGAAAGTCAAAAACTCATCAATCACGATCCCGTCGCTCTTGCAATAAAATCACAGCCGACTTTGATTGCAATCGTAAAATGTCTGCCATGATTTATGTGCTAATTTTGCTATTTTGATAACATCCAGAGTTATTTATATGCCAGTGACACCAAAACCGTTACTGCAATGAATGTTTCTTCAGATTATCTCTTTTGTGGTATCTACAGTGATTCATTTTGATGAATTTCAGACACAATTTCACGACGTGAAAAATTTCTCAAAAGATTAAGGTAAAACATCAATCATATACATCCATAAATGCAGATAGTTTTTCGAACTATTTCTTTTTTGCCATAACCAAGATGATTTTTACCTTGTTTAAGCTTTCGTCTGCCTTTCAGGCAAACATCCCCATCACATGTGACTTCTAGTGACATCATTATTCAGTTATAAGCTGAGATTTTATTTAATTAACAAGATTGTAATAATAAACTTAATTTATATATGAACTGTGACGTTAGAGGATATTTTAGTCAGACAAAGTCTGCCATCTTGACTCCAAGTGAAACTGGTAGATAGGCCTCGTATTGTATTAACATGGACGTATTGTTGCATTTTTCTGGATTGTTTTGCAGATGCCAAAATAATTGCAAAATAAAACACTGATCTATTTGATATGTTATAATGCACCTATTGTAATGTTACATAATGTTACTGTAATAATAAGTCATAGTCTACACTTAAGTTGTTGGTAACACAGCACACTTGCCTGGTTGCCTCTCTGTAGTGATGTACAGCCAGAGCCATGTTTCTGTCCTTCATTAGGTTGGCGTAATTGTAGTGCATCTTCGCACTGTGGGGCAGCGTCTGCAGCCCTGACCTGTAGTTGGACAGCTTTATTAGACATGTAGACGCACACATACACACAAACATATACACACAGGTACACACATAAACAGACATACAAACACACAAACATACACATACTCTAACATACCACACGACACGACACGACACGACACGACACGACACGACACGACACGACACACCTCACCACACCACACCACACCACACCACACCACACCACACCACACCACACCACACACACCACACACCTGCACGCGCGCGCACGCACGCACGCACACGCACACGCACACGCACACGCACACGCACACGCACACGCACACGCCTAGGTGCAGCATTAATGTCACCCATTTGCCTGCTGTTTTTAAGCAGACAAGGTCAGTCTACAAATAGGTGAACGAATAATACAATTTATTGCTTCGAATGGAAACTGGTAGTGCACAGCAATAAAATCTAAATATAAACAGCAATACAATGATATGTAAACTTATTTGCCCCAACAAATATTGATGATATTAATTTTAAGAGTATTATTTTCAGAGGCTGCATTATCATTTCTCTCAAAATAGAGTGTCCTGCCAAATTCATAAAGCTGCCTTTATGAATACAATAAAAAATACAAAGGACAAGTTTTGAGACCAGCCTTCCATCAGAATACAGGGATGGACAGGAGGACAGCAACATATCTTTGACTATACCTAATAAAATACAGCAACATATAATATCAACACTTGAAACTACACAACTGTTTAAGTCGCAAAAACTTAACAACAACAGCCTCCTTTGAAACAAGTAAATGATCATCTGTCATTTGTTAAGGATTGCATGCACGATGTGAACCGGTGGTAATGCCAGCAAAATTAGTTCTTTCGTAACCACGACCACGCACACTCATAAGTCATAACTGCACCTTGGCACAGGATACGTGTGTTGCACGCACGTGTCATAATGTTCATAATGACAGTTCCCGCTGACATTTGTCACGACAACATGGACGATCTTGTCTGGCCACACGTACCATCTGGAGCGGTCTCTAGAGACAATGCAGACAGACACCAAAGGAGACCACACCACATCAAAGCATAAACAAAATGGAACAAAGTGGGTTGCTGATGAGGGTGTCTCTCTAGGGTGAGGAGCATGTCATAACACCTCGTAGCGCTGGGTCTTACAGAGTGTTGACAGAGCCACCCATTGACGTGACACACTGGTGGTGTCTATTCCTTTATCAAAGCCACTGTTCTGGCTGTGCCAGTATTTTGGTTTTCGTAGATTTGTTCGGTGCATTCACCACAGGTGTCTGTTTCCACCCATGGGAACTGTAGCTTTACCTGGCACTGATTAGAAAGGTGCAGTGGCTTTCTAAAAGATGCTGGCAAAATTAGATGAATCTAATACCCAAAGTTTTAAAATGGCAGCAGTTGGACTTGGACCTCTTGATTGACAAACAGACCATATTTATATTTTACCATTACAATGTTATATAAAACAAAATTATTTCATATTATAAGGTAAAGAGATTGAATTTTTTGTTAATTACTTTTATATTGATATACATTTAAAAAAACCTATGTTTAAATACTGGTGCGCAATTGTATGTCTGAACACATCTTTGTACTTTGACTTGTGTTTTATGTATGATATATATGTTGTTTTTTATCTTAAATAAACATTACAATAAACTTGACTGTTAATTATTAAGACAAGTATATGTCAGTCTCACAGAAGCCACCCGATTGACAGCTTATCTCTGCATAACTAAGCTACTGCATCCTATATCTGTTCTATATCTGTTCTATATCTGTTCTATATCTGTTCTATATCTGTTCATCTTGTGACAATGAGCAAGTCCATGTAAATGAAAAAACACTGATTTGCATTTTTAAACTCTAGATTTTTAACAACCTACACAAATCTTGTACATTGACAACTAGCCTGGGGTCATCATCATTATGCTGTCAGTCGCGATGCGACAAAGACTGCTTCCATCACTTCACTATTGCTCTTCATTTATCTCTCTGCTGTGAGAGTGATGTCCATGAGTCGGTCTTTATGTCTCTCAGCTTCAGGTTTCTCTTGATGGTATCCTTGAACTGGAGACGAGGGAGCCCTCTCTTTCTGTGACCAGCAGACAGTCGAAAATAGAGAACATTCTTTGGTAGCCTGTCTGATGACATTCTCATGAGATTCTTTCTGATCAAAAGATCTTCCATAGAAGGCAACCCTGTCCGTTCGAGTATGTCCTTGTTTGTCACTTTGTCCATCCAGGTTATCCTCATGATCGAACGCAGATGTCGCATCATGAAGGCATGCAGCTTTTTCACCTGTCATCTGTACACTGTCCAGGCCTCGGCTCCATATAGGAGGGTGGACAGCACGATTGCACGGTATATCTTGCCTTTAATATGCATGGACACATGTTGGTTGTTCCAGAGTCTCTGGCGTAGTCGGCCGAAAGATGCACTAGCCTTGGCCATCCTCCTCTGTATTTCATCGTCAATGCATCCATTACTTGATATAGTGCTTCCAAGGTAGGCTTGTTTCCATCAACCATGATGTCCTCCTCTCAGGTTCTTGTAGAGTTGGGTTGGTACAGGACCTCGGTCTTCTTGATGTTAGTCTTCAGGCTGAACTTCTTTGACGCATCGGAGATAGCATCCACTATTTTCTGCATCTATTCAGCAGAGTGTGCAACCAGTGCACTGTCATCTGCGAATAGCAGCTCTCTCATCAGTATCCGAGTAGTCTTGGTCTTTGCTCTGAAATGTGCGACGTTGAATAGGTCAGCGCTCTGTCTGGACTGTATGTAGACGCCATCCCCCATGTCTCGGAAAGCCTCGTCGAGCATTGCTGATAGGAAGATGGAGAAGAGCGTGGGGGCCAGTACACAACCTTGCTTGACCCCATTTGTAACACTGAACGATTCCGAGACTTCCTCTCCTTGTATATTTTATCATCATCGTTTGGTGCATGTGAATGTATTGTCATATGAATGTACTAGTACGACGACCAATATCATTACACATTCCAATGTTTTATTGTAACTACAATGTGAACACATGGCAATAAAGCCATCTTATCTCTTATCTCCGACACTAACATTCGCCATCATTCCGGTATGTAGAGCCTCGATCATAGTTGTGAACTTTTCTGGCCTAAGGTAACTTATGCAAAATGGGTTTACAATAAACAATTTGCAAAGGAAAATGGTGCGCACTGCGCAATAAGAATTAAGACTCAATAGATTCAAGAACACTACTCTCTGTTTAAAAGATTGCACCACTGAACAAAGCCATAATGATTAGCTGTCAACTTGTGATTAAAGTTGGGAATTTGAAACCTGGCATGTTATTTACACATGTTGACTTAACAAAGCATTAGACATAAGATTACAACATAAAAACATTACTCGAAATTACACAACATACTACATACGACTTAATCTTAATCCAGCTTGATCGACCGCACAGCAAATGCTTTAATTTGAGCTGCGTAAATCAAACAGGTCGCTATTTGGATTATCTGCATCTCAAATGATCAAACAGTTTCAATCACAGTAAGTGTAGAAGCTCTACACTTCATTCAGGCAAATACAACTGTTATTATTTATTCATTGTCACTTATTACCAGATTAAGTAATCCCATACTACACTGTCAGTATTGAGTACTCTACCCTTAGAAGATATCCTATAGCAAAATGTCAAATTAGTTGTACAACTATCTTAGAATCATCTGTCTTTGCTGCTTTTGTTGTGGGAACTACGAAAATGGCGTGATGCTCAAATGACCATGTTCCACATCTAAGACAGAAGCTATTGGAAATCCCAAACCATTCTTAACATCACAGTTTATTCAAAAATGTGTACTCCTCAAACAGTTTTCAATTAATACATAGATATAGTTACATATTCATCATATTTTATTTTAATAAAATAATACATAGATTTCATTTTAACTCTTGTCTACGTATATAACCCTTCCTCAATGCCAAATAGTGACATTTCAGTAACACAGGGCCACCAGACAGTAAATAAAAATTATGACAGTCATGCAGTTAAGATCACTTTAGACTGGTGTCACATGTGTGCAGTTTAAAGGTGCTACTGTTAAGTGTGAGGTGCTACTCTATTGTGGACCCGCCCCTGCCATCTATCACTTTCTCTTTCTCCTCACTAGCTTCACTTTGCGCAGTAATTTAATTACGGAAGCTGAATCTCGCATAATTGCATCCACCTAGTCGCAAATAGCATTTCGCAATACATTTACGGCGACTCCCCCATCGGAATGCCTCGAAGACAGACCATTTTACTTGATTACAAGAAAGCCGCTGCACGATAATCAAAGCAATTAATTAACTATCGATCGTCTGGCAGAACCGCATTACGGCACGGAGACAATCAGGTGACAGCAAATTGCATTCTACCGATGACATATCAGTAATTGGGAATCGTTAGCGCAGGTTAGCATCGGAAATCAATCCGGCAGTGCGATGGCACGGAAATGAACAACTGGCCGGGCGGGGTTGCTGGACGAGTGGGGTCCGATGGACAAATGTAATTGCACTTCCGTGTCACGTCCCCTGCACCACTGACGATTCACCAGCACCAAGCAATAGCTGCAGGTGTTTCGGCAGTCAGCCCTGATTGCTGCGGAGGTCTCGAGAGAAAGGAGGAACAATTTGTCCCACTGGCACTTGATGGCGGAGTGTCGTCGACAACGCTGCATGTACCACTTGTGTTATATTGCCTGGACACGGATGAGGCGGCCAGACAGGAGACCACAGGTTTATTAGCTCCGCTGCACTCAGGCGCACTTAGTGGAGAATGAATGGTGCAGGTTTTGGACGGACCTGGGAATGGTTGTGGTTGAAGTGTAAGTTGCGGGTTTGGAGAGTGGGGAAAGTGAGGATAGAAGTGGCCTATGAATGGGCTGGTCCCAGAGAAACGGTGCTCTAGAAATGCTTGTAATAATAATAAAAAAGGATCAACATGATCATTACGCGATGATAGGCAAATGCAAATTTCAAAACGAGCTTGAACAAATGTTTGCCACAGATCTGACAACTACTCAGTGGTCACTGGTGTCATTTCATTACTCTACAAGTTATCCTCATCTCGTAGTACACATTCAAAATCTTCTATTGACAACAATGTAACTAAACATTTATTTTGTAGAGACAACTTCAATATATGCCACAACACGACCGGATTGTAAAAACTTATTTGTAAAGATAAAAGGTAAGTTCTTATATAGCGCAGTATCCGGTCCTCAGGATTGCTCAAAGCGCTTTTACACTTTACTTCCCCAGCAGACCTGTTCAATCAAACACCATCTCTACTTCTTGGGGAAGCATCCAGCCACATGCTACAATTAATGCGCAAAGTCTGCTCGTAGTACACATATCCACCACTGTCTATAGCCAGGTACTCGTTTATATAGCTCAGTGAACTGGAGCAATGTAGAGTGAAAAAACTTGCCCAAGGTTTTAACACCGCAGCACAGGATTTGAACCCTGGTTCTCGTAGTCGAGAGTCTGAAGCTCTACCCCTGAGCCATGACACTCTAATTTGTATGATGAAAAGCAGCAAGTAACCACTGAACTGATGAAGTAACAAACATAAACGTTCCTCAACAAAACCAGCTGACTGTATAACCTTCAAACTGTATTAATATTCCCAAAGTAAGTGTTATTACATCAATACATTGTCACATGTACAAACGTCTCTCTGTCTCTCTGTCTCTCTGTCTCTCACTCTCTCACTCTCTCTCACTCTCTCTCTCTCTCATTCTCTCTCACTCTCACTCTCTCTCTCTCCACACGTACCTGAAGAGTGTCTCTCTGTTGGCCCAGACTTTGTTACGGGTGACAGTTTGACAAGACCAGACAGCAGCAAGGAGACACACAGTGCTCACTAGTGTGGAAGATCTCAGACGCAACTTCTGCCTGAGTTGATCCAGGCCCGCCACTGTCAGAATGATGCTGCCCATGCTGGAAGACATCAACACGATGTAAGAATCATGTTTCTTGCGTTGAATCAATGTTTGACCAAATGTAAGATGCTTGATGTAGGATTCACTGGATTATTCATATGTGTACGGTTAATGTAAATGTGATGTGTTTATTTACTTACTATTTCTAAATCATCTCAGCTCTTTTACACATTTATTAATTTTGAATTTTAATATATATATATATATATATATATATATATATATATAAATATATATATATATATATATATATATATATATATTTAAATATTTATATATATTTAAATATTTATATATATTTAAATTTAAATATATATATATATATATATATATATATATTTAAATTCATAATATTAAATAAATAGTGTAAAAGAGCTGATAGATTTAGAAATAGTAAGTAAATAAACACATAACATTTACATTATTTATAGTTTAATTTAATTTATGCAGTTCTATGCAAAGTGCCAGAGAGCGAATTAAGTGGATAAGGTGCTATATAAATTCCATATTATTATTATTGTTTCACATAATGAACTAAAAAAGGAAAATCCATCAGGGAAATCTGTAGTTAAATTTATCGAACATTTTCATAATGCAAAAAGTTAAACACATTGTCACTGATGACATTATTCCATGACACACAGGCATGTGTCCCGGGGGTTTATTCTGCTGTTGACAGTTTTCTGTACACCAGATCAGTCTTAAGGAGTTAAATTAACTCATATGAATTGTAATGAAATGGTACCCTAATAAAAGAAACATGGCCATAAATTGGACCACTTTGATGTGTCTCTCTTCTAACCTGTAAACATTATATACCAAAGGACTTGACAATATTAAATGTATTTAATAAAAGAACACTTTACCAATTCCATAAAGTGAGCAACTGCATTGTAATATAGCACTGCCATCAAAGTGATTCATGGAAAGTGGCTAAGAAATGCATTGATTTTGTCAGGCGTCCATTTGTTTTTATTTACGTGCAGCCGGCCTTCAGTAGATATCTGTCACCCTTTTAATCATGTCACACCACTGCCTTTGACACAATCAGTAGGCAATTTATTCAGTTCATTTATCATTGTCCCCGAGATGAGTTCTTTCTCATATGCAACACACAGTGTGTGTTTAACTAACGCTACTTTATGGTATTTTTACATGGCGATTACTGCATAGGTTAGTAGTAAATTTTATTTACATTCTGCCACTTTGTTCTCAGGAACAAAATTTATCAATCTCAATGACAAAAACATATTAATGTTATACATGATACAGGTTAAATAAATCAAATTAGTCTAAGCATAAAGCTAATACAATTGATATATCCATTTTAAATGTCAAGATATTGTATTAAATGATTAACTAGAATAGTTTTAAAACAAATCTTTTTCTCTATTCCACAGAGAAATGCCGATGAGTCTTAACACAGCCCAAGCACAACCATGCAATCATTCACATCGATAGCAGCTCAACAATGGTCACTTAATTGACCACAATCTTTGCTCCCCAGTGACCAGTGCTTGCTTTTTTACCAGCCTCTTCATACGTCATTTCAAGCACGACCTTTAGGCCTCCTATACTGTCTCAGTGAGACAGGGCCAACTCCTTTTGTAAGTACACAGCCTGTCGATTCCCCGCCACATCTGCAGTTGACAGTTCATTACTCTCCACTGCAGACCTCCGTCATCCCAGCACCATCAGCTCTTTGTGTCTTCAACAATTGTTCCTGCATTAGTTAAGCTGATCAGTCACCGCCTGTCGGAGCTCGTCTATCTTAGGCCGCACACGACACGCAAATCTCTTCTCCTCACCCTGTTTATCTCACTCTTGTTTTCCACATCATCCACTTGTTTCTTCGTTAATCTTTCCATCTGAGCCACCGCACTCCAGCTGTCACTGCATCATGCCGGCATTGCACATTCACCATCCGTCCGTCCGTCCGTCCGTCCGTCCGTCCGTCCGTCCGTCCGTCCGTCCGTCCGTCCGTCCGTCCGTCCGCTGGCCTGCCCGCTGGTCGACCCGCCTGCTCCATTCCTCCCTCCATCCATTCCCCCTCCCTCTCTCCCTCCCACTCTGCATCCCACCTTTCCTACCACCCTCCCCGCCCACCCACCCACCGGTCTGTCACGCTGCAACTGTGTCTCTCACCCTAACTCTGTGACCTCACCCTATCTGCCTGTCGTTCCAAACTTATACACTAGATGGCACCACTGCAGAGGACATCTCTGCAATGTCTAGATGAGGTAATTAATTATAACACACATGTCAGTAATTAATTATTTAAAAGAAGCTAGTCTTTGGAAGTAACCATCTCATAGTCACCTCTACAGACGGTACAAGATTGTATTCTGGAAATCTGCACCTTAGCACAGTACTGAAAACAACTCCTTTGGTCGGGATGCCAGGAAATGTGTTACTTCATTACAAAATGCAGGTTTGGCCGAAGCCCAAAGTAACTTACCTGGGAATATAAAGGACCCTTTCAGCCACAACGAAGCCAACCCGGAGGAAGATGTTGGCAGCCGGGAGAAAGGGGAGGACAAGGAGGAGTAAACCCAGAAACGTTTGTCTGCGCTCAGTGCCCACCTGCAAGCAGATGTACCAACTCAAGTATGCCTGCAAACCCTAAGTGGCAAGCACGTGTCAGAGGCATATAGGCAACCCAGAAAATTAGCTGGTGTCATTTGACAATGTTATGACAATAATGATGCTTGCCCTCATGACAAAACATTTCACAAGACTAAATTGCATAATAAAGGTCCAGTCTCATTTTTGAGTGAAATGTGAACATTTGCACTCCCTGTCTGTAACACATGCCAAATCAACAACAGATTGATTGATTGGTTGATTGAATGGTTGATTGAATGGTTGATTGAATGGTTGATTGAATGGTTGATTGAATGGTTGATTGAATGGTTGGTTGGATTGATTGATTGATTGATTGATTGATTGATTGATTGATTGATTGATTGATTGATTGATTGATTGATTAACACCCACAGAAGAAGTCATGTGAATGGCTAGGTCCAGTTAGAGCTAAATCTAAAAGAAAACTATAAAAAATTAGTTGGATGATTACAAGGAATTCCTGGACACAAACAGGAATAATTTTTATCAAAATGTCAGTTTTCATAAAATCTGGAAAATAAAATGTTGAAATATGTTGATTCTTGATATTTTGTTTGATTAATTTTAATTTTCTATCATGAACTGGTTGAAATATATTGCGTACTGCAAAGTAATTCTGGAAATGTGTTTTCACTCAGTGAAATGAATACTGCAAAAAACTAATACAGAAAAGTGATTCAATTCACTTGGATCTATTTTTTCAATTCTACAGAGAGCTGTTGTCACCATTTAGTGTGAAACAGTCCTAACAGTAAGTCATGTGAATAGAAGAAAATATTTGAATGCTTACACTAACATAACATGATAAATGAAATAGATATATTTGGTTAAATTAGATTTCTGCCAGGCAGTTTTTTAACTGTCTGTATGGGTTATATTAATTCTAAGAAGCATTAGTCACATATAAAAGAATTATGCTGGATTCAGTAACTATTCAAGCTGCCGATATCCTCATTATAAAATGAGCATTATGAATGCAATTACAATAGTTGGATGTAGCATGGATGTAATTTTATAGATGTGGTTTAACTGAGGATATTCTCATGAATGTCACAAGGCTTATAGAAAGTCACAGATAATTATTATGTTTGGTTCATTGCCATGTTGATCTGTAGCAGTTTAAGTCAATAAAATAGCACAATACAGCACAGATCATGTAAAGCTTCATATCATATTTTTGGTTGTCAATATCATCTTTTTATTTATTATTGAAACCATAATTCAGACTATCACATAAATTATCTAATTATTGCATGTATGAGGTCATTGGTGATGACAAGGAAATGACAGCACTTGTGTCCTTAATGGTAATGATATATTTTAAGATTTCCTTCTCTAGAACTGGCGAGTCCTGACTATGGGTTACACAGCTACTCCATGCATCCTCCCAGCTTTGACGTCAACTGGAAGCACCCAAACTCCTATGGTGTCACTTCATCCTCAGGATCATCATTTAAAACAATAAGCAGATCACACTGACTAGTGCAATTAAAATACACTCACAGATGAAATGCAGCGTTTTGTCAACATAATCATGACTGTGAAGAAAAGCACAGTTTGAAGATTGCGAGGGTCGCACACCCCCTCCACCAGGGGTATACTGTTCATCTGCCAGTCGTAACTGAGCGTGGTAGGTGACATGAGAAGCCAGGCGTTGAACGCATACAGGTGCGTGAAGGTGAGAAACCTATAAGTAGAACCACAGGTAAGGTAAAGGTACGTTCTTATATAGCCACTTTACCCTCTGGCAGACCGGTTCAATCGAACACCATCTCGGCTTCTCTGGGAAGCATTCAACCATATGGCAATTAATTCATGATGACTACTCATACACAAATATTCACCATTGTCTACAGCCAGGTACTCATTCCTATAGCTGGGTGAACTGGAGCAATGTAGACTGAAAAAACTTGCCCAACATTTTACATGGCAGCACAGGACATAATTTGAACCTGGGTGAGCTTAATAAGCACATACAAAACACAGCAAGTTTGAGTAACAGTGCTCCAAAGTTAGTGTATAATCTTGCAATCTTTCAAAATCGTGGACCCATGAAAAATATCTTTCATAATTTCTTCTCTTTTCATCAAAAATAAGTTAAACAACTACCCAAGGTCTATAGGTAAGAAAATAAGACAACAGCACTAGTAATCAATATTGTGCTGCAATACATATCATACTCACATTGATTCGGGCTGTGACTATCACTTGAATGAATTAAACTTCAGTTCCAAAGCCACAGACGATGAGAATAGCTTAATTAAGAAAATAACATCAATTTTATGCGTACAATACATAAGCTATGTGAGTGTGTAGAGAACTGACCTGGTTATGAGACAGGGAGAGAATGAGGCAGGGTTGTCCTGGTCAGTGAATGCGGGCAGTTGTCCATTCAACATCCACAGGCGGAACACTAGTAGAACCAGCAGCTGAAACAGGCACCAGTTTGATTTGGCATGAAACGACCAAGAAGTTTCATCTTACTGTAGAATATTAACCAGTCATTGTTGTCATGGAGCCTGAAAATTATACCATGAAGTTTCAAATTCCTTCTATTCCATGTAGCCTTAAGCTACGCATGACGTCTAAAACTTGCCATTTGGCTTTAAACTGCCTGTGTTGCCACCAAGCTTTAAAGAGCCTCGGTTGTTATGGAGTTTTTTTAACTGCCTCTGTTGCCATGGAGCTTCAAACGATTTATGTTGTCAAGAGCATCCTGTTGCTATGCAACTCCCAAGATCCCATCACATCACATGAGAGTACCAGGAGACCTTTTCACTAAGATTGTTATGAGCACCTAAGCTAGATTTGTCTTGTTAATGTCACTGACCTCCTAGAGACAACTGTCAACACCTAAATGCTCCACCAGACACTTTCACTTGTGTGTCATGGAAATAATTGGTGACACAGAGCAGTGGATATTTGCATTATAAAAAGCTCGTTAAACTTAACAGTGGATTCTGTTTAATGATGGAATTTCTTAAGAGCCTTTAATGATGGAATTCCTTAGTGATCCACAGTATGATAAAAAAAACTATTTTCTTATGTCGTGACAACAGTTAAATGTCTTATTCAAACCTTCCAGTTGACAAATGGCCCAAACTACTCACAGGACGATGAGTTAATCTAGTGCTTCTTCAGCTAAACACATGCAATGAAGGTAACCACAGCACCCAGGCAATTACGTGGCACACCCCATTTCACCGCGGTCCACAAATCAATTCATTATTAACTCAGCCTTGTGCAGAATTGAAGAAACTCTGCCTCTAATATAATCGTGATCGCTGAGTTGCCCTTTGGAGTTCAGTGGACCGTTGAGTGCCCACATTCCCTGCCTGATATTATGCTCACACTCATCAATTCAGTTTAATCAGTGCCAAATGAAATGTGCATTACGTTTGTAGGCCCAAAACTCCCCAGGGATGAGAAAATTTCAAAGATGATAAATATTTGATTAAGGAATCCACGGTAAATCTATTGATAGGTTGAAAGAGTAAAGCTATATTTAGCAAAATCTCTATTCACGTATGAATTACATGTTAAGGTGTGTGGAGAGAATCTGGATAGGATTTGATTTAATTTCCCTTCACCTGTTCCTGCCAACCAATCAGAAACCAATTTAATGTGTGATTTAACATCATGTTCAATCCTTTCTTTTTCATGGATGATTTAACATCAAGTTCGCTGCTTTTTTTAGACACTTGTTAAATGTAATGTAACATAATGTTCCATTCTTCCTAAGTTGTTCCTTGAAATATGCCATTCAAATAATATTTCAGTTCATATATTGTTTAATAATACCAGTTTACATCCACACTAATATTTTTCAGTTCGGGATGATCATAACAGTTGATGCACACACTTTCAAATAAAATCTCAAGAAACTGTCGTTTTATCCTAGAATATTTTAGCCAAATATCTGGACATGGACCAAGAGGCACCATGGATTAACCAAAAATGGGAAAGCACATATTTTAAGTTGTTCTACCTGGTTGAAATTTTACAATATTCACCTTGCAATTCAGTCCTGCAACATTGCAAATACTGCATCAGGTAAATGTTGATGTTTGAGGTCAACTGCATCCCATTATTATTATACTTTTGTATTTCTATGTACAAAACCACTTTAGTAATGGCTGTGGTACTGAGACATTTCAATTATCTACTTACCACAGCCAGCAGGACAGCGCTCCTGTGCACTAGAGGTAGAATGATGGACAGTTTCTCTTTCCCTCTCACCAACCTGCAAACAGAAACCACACCGTCAATTAAAAACACAGTCAGACCTAATCATTCAAACACCATTTTTTTTCTTCTTCTGAGAAGCATTCAGCCACCCTGAACTAATTGCACCTGGACTCATATCCATTCACCACTGTTATATACCTGAACTAAGGCAGTATGTAGTGAACAAAACTGTCCATGCTTCAAAATGGCAGCAACAGAATTCAAACCTGGATTCTCGAGAGGGACAGTTTCTTGTTCTTAATTAATCTTTCATGTGCCGCATTGGCGATTCTGGTGTGGTGGGGGAATAGGAGGCATTGATATGGGTCTGGAAAGATATTCCTTGGGGAAACTGGGAGAGTCTCCAGGTGTGTGATTTATTGCGAGGGCGGAGAGAATAATGTGTTAGACTTTATTCTAGCTACACCACACCCATCAACTGGTTTCATAACAGGGGAATCCTGCTGTATACATGATCATGGTCTTACTTTAGATCGCTCACACCTGAGGCTATGGCTTAATAGTGTTTAATCTGTGCAGCATGTGGTTGAATATATAGTTGTGTACCGTAACCATTATGTAGACTATTAATTATTTTTATATTACATTCCCACATGTCATTACAATGAAGAATTTGATTTTTTTTATAACACACAAACACATATATATGTATGCATGCATGCATGCGCGCACACACACATAAGCGGTCGGTCGGACAGACGGACGGACGGACGGACGGACAGACAGACAGACACACACACAGACAGACAGGCATACAGACACACACACACAGACAGACAGACAGTCAGACAGACAGACAGACAGACAGACAGACAGTCAGTCAGTCAGTCAGACAGACAGACAGACAGACAGACAGACAGATAGACAGACAGACAGTCAGACAGTCAGACAGACAGACAGACAGTCAAACAGGCAGACAGACAACAGACAGACAGACAGACAGACAGACAGACAGACAGACAGACAGACAGACAGACAGTCAGACAGACAGACAGACAGAGAGCTAGCTGTGTGGTGCTGACACAGATACAGTGAGGTGTGTGCTGTACCAGCACTCAGACAGCCACACCAGAGTCTGTCTGCATTAATCAACTCTCCTCAGGACCAACTCACAGTCCCAGTGGACTCAAGAGCTTGTCATTATCACTTGTGTTGTGTGTGGACAGGCCTGGACCAAGCTGTCTCCCTCTGGATTAATGACCACCAGCCCACACCTCCAGACATCTCAGAAGTCAAACTGACCAACTGGTCATTATGGTCATTACTCTCCAGCCTGAGGGTTCTGGGTGCAGTAGATTACTGGATGCAGGTGTGCCAAGGGTGGATATGATGGGATTCTATTTTTACTCTCCAGGGATTCTTACGTGTAGATAAGTACATAAATCTAGACTAATGAGCCACTGATAGGCTGACTATAGATAGCTGCTGTGCTGCAGATAGTTTTTCTTTATCTTATCAGTTGTGATTATTATTATACATGATGGAATTAAGCTTAGATGGCCTGGTGCCTGGTACCAGGAAGAAAGTCCAGTTATAGCTGTCAACTCAAATTTCTTTAAAACGCAGTAGCAATACATCAAAAAGCTGATCACTTATACTACCTATAAAACATTCATTACAATTAAAGCATTTAAAATTTATATTGCTACATAGTTATATATTTACATATCATGTGGAATCAGTTACCATGGATATATTTAATTGATAACTAGATCAAAATATTCATGTCCTGGAGACATATCTGGATACAATCACTGCACCCATGTGACCACCTCACTGGCTGGAGCAATCACAAGGCTGGACACTGATGGGACCCAGAGGAGGAGGTCCATTTGACCAGTAATTAGCCATGGAGATTTGGAAGCTGAATAGTTTCTTCTACTATAGAACTGCCAAAAATTTAGATGGCATAAATGCAGTAACCACCCTTTATATCTCCGTCGAATAATATACTTATGGAAGTGTTATCCTGATGAAATGCAAAAGACAAGAAAGCTATATCTAATTATCTATCAAGAAAACTGGCCCAAATGTAAATCATGATAATCTGCAGTTGTGCCTCAACGTTATTGGTTGATGCATACGTTAAGATATGATTTAATTCCATATTTACTTAATCTATCAGAGGTTATACCAACCTAGAACTTGTTTTATTATTCCATATTGTGAAGATATAACGCTAGAAAATTCATGTTAACAAACATTGCAACTACCTGTGATACTTTTTTGGAGCATTAGAAAGAATTGTTTCCATATTATTCTTATCATAATCAATAATATATATTGATGTAATTAACATAATAATCCTGTCATAATTATATATTGATTTAATTAATATAATGGCCTTGCTCTAACTTAATGTCCTTAATTGACAACATGACATGATTACTGTAATATGGCTTTACCTTAATTAATGAAAGATGCCTTCATCATTAATGCAGCCTGTTTGCAGTTCTGTGGAATGTTGTTGGGGGGCAATCATTGCTTCACCTGAGTACCCGATTGTCCTTGCTGTTATAACAATCAATCACTCAGTCAATCACTCAGTCAGACTATTTCATACACCAATTTGTGGTACTTAATGGTGGGTTCTCGTGATCAAGTAGACGCAACCGATCGCTCTCGCTGAATGCTGAATAACATTTGACAACTGTGTTTAAGTGTAGACACTGTTACCACCAGCAACGAATCTCTTCACTCGACAGACGGTGGTTCCGGACCATGGCAAGACCAGTACGCCAACAAATACTGGTTAAACTTTTACTGCAGTATCACAGCGACATCTTTCACCAACACTTGTTTCAACCTGCTGCCATTTTACCAACATTGCTCAGCCTGTGTGTGTAGCTATAACAAGATGTAGCTATAACGGGCTTATCTCATACAGGAAGTAAATATGCAAAAAGGTAATGGTAAGTTCTTATATAGCACAATATCCAATTATCCAGATTGCTCAAAGCACTTTTTACATTTTACTCCCAGTTCCTGGCAGACCACTGTCTACAACCAGGTACTCTCCCTTACAGCTAAGTGAATTGAAGCAATGTAGAGTGAACATAGTGCCCAATGTTTTACACGGCAGCACAGGGTTCAAACCTGGGATCTCTTAGTAGAGAGTCCAACCTAAAACGGACTCATATTTAATTATGACCCTCAAACTCCTCATTAAATGCTACATAAATATTTTAATAGATGCAATTAGAGAGTACAGAAACTCGCCTAAAAAATTACCTCCTCCCTCGCTAAAAGTAGTTGTGAACCATTGCACAGAGTTATTCTACATAGTATCAGATACTCTTCGAGTATCCATGGCAACAGGTTTGCATATGTAAATGCAGGCAGCATTAATATAGCCAAAGATTAAACTATATGGTAGATTTATTGAAAAATCCATAAAGTCACAGACATGTGTAGCTACGACATCTGTTACATCGGATGGCGGGAAAATAACTACAGCACGCTTGCTGCTTACTTATTGTGTTGCTCTGTCAACATGCAAAACCCATAAGCCCAGCCTTGATTGAGTTGTGGCTCAAAGTTGCAAGTACCAGCTGGGTTCCACCGTGACATGTCATTCACAGTTCAATATTGGCTCCAAAGTTCAATGTGACATGTGATTCTTAGTTCAGCGTGATCTGTGACGCACAGTTCAATGTGAAGTTTGGGCTGTTTTGTGATATGTGATTCAATCCGACATTAGTTATTCAAATTGGCCCTTTTATGACATGTGATTGCAAGTTTGACGTGACATACGGGCTCTCAAATGATGTCATTCATAATTCAATGTGACATCTTTACTATTTGGTGAGTCATGATTCAGGTGACTGTGACACCTCAGCTGCCTTGTGACATGTCCATCGCAGTTCAATGTGACATGTCCATCGCAGTTCAATGTGACATGTGAACTGTTGAGTAACATGCGAATCAGTTCAATGTAACATCTATCCCTTAAGTTCAATGTGACGTCTGAATCCTTTGGTAGCATACAACCCAGTCCAATGTGACACATCAACTATCAAACGACATGTGACTCAATGAAAATGTGAGTGACATGTGAGCTGTGTAAAGATGTGGCTCACAATTCCAGGAGATGTTTTGATTGACATAGGACTATTAGCTCAATGTGACATGATGGTCCTTGAGTGGCGCATGTGACATCATGTGACACCTAGATCAACGCATGACGCACATAGTGCATTTTCAAAAAAGTTGTCCCAGCTTGCTGTTATGTAATTACAACCTGACGATTTTCTAAGTAGGAGCATAATCACAATTAACCTATCCATCATGTGAGGTAATGCTTAACAACTAGGTCCATCGAGCCATCAAAAATGGATGCCAAACAAGTTAAGTATATTTATTGACATTTCTGACCCCAAATGTGTTTCTTTATGATAAAAGTGTTAGGCAAAGTTGTTCAAGCAAGAGATGCATATTGGAAAGGATCAGAGTTAGATCTATGGGGAAAGGTGATGTAGCTATGGACTAGCATATGTCATTTCCATCTGGTATCGTAATGTATGTAAACAGTTGGAGAGGCAAAACATGACATGCATAATTTTGGTTGTGTCAAAGCCAGTGATGTACTGGCCCAAACTAATTGTGTTGAAAATGTTGTGACCATTCATTGCCAAAACACAAGAGTTCCACAGAAATCTTCTGGTTTAGTCGTATCTATCAGTGGCAGTCTGTGTGAACCTATATCAATGTCCACCCACTGACCAATTTAGACCGACATTTCCAACAGTCTGACCAGCCCACAAGTTACTGTCTTATATTGAATTGCACCAGTAGACAATATATATCATGTATAACTTAGTATACACCACACAACCCGTGGACTGTCCAAATCTGTCCAAAATGGTGGCTGTCTGGGAGAATTGTTTGCTGTTGGGTTTGTGTGATCCATCCTAATTTACTGACATTATTAAAAATAACTCCTAAAAAGAACATGTTAAAGAGATACATAACACCTCATAAAATGACATATGATATATGGCGGGGAGACCTATTGCAGATGAACATAATCATGATTACATATGATTACCTAGTAATAAGATGCCAATTAATAAAAGAAATGTGTGGTAAAATTACTAGTGACATTACAGAATAATGTAGGTGCAATATGGCAAACCCACCACAGTGACACCGTGACAATTTGAGTGAATGGTAAAAATATTAACTAAAAGAGGCTCGTGGGACGTCGACTTAATGTAATTGTCATCACATGAACATGACAACATGTCTCAGTTGATGAATAACTGTATTCCTCACTATCATCGGTGGTCTGACAAAGTGAAAGTGATCTTTGCATGGACACTTTCACTTTCATTTGTTACGAGTCTGTATCCGACTGACCTGTGCGACCTTATGTTCTCACAGTGTGGATAGTTACAGTCAGACTGAGGTGCAGGTGGGTTCTTGTACACTTCCCTCATCCTCCCCAGCTTTTTAGGCTACAGTTGCCAGTCTGTTGGCTTCAAATAATTTAGCACCTTTCTGTGTGATCGATCGCCAGTTAGTTTGTGACAAGGCAGCGGATTCGCAGGTGTTTTGGTTGAGTTTAGACCTTTCCAAATGTGCATTTGATCACACATTTAAAGTGCACCCTTCTACCCACAGTCTTCATACTCGAAGCGTTATTAATAATACACACATGTAGTATGTTCTGGTGTTACTATTATGAAATGGCCGGCAGTGGCAGTTGTCTATAAGTGCAATAACTGTCTTGTTCTTCGTCGTATTGTCTGCGGGGCACGATTGAGATTAGATCTCGGCTTTCGTCACCAGCTATTGTACCTGTCAAGTCGTTTAACCACCTAGCTCATCACTGTCACAGAATTGTGGTTTTTATGCAACGTGACCAACTAAAACTTTGGTTGCACGCCTGAGGCATGCCTTCACCTTTTGCTGAAGTGTTCTACCCTGCTGGCAGCCTTGAAGGCTCTGGCTGGGTCTGTGTCATCCAGATCTCATGCCTGTCAATGCCTCGACATTAATGAGATTTGTAAACTACACACACAGTTAATGTAATTAATGCACCAGTACATAAACAGTTCGTGGTAAGGTGTTAATTACATGTTAAATTATATGTTTTCAACGTGTCTGTGTTTTTAAATATTAAACAATTTTGTGGTTCAGGCTGCACCACAAACATGAAGATTAGTAAACACCAATATCTGTTTAATAGTATCATAAATTCTGGCTTATGGTCACCTCAGTAAAACAACAACCTCACTAATAAGGTCACTGCAGGAGAGTCCAAATTGTAAATAAATTACAGTAGTATAATAATAAACTTTAATTATTCAGAAAAAAACTAATAAAAAACTAACTGTTCATTATCAACTATCGCATAGGATATTTGTCCCACTAATGTAGTTACCTGGATGTTAAGGTCACTTTTGTCCAGTCACATGGGTGACCTTAATTGCAATGTTGCACTGTACAGAAATCAGGCTGGACAGATATTTAAGGATGTCAAATTTTAGAGCATTTTTAATTAATAATACCAATATCATGACAAATAAATAAAATCATGGTAATTTTGTTTAATGAGTCTATAACTTCAAGCTGGCAGGAGCCGGACAGTCTTAACATTGATGCACTTATGCTGTGAAACCACTGGATTGGTAACCCTTGGACCTGGATAAGTGACCTGAGTGGAAAGGTATAGCGATCATTTCCTATACTTCTTTATCTTTGTATGAATAATTTTGGACTATCATACGGTGACCTTAATTGAAAGGTAGTTGTAATACCTAGGTGATCATAAACCAAGATTCATCTTAGCGTTAAGACTGTTCTTAGCGGCTTCATGAAACCAACTCCAGTGCTTTAAGAGAATTTATTTACAGATAAAGCATTTGATAAACCACTGGTCACTGGGAGGGTGGTTCAATCCCATCTACCGACATTTCAAAACTTAGGCAATTTCGTTCACCCCACATTTGCTTGTCTTTCGAAAAAGACACTAAAAGCCGATGGTCCCTTCTATCTGGTGTCCAGGGCAAGTAAGTTCCCACACAGGGGGTAAATGTGTAACCTGTAGTGGACTCAATGATTCTAGAGAAGACATATCCTGCGTTAGCTCAAGTTTGGGCTGTTTGGAGAAAACCACCTGAGATCATGTGACTAGCCACAGCCTGTGGTCGATTACACGTTTGCATCTGCCAACACCTCCTGAGCGCAAGTTTAGCTTCCAACCACAGCAAACAACAGCAATCCACAGCAGTCAGCCCACCTCCTCCAGCAGTCAGAGCAAGTCACCACATGCACATGCGAGCAGCGCAACGGACAAAACATGTATTATTGATTACTAAATCAGTTATCAGATTTTGTCCAATTTTTCACCACAGCTGGCATTGATAGGAGAAATCAGCACTGATAGAGAAGCTGGCTGTGAGGCCTTCTCCTGTCTTATCTGTGGAGTGCTGCAATTAATTCTAGGTTATATCACGGTAAGTCTTGACAGGCCTTCTGTAGAGTTTTCCCTGCAGGGCACAGATAGTGACACAGACTACACGGGCTTTGGCAACAAGAAGGAGCCTCGCCATAGACTGTTATCTTCGCTAAGCCACTAATAAGGAGCCAGCTTAGAGATTTCTGGAAACACAGGCATTAGCAGCTGTTCACTGAGTGTCAGTCTGCGTGGTTGTCTATGCATAGACAAGGATTTGGGTTTTCGGGCTATGGCTCATGGGTTGTGCAATTAGACATCTAGAAAGTGAAGTTTCACCCGTAGCAAATCAAACTGGAAAATTACAGTGATCTCTGTATTTTTAAAGGTTGTGATGTACTGTGGTGTCTCCTAGTCAAAATACAGTTCACTGACTGTTTTGTTTCTGCTGGTTTTGTTTAAATGAATAATTACTGTATTATAAGGTCAACTGGAATGTCTTCATGGCAAACAATACATTTTGTGATAGTGAAGTTGAGGCAATGAAGATGTTATAAAAGAGACAGATGTGACAGTGACAATAGCATATCTGGTGACATATGATGATGACACAATGAAGATGTTATAAGGAGACAGACTGAATGAAGGCATCATAAATGTGACAGACTGAATAGTTAAAATGATGTACTTGGTGACACATATCTATGACATAATGAGGATATCACAAAGGTGACATATTAACTGACACATAGTGTTGACACAATGAAGATGTCACAGAGGTGACAGACTATCCAAGACAATGACACACCTGGTGACATATGACCCTGTCACAATGACGATGTCACAGTAATGACAGACAGGACAGTCACAATTGTGTACTTGTTAACCTTACACAATGAAGATGTCATAAAGGTGACAGACAGAGCAGAAACAGTGGCAGATCTGGTGACACATAAACATGACAATGTAAACACAATAGCAGTGACACGTGACAGTGACATTGACGTACCTGGTGACACACGGCCATGACACAATGAAGACGTCATACAGGAGACAGACAGCAAGGACTGTGACACCATGTTCTTTGGCCAGCATGGCCGCCGCTGCCAACATCATGCTGACACCAAACATTGGCACAGACCTCGTCTCACAGGAGTCATTGCACTCTGTCTTCACACTCCTGAAAAGACAAAAAAGTTTCTGTCACACGGGAGCATCTGCTTCCTCCCCAGCCTCATCCAAAATATGGAACACGGCCATGAAATCATTTGACACTGGGGCTCATACAAACATCTGCTCGCCACAAGATTTTTTCAAGAAGTACACACTGAGAGAGCTCTTTATGGAAAATTTGTCGTTAAATTAAATCCGTTGTTATTACAAAAACAATTAATTACATAGCTGCCACCACCACACAACTGGGGACTTTATCCCGCAACAATATCCCTGTTGACAGTTTTCAATATCAAAGATCACTGTCAAAGAGGGAAGTCAATTTTAAAGAGCAAAATTGCACTTCTGAGCACATGAGAATGGTCCACTGGGAACTCTGAAACACCACCACAACACCATCCCAAGCTACAGCTACTTTCTACAAAACCTTGACATATTATTCTATTTTATCAACTACTTTCTACAAAACCTTGACATTTATTCTAATTTATCAATAATTTTTCGACCCTAAATCTTCTGCAGACATTTGCTACAATGATGACTTTTATGCATCCGTGTTTTTTTTAAACTTGCTTAACACTGGCTTGAATCTGTTTTCACACTTCTGAAATGACAACAGATGCCGCATGGGATATCGGCAGTGTCTGCACGAAAATACACAATACTCTGTTCATGATACAATTGCCGGTTTGCTGCACTGTGGGCTCAGTTTCCGGAGGATTTGGGTGAGAACAGATGAATAAAAAATGCTGGTACTTATTACTGTCCGACCAGACGGTCTGCCTCCCAAGGATCATTTATTTACTAACACAAAGGATGGTAAATGATCCTACCTAGACGCTCCCATAAAAACCACAAGATAATTGGATTTCAAGGCGGGAGGCCTACATTACATGTTCTGCGTGCAGAGTTCGCTGTGCTGTTTTATGAAATGTGCATTTTTTAACAATAGAAAGTTAATAAAAAAAATTGGACGTGTAAACAAGGCAAATGCACACACAATGAGGATGCGATGACGATAATTATGACGGAGATGCTGCTGTCATAGCTGCTGTTCCCGATGGTGTCAACCACATTAATGACAACGATACTGTTTGATGGCGATGACAACTTAATCGAGAGATCCAACTGTCACTTCAGCAAATAAAGTTTGGATGGCAATGTTGACAGCAATGAGCTAATGATAATGATTTTAATGAGTAAAGTTGATGAACATAATGATGATACTATAAACTTACTCTGCTATTTATTTGCCATTCCATAACAATAATGGCAAATAAAGTTATTTGATGTAATCAAATAATAACAAATACTGTTATTTTAGTTGCAGTGTTGATCAGCAACAATTTACTGTTGCGACTTCTCTACTAGTACTAACTGACATACACCTGCTAGCGCTGCGACGGATTGTGGCCTCAGTTTGCACTGATTCCAGTCGAGTACATCACAGCACTACACAGATACCGTAAGATGCGAACCAAATTTTCACGACCAAGTTAACAGCGCACTGGACGAACTGAAAATGCAACCGGAAACGTGCCGATTAACTGTGAGACAGACACAGTGTCAGAGCTGCTTGTTCAGCTATGACACACAAGGAAGTAAAAACCACGACTCGGCTCGTCAAAGCATCCGGAAAAGGTCGCGCGAGTGCCAGAATAGTGCGGCACAGGACAGCAACAGAAATATCATGACCATTATCTCCTAATCACGACAGGGAGAATGTTGGTGTTCTCTCTCTCCCTCTGGTCAAGCGCAAGAATGGGCTTAATTCAGGTCTGATTTTGTTTCGTCTTTTGCTTCCTGTTCTTTTTCCGTCCTTACCTAAAGTTGATCTAAGGAAATTGGTTGAAATGGTGTAAAATTTTGGTTATTTTTAATTTTTGTGAAATATTTACCCACATAGAAGATGCAAATTGTGAAATACTGTAGGGACAAGTGCAACATAAACTGACATAGGAGTAACACATAGAGTTGATATTAAAGTTTAATTTAAGACAACTGGTAGACCCAATATTTCTTTACCCACCTGCCATCTGGTGTATGGTTTGAACTGCAATTTGGCAAAGTGCAGTTAAATCTCATTCAACCTTGCTCAAATGTTATTAATTTATTATAAAATATTGTAAAATCTTGCCACATTTAGATCACCTTTAGTCAATCTTGTTTAATCTTATTCACTCTTATATATGCAGCCTTGCTCAATCTCAGTCAATCTTGTATCATCTCGTTTAATCTCACTAAACTGTATTAAGCCTTATTACACTGTTAAATACATGCAAATGCACACCTATTCACACAAATTTACATTCCTCTCCATTTATTCCAAACCAGACATTCCCATAAAACATCTAATTAATATTCCCGTCATCAATTTTCCCGGTCCTCATAATGCACAGTCAGCACTGATTACTTGGTGCTGTCTTCGACACCAGTCGAGGTGACATATTCATTTGAGACAGAAACACAAGGCACCAATTGGTCACCTTGTGGAGCAACAAGTCTGTCTGGTGACAACTCCATCAATCTCTCCCTCTGTCTCCCACCTTCTTCCTCCTCCAGCCCACTGACCAGCCACAGGTGTTAATGGGCCCCAAAGGACCACCCAGAGAAAAGGGCGCAATTTCGCTTCTCAGACAATTGGCATAAAATAAGACGGCATATGTATAATCCATGCGAAACTGTCTGGCTTTTTGGACGGTTTTCAGTGGATCGATTTCAACCTTTGATCTGACCTTCTAAATGTTTTTTAGCGTAACGGAGACGTTCTGCTGTGTACACTTGAGAACATGATGTTGTCTGGTTTATTTGAACAGGCTTTTGGTGTTATTGAAAATTATTTTACTGTGTAGACTATTGATTTTCTGGTTGTGTTTCGTTAATAAAATATAAGCTCTTCACAAGATGCAGAGAATAAATATTTGTTTATAAAATACTACTAAAATGTATAGTAAAATATACAAAATAAAGTGTAATATGTTGTCCTATGGATATGGGAAGAAACTACTATCTGGGTTGGAGCGATGTGGGAAATACAGACAGTAACAGCAGACAGACATAGTAAACATGGTGAAAAACACAGAGTTTTTTTTATCAGAATACGTATAAAAACTGGACAAGTTCATTAGTTGTGGAAAACAAAGGCAGAAAAAAGAAACCAACTTCGCAGACTGACAGATGAAAGGCGTAAGACAACGCAGTACAAAAAGTAACATGATCGAATGACCAGGCATGTGACATAAGCCTCAAGGTGAAAACACACAACCTCATTTATCAATCAGAATTGCGGTTTTGCCTTCAAAGAAATCCACGTGTGTCGTTGTCCAAGCCGGTTATCGATAAGCATAAACCGAGCATAATTTGTAACCGGCCCGATAAATCAAAGGTGGTGTTTCGAACGCTATCCCATGATTCATCTGGTTTGTCTTTCATGAGACGAACGTGATGGAGAGCATCTTGGGCCACTGTACATCTTCATTGCAGGTGACATTTCAGCGCAGTCACAACAATGAATGGGGCTTTCCTTTTCTCACCACAACCTACTGGCGCACTGGGAGTGCAACTGGTCAAGGAAACAATGATGATGAACGTCCACATAAATCTGAAGTTTCAGAGCTCCTGCCACTAATGGATAGCTGGGGACCATTTCAATAACGTTCTTATGAACTCATAAGTCCAAATTTGCTTTAAACTGCCACTAGGAGGTCCTCTGGGACACGTGTCAGTGTTCTCGGTAAATTCGCTCCCACTTTTTGAATTTTAAAAAAGCTCCTTATATTTACCAATGGATTCAGTTTAAAGATGGATTTAAAACCTTGAGAACTCATTAGAGAGACAGCCCCCGTGACTCTGCTAATCATACAAACAAATAGCATGAGAATCGCAAAGAAAGATAGGTTTTCAAGGCTTAACAAACACAAACACAAACAATGGAAAAAAATTATGTTTTATGTATAATACAATTGCATATATTGTGCTTAACCAAGCCACAAAATTTGGAAACAAATGAAAAATTGAGGACAGAAGCAGGAGTGTTCTTGTTTAAGAGGAGAAGACAGGGAAGACATTAACAAATGACACAAATTAAAGATCTGCCTTATGAGGTGACCTGGGAGACACACCTGTCATGTGATACAGATATCATTATAATAAAAAATGATTGGCAAAATATGGTTGTGTGCTGTTTTAAAATGGATTTTTTTTATGTGCAAATTTGGAAAATGTATGTATTTTCTGAGACTTTCACCAGACAAGCACAAATTATAATGACATTTTTTAATATAGTAGACAAAAAGGAAATACATTCGGTGCTACATGGACATCAGGAAAGGTATAGAGGGTTTTACAAGTTGGTATGTATACTTAGTAGCCTGGTAGATGCAAGTAACACTTGATCGTAACGAAACACGTATTATGTATGATTTATATAAATTTATGTGGATTTATAATATAAATATATGGATGTTTACAGGTATATATAGATATGGATCTATTCAGACTGGAGCAGATCTATACAGGATTTTACAAGATTAAGAGTAAAAATCTTCAACCGAGAATTTTTTTGCATATCTGTAGAACATATCAACTATGACCAGTGACTGACCAGTGACTGACCAGTGACTGACCAGTGACTGACCAGTGACTGACCAGTGACTGACCAGTGACTGACCAGTGACTGACCAGTGACTGACCAGTGACTGACCAGTGACTGACCAGTGACTGACCAGTGACTGACCAGTGACTGACCAGTGACTGACCAGTGACTGACCAGTGACTGACCAGTGACTGACCAGTGACTGACCAGTGACTGACCAGTGACTGACCAGTGACTGACCAGTGACTGACCAGTGACTGACCAGTGACTGACCAGTGACTGACCAGTGACTGACCAGTGACTGACCAGTGACCCTTGGCTTACTGCTACAGGGTATATGAACTGGTCAACTGAGACTTCACATAACTCACAGTTCTCCAATCTGGCAAGAGAATGTCGCTGGGGGGCGCCCCTTTTGTTGTTTTGTATAAAAGGTTCATTGTGAAATTGTGCGTTTGATAACAGATTAATTCCCGAAGGCAGTGTTTGGTGTCTCTTGCTGTGATGTGTTGTGTCTAAGGGGTAGACAATGCCAGCCAGCGTGGCTGGGTGGAGGGACTGTTTGTAAGGAAGCACTGGCCTTGGGCTACCAGCCGTCAATGGCAGTTGCTGCCACCAAGATGAACAGTGTCTATTGATCTGGTGAGTAAATAAACCCAGACAGGTGTTAATACATGTGACCAGTGGCAGGCTGTTAGCTGCTCACTCACAGTCAAAGGGTGTAGTGAGTGGGTTATAGAGGGGTGAGGCAGGAGGCATAAGGGGAAGAAGGGACAAGAGGGAAAGGGGATGAACAGGAACAAGATAGAAGGAAAAGATAAAGAAAGAATGGGAGAGAGGGAGGAGAGAGGAGAGCAGAGGGAAAGGCAGGGAGGGAGGGGAGAGAGGCAGGGAGGGAGAAAGAGGAACAGAAGGACGGAGGGGGAGAAGGAGGGAGAGAGGGAGGGAGAAAGAGGCAGAGAGAGAGGGAGAGAGAGACAGAGGCAGAGAGGGGGGAGAGAGAAAGAGACAGAGGGAGGGAGGGGAGAGGAGGAAGGGAGAGAGGGATAGATAGGGAAAAGTGAGGAGATGAAGGAAACTATGAGAAGATTGAGTATGCAAAAGAGAAAGAAAAGAGAGAGAAATATACAGCAGAAGTGAGACAGGAAAATAAGGAGTAAAAGTGGGAAAAAAGCAAGGAAGCACAAGATTGACGGAATGGAAGGAGAGACAAGGAGAATGTGACAGCTACAGAGAGGGAGAGGAAGATAGTGAGAGTGAGAAAAGACAAAAAGAGGAAAAAAGAAAAGGGGACAGACAGGCAGGCAGGCAGGCAGGCAGGCAGGCAGGCAGGCAGGCAGGCAGGCAGGCAGGCAGGCAGGCAGGCAGGCAGGCAGGCAGGCAGGCAGGCAGGCAGGCAGGCAGGCAGGCAGGCAGGCAGGCAGGCAGGCAGGCAGGCAGGCAGGCAGGCAGGCAGGCAGGCAGGCAGGCAGGCAGGCAGGCAGGCAGGCAGGCAGGCAGGCAGGCAGGCAGGCAGGCAGGCAGGCAGACAGACAGACAGACAGACAGACAGACAGAGAATCAAAGATAGACACCCTGGCTGATATCCAGAAAAAATAGACAGAGTTTTGAAAAAGTAAGTGAAGATGTGATTGAGAAAGAAAGAGGGTGTAGCAGAGGGAGACTGTCCCAGAACTGGGACAAGATAGGCATTGGGGCAAACAGATACCATGATGTAAACACAGGCAGAGCCTTGACACAATCGCCTGAGCTAATCAGATCTCCCCACTGGTGCCCATCTACTCCATCATAATAAACCCGCTTTCGTAAATCACTCTGCAGTGTTATATTGCAATCTACTCGCAACTGACATTTGCTGAGCTTATTATTATTGGCCATATTTGCATTTCTATTAGCTCGTTAAGGCCAATAAAAATGCATCACTCGCTCCCTGAGCAGCCTGCGAGATCTAAGTGCCTGAGAGACCGGGTGGGGACATTGGTCATTAAAAACACTAGAATCAGCAAAAACTAGGTCGTATACATCAAATGAAGCATTTAGTGGCTGCATCACGATCATGCAATAGATTAGGTCTACTGTGATTTGAAGTCTCCACTTGGAGTGGCTACTGCTTGGCCTGCTGCTCATAGTGGCTGCTTGGTGACCTGTCTGTCTCCTTGGCCAGAGGATTTAGGTAAAGGGAAAGTTAGGACAATGTCACATATATCTGTAGAGAATCGGGTTCAGTTTTGTGTTTACTGGTATGATGTCTGTGTTACATAAACATTATGTGTAGCAGTTTTCTATAACATTGTGTTACATTATTAAAATAGATGACTGACCAACCATTTGATGGTCCAACTGTCTGTTTATCTGTCGGTCTGTCTGTCCACCTGCTTGACCAAATGACTGACCAACCATCCCACTGACAGACTGACTAACTGACCGACTATCCATTGATCTGACTGCCCATCTAACCATCTGACCAAGCAACTGAGCTGAGTGACTAATTGAACTTTTGCAAATATTATATTTCAATCTTCATGAGCACCACATGTGACACGTGCTATGATTATAATCAGCCCTCTGTTGCCCCCAGCTACCACCATGAACCAACAATTAATACATTCACCAGCAAACAACCGGTCAAATTTCCTGGTATCGAATGTACCTTATAAACGCTCGGTGGAAATATTCTGCACGAGATCACGCACGCACTCATACATGCACGCACTCATACATGCACGATGTGACACTTCTCAGCATTACTATCATGGCCGGTGGACATACCCGTTTTGAAAGCTAATTAAAATTAATTTTTAACAACAAACGTCATCGGCGCATCTGAATTCATCACACGGCCCCTCGCGGCAGTGTAGAGATCTGCATTCCTCTGCATAGGCACAACGAATGTCCGGCAGGTACTCGTGAATATTTAAACGCCTGTTCACCTGGATGGGTGACATGCAACTGGCTGTCCCTATTACTGTGTAATCAGTGGTCATTATAACAGAGGTTTCTAATCACCACCAGCTGGGTCCGGCTCTCCCTCCCCAGTGACATGTGATTGGGTTTAGCTCACACAGTGCAGCACTTCTCAGGCTGTCTTTGCTGTCAGACCATGCTAGGGGCAATGTCTCACATGTGACCAGTCTTATGAAACCATGGGGTGCATTGTATCACAGCTGTAGATTCTGCTGTACATCCCACCATACTAGATAAATATATAGTACCTAGTCTCACGGATACACAGATGCCAGGTTGTGGATAAGGAAGTGTTTGGATTATTGATAATGTAATAATGTTTAATAAGCCACATGCCACCTGAGGATTTTGCTCCTTAGAAATCTTAGATCTCTTGTTAAATGACTTGGTTGAGTTTCATAAACATTCAGATGTTTCTGTTTATAAATTCTGGGATGAATTTGATCTTTATAGTAATTTTGACTTTCTTCTCCTTTCTCTCTCCATCACCAATCCCATGTCACTGCCTCCCACACCTCCACCCCACCCCATCCTCCCTAATGCTCTCCTCAATTGGCACCAAACCAGGCAAATCACATTACACTACACAGAACATGCCATAACTGTGTATCCAGCACAATACTTGATGCTCATGTAAACACAACTATCAATCAATCTATCAAGGCCTTCATTAATGTTCATAGCTGAACAATTTGGAAATTCAATTGTGAAATTAATATTTTTTTCTTCAGCATTTGACTATCTTCATTGTATTGTATATGAGGATTTCTCACTTCTCTGTGAAATACATAAAAAAGGATGAGTGATTTAAAACCAACAGTTTCATTGTCCTTTTCACACTCTTTAATCATATAATTACATAGATATTTAAAAAAAATTCTCTTTCAACAGTACAGCTTAAAATGACACAAATGCACACTTGTTTGATTTACTGAGGACATTATTTTTCCAGTTAGATTACAGACAACTCCTTCAAAGACGCCCAAGAGGATACAAACAGAAACAAATACATTGTCTACGAACTACAGCAAATGTTTGATGTACCAATGCTCCTGAGTATCTACCTGTTTCACACGTTGACAAATGTTTGATGTACCAATACTCTTGAGTATCTACCTGTTTCACACGTTGACAAATGTTTGATGTACCAATACTCTTGAGTATCTACCTGTTTCACACGTTGACAAATGTTTGATGTACCAATGCTCCTGAGTATCTGCCTGTTTCACACGTTGACAAATGTTTGATGTACCAATGCTCTTGAGTATCTACCTGTTTCACACGTTGACAAATGTTTGATGTACCAATGCTCCTTTAGTATCTACCTGTTTCACACGTTGACAAATGTTTGATGTACCAATACTCCTGAGTATCTACCTGTTTCACACGTTGACAAATGTTTGATGTACCAATGCTCCTGAGTATCTACCTGTTTCACACGTTGACAAATGTTTGATGTACCAATACTCCTGAGTATCTACCTGTTTCACACGTTGACAAATGTTTGATGTACCAATGCTCCTGAGTATCTGCCTGTTTCACACGTTGACAAATGTTTGATGTACCAATGCTCCTGAGTATCTGCCTGTTTCACACGTTGACAAATGTTTGATGTACCAATGCTCCTGAGTATCTGCCTGTTTCACACGTTGACAAATGTTTGATGTACCAATGCTCCTGAGTATCTGCCTGTTTCACACGTTGACAAATGTTTGATGTACCAATGCTCCCGAGTATCTGCCTGTTTCACACGTTGACAAATGTTTGATGTACCAATACTCCTGAGTATCTGCCTGTTTCACACGTTGACAAATGTTTGATGTACCAATGCTCCTGAGTATCTGCCTGTTTCACACGTTGACAAATGTTTGATGTACCAATGCTCCTGAGTATCTGCCTGTTTCACACGTTGACAAATGTTTGATGTACCAATGCTCCTGAGTATCTGCCTGTTTCACACGTTGACAAATGTTTGATGTACCAATGCTCCAGAGTATCTGCCTGTTTCACATGTTGACAAATGTTTGATGTACCAATGCTCCTGAGTATCTGCCTGTTTCACACGTTGACATGCCGCCGCATGCTTTGTTTTTTCCTTGCTGGCATTCATGAAATAGAGTGCTATATAAAAGCGAAAGAAATAGTTTACGCTCATGTTACCTTGTACCTGATGAATGTTTAATTGCAATCTAGAGAGTGAGAGAAGACAGAGATGATAAAAGTAAAAAGGCTGGATTATATTATTGAGTGGTCTACTCCCCTGCTGTAAAATGAAGAAGACTAATTGACAAGACGGAAGTAGACTAACATTGGACATGATACACCTGCTACCTTCCTAGTCCATGGGATGAATGAGTGGGTGGGTGGGTGAGTGGATGGGTGGGTGGGTGGGTGGGAGGGTGAATAGGTAGGTGAGTAGTCAGGTGAGTGAGTGGGTGGGTGGGTGGGTGAGTGGATGGGTGGGTGGGTGAGTAAGTAGGTGAGTAGTCGGGTGAGTTGGTGATGGGTGAGTGGATGGGTGGGTAGGTAAGTAAGTAGGTGAGTAGTCGGGTGAGTGGGTGGATGGGTGGGTGAGTAGGCGGGTGAGTGAATGAGTGTGTGAGTGGGCGAGTGAGTGGGTGGGTCAGTGAGTAGGCGGGTGAGTGAATGAGTGTGTGGGTGGGCGAGTGAGTGGGTGGGTCAGTGAGTAGGCGGGTGAGTGAATGAGTGTGTGGGTGGGCGAGTGAGTGGGTGGGTCAGTGAGGAGGCGGGTGAGTGAATGAGTGTGTGGGTGGGCGAGTGAGTGGGTGGGTCAGTGAGTAGGCAGGTGAGTGAATGAGTGTGTGGGTGGGCGAGTGAGTGGGTGGGTCAGTGAGTAGGCGGGTGAGTGAATGAGTGTGTGGGTGGGCGAGTGAGTGGGTGGGTCAGTGAGGAGGCGGGTGAGTGAATGAGTGTGTGGGTGGGCGAGTGAGTGGGTGGGTCAGTGAGGAGGCGGGTGAGTGAATGAGTGTGTGGGTGGGTGAGTGAGTGAGTGCGTCAGTGAGGAGGCGGGTGAGTGAATGAGTGTGTGGGTGGGTGAGTGAGTGGGTGGGTCAGTGAGGAGGCGGGTGAGTGAGTGTGTGAGTGAGTGAGACAACAGGTGACAGAAGTGTGGTAGTGATGTACTGTTCCACTGGGTGTACTGTGCACTCACCTGACGTAAGCGAGGAAGGCGGCCTGAAAGAGCACACAAGCCAGCACATCCGCCCGGCCTACAACGCTGGCCACCTGAGGACAAACAAGACGAGACGTCAGGACAACAGGGTCGACATATGTGCATATGTACATGCTTGTCCATGTGCAAGTGTGTGACTGAGTGTGTGTACATGCATGCATCACAGTATGCATATGTATGGGTGTGTGTGCATACATATATTTGAAAGCGAATGTGTGTATGTGTGACAGTGTATGCATTGGTATATACATAATATGTATATACGAATGTGTACATGCATGCAAGCCATGCATGTGTGTGCAGGTATACATATATGCATTCACCCACCCACACACCCATCCACCCACCCACCCACCCACCCATCCACCCTCCCACTCCATCCATCCAGAAGATATATTTATGACATATCTTTCCAACCAGCTTCCAGATTTTTAATTCTCTTCTGATCCACTAAACATTCACTCAGCTTTCTCACACCTAACGCTATCTCAGAAAACATTTTATGACCTTGTCATTCATGTGACAAACTGTTACTTTCATGTGGGTCACAACCCCTGCAAAATTAAAATAACATTGTTTTGTAATGGGTGACGTTTCATTACAAATGCTTGTAATTATGAAAGAAAAGAGAAAATTTCACTGAAGTACCCAACTGATGAGAACATTCTAATGTTGAAACCAGCACATAATCCCATTATATAAGTAGGACTTAAGTATGCCCAAAGGTTTATAAGTGAGTTGCACAATGTGTATTCCTAGTACGTTACTCTTCTCAATGAATAATAAATATGGCCATGGATAATCTTACTAGCCAAGAGAGTAAGTATACTTTGCATGGGCAAAAAACACAATTGTTGACGCCCATGTGTCTGTCTTTAAACCAGAGCATCAAGTCATCCATTCGCCATTACTTAATCAACACTAAATGTTGCAGGAAATGCTGATGTTCACCTTAATGTGTTTGATTTACCCAGACGTGTTTGGGATTACCCAGACATGTTGGGATTAAACACATGGACAGTGACACACGGGCATACTGCTTGCTAATCAGATTAAATCTACAGAGCTATTCCTCTAGGTGATGATTTTGCTGCATACGATGACAAGAAAAGTAATCCTGCAGGGTGCTCTGAAGAGCTAAATACGGCCCATAATAAATATCCCAAAAACCAATCTTCAAGATAATGACTAACATAAAAAATCATTGAAATTTTCACCTCTTCAAATTTATTTTTAGCTTTTCCTGTTTGGTGCACCATTCTGAGAGCTATTCTAGTAGACTAACCAATATCTTACCCTCCATTGCTCTTAAGTTACAAATGCCTTCTGTCAACATCTCTCTCTCCCTCTCCCTCTCCCTCTCCCCTCCCCTCTCCCCCTCTCCCCCTCTCTCCCTCTCCCCTCTCCCTCTCCCCCTCTCCCTCTCCCTCCCTCCCTCCCTCCCTCCCTCTCTCTCTCTCTTGTTCTCTCTCCTTCTTTCTGTATCTCTCTCCTTCCCTGTTTCTGTCTCTGTCTCTTCTCGTTCTCGTTCTCGTCTCTCTCTCCTCTCTCTCTCTCTCTCTCTCTCTCTCTCTCTCTCTCTCTCTCTCTCTCTCTCTCTCTCTCTCTCTCTCTCTCTCTCTCTCTCTCTCTCTCTCTCTCTCTCTCTCTCTCTCTCTCTCTCTCTCTCTCTCTCTCTCTCTCTCTCTCTCTCTCTCTCTCTCTCTCTCTCTCTCTCTCTCACATTCCTCTTCTTCTAGACTACCATTTTCAAAATGTTACACATAAAAGCTGGCTCTATAACCTTTGTGCAGTATCTTATTATGAAAGCAACAAAACAATCTGCACCATACTGCACTAACAGAGAGAATTATTAGATATCACTTCAAAAAGAACTTCTGCTCTAATTGGCATTGGAGAGACAGGCTATAAAGCGGCATTAAGTTAATTTAACACAAAGATGAAGTTTAATTAAATCCGAGCACGGCAAAATGTCGGTTGACTGACAATTTGTTTTTAATATGGCATTTCTTGCTTTTATTGGTTATGTTTCTTTAGCTATGGAAATTCTAGTTATACAGACTTTTAATTAATTACATTCTGGTGACCCTGAACACTGACTAGTTTTACAAAATGTGTATAATTAAACTTCATTGTAAATTCAAGTTTAACTCAACAGAAGTAAAACAACTGATTAAAAATGTGTAGGATGCCATATATTTTGTGACATACATCTAACATTATCTATACTTACACACAAAATTAGTTCATAACAATTAAAACACATTTATGATTGCCATGATGTGAGATTACTAATCAGATGATCAAGAAATTATATCGTTAATATAACAATCGACTCAGTTTCAGACTGAAGCAATCCGAGCATGTTACTGCAAATGTTGTTGCTTTTTCTGTCGTGCATCTTTTATAAGCAGGTGTGCAAGTCGTTTTTAATCTGATTTAACGTTGGCATTGCTTCTCAACATTGGACAATAAACAGCTGACATTTCGACACAGTCTTTAATTAAACTCTAGGCTAAGACCCTCTTCAGCTTGTGTCAAAGATGGAAAATGGAGATAAAATGCTCCTTGCATCTCTTTGCCAAGTTCTAATTACAACTGTGGCAGCATGGTGTGGGCTGTTATTACCTAATAAAGAGTCTGTTATCACACTAGTGCAATAAGCAGACACCCATGGCAACTGGATATGATAATTAGCGTCTAATACAGCAACGTGCCCTAACAGAGCTAAATTGTCTTGATTGAAGAGAATGTCATAACAGACAGCTCATCAAGATAGAGAGCTTGTCCTAATACTAGAGCATGCCTTCCGGTAAGAATACACACACACAATTAACTTTAAACAGTCCTCGTCAATAAAAAAAGTCGTCGTGCAAGAACCACTTTACAGTAACAGTAATCAACTGCAATGTTACAAAATATGATCTTCTTGTGGCTTTGAGAATGTGTCTAAGCCAAAATTGACAAATGCTTCAGAAACGTGGGATTCACACACACAAATAAAGTTTTATTATGCATAAACCAGGGTTTCTTGTCAATTTGCAATCTAAAGTTCATTCTGTGGGTGGCAATATTTTAAAATCTAGTTATTACACGTTATAAAAGTGAATTGTTTGGTGCATATCATTTAAAAAGTATTAATTGCGGTTCTGAATAAATTACATAATACTGTAACTCGATCAACACGTGTTTAAACAAACGTTTTGTCCATGTTTGGGCAACACTAGGAAAATACCTTCCATCACGTTTTGCCATGAAACCTATATATGTCAAAAGTTTCCAGCATTCCTACTAACAACCCAAAGCCCCATCACCCTATCCCACACGCCCACATACACTATGTAGGCTAATTACGGGAAGGGAAAGTCATAGTTGTACTTGTATTTAGTAGTGATCAGTCATCATCAGTGGTGGTCGACACAAAGCCCCAACTCTTCCTGTCTGGAGCCTTGGTCACAGTTAATCCAGCCACCAGGCCGCATAAGGTCACCAGTAATTGGCCACACACGCAAACACCCAAAATACTCTGTCCACCACAATTGGCATGGTCGTCACGAACTCCTAGACAGACCAGGAGGAAATCCACTTAATTGAGATAATTTACATCTGATTTGTACCCTTTGAGACCCCTCCTTTCAATATATATATATATATATATATAATATATATATATATATATATACATATATATATATATACATACATACATACATACCTACATCACAGTACACAGTTACACACACCACACCACCTTACCACCAACACCACCATACACCCGCGCGCACACACCCACACCCATCCACCCACCCACCACCCACCCACCCACCCACGCACGCACGCACGCACGCACGCACGCACGCACGCACGCACGCACGCACGCACGCACGCACGCACACAGAGGATGTATAAAAATCAAGTCTTCAGAGCCATCTGCAATAAGCCTTACTTAGGGTGGCAGCACTGGATTTAAACCCAGGTTCTCTCAATTAAGCGTGCAATACTTTAACTACTATGTCACTGCACTCCACATACACTTGTACAGGGAAGACATGAAGCATACAGCATATAGGGGGAAACGAGCATACTGTAGGTATATGAAGGTGGCAATAGCTATAGAGGAACACTAACTAAGACCAGGCACAAGACATTTACAGGAGTCTGGCAGAAATGGGAATCAACTGCAATGATACAAAAGCAATTGCAAATGATCATCGTTCCAAGCTTGTCGCCGGAACAAGAGGAACAACGTCTAAGTAGGTATATGTTCCAAAATTGTACAGCTCATTGCGGTGGTCCTATCAACTAATAGACCAACACTTAGCAGCAAACAACAGCAGTGGCACAAAATACAAATGCCTTTATTTGGTTTTTGATATGTGGAAAGTTAACAGAAAGACCTGACGCTGTCTTTTGGGACGCCCTGTGGCACTTGCTTCATTGAACTCCTAAAAAAACACGACACTTGGCAGCAAAATCTGGCAGCACAACCCATTTGTTTTTTTACACATAACAAAACCCAGCACCATCTGATTTATTAATTGTACAGGTCAAAAATAACCCCATTGATCGAACCCTATATTAAGCAACCGCAGTTCCCCGTAGCTCATCATTGGACTGTCCTTTCAGTGGGGAAAATCCTCTCACCAGTGCAAGGAAGTTGTCATCAATAGCTGGCCATCCTGTGTGTGACAGACATCCTGTTAGGGAGCATTAATTTTCTGATGGACAATAATTAGCAGCAAACTGTGGCCGTCTCGTGTTGTTGAGTGTCAATAATTAATTCTATCACAGCACGTTGTCTATTTGTATGTGCATACATAAGACACTGTGTCTACCGGTAGTTACAAGGATTACCAAGAATAGGGTTTAAATAAACTAACAGAAACAATGGCAAGAAAACCAATTAAGGCACTGAACTGAAACTGTTAGCAAAATTAGGGTTACAATTTTCCTGTTCGAAAAAATCTACATATTTACCTCAATCCCACCCTGGCAATGAAAATCTGCAACATTAGAGCAAATCTCTTACATTTCTTTTGATTGTGAATGCCAAATCTACAACCCTCTCCCCTTCCCAAAGGCAAAAACTCTTCACTACGTTGTGAAAATATACAAGTACAGTGTTCCCTGCTATATGATGAGTGAGGTGGGCCAACTCGCTGTTTTTCTAAGCCACTTCACACAAAATTGCCACCTCTTAACTATTTCATGAATGACTAATTACTTGTAATTAATGCTACAAACACATTTACATGCTAACTAGTAATTTCTTTCCCCACTATATGCCAGAGAATAGGATAAAACACCCTTTATAATGTACCATTTTAAAGCCTTTTTTAATAGTTCCAAAGGGGCACGCCCCCAGATCACCACAGTACTGCATTGTGTGTTGACACTTGCTTGGCTCACCCTACCACCTTTCGCTCACCCTACCACCTCGACTCACCCTACCCTCCCCCTCACCCTCACCCTACCACCTCACCCTCACCCTACCACCTCGCTACCACCTCGCTCACCCTACCACCTCGCTCACCCTACCACCTCGCTCACCCTACCACCTCGCTCACCTACCACCTCACTCACCCTACCACCTCGCTCACCCTACCTACCCCTCCACCTCACTCCCCTACCACCTCACTCATCATTTTACCCACAGGAAACACTGCTACCAGGCCAAAAATACACTTACAACAAATCAAACGGCGGTAGGTGGGATTGAACCACCGTCCCCTCGATTGACAGTCCAGCGCTCTACCGCGCAACCACCGCTCCCCACCACATATCTGAATACACTTGCTGTAAGTTCTGTTACCTATCACTATTGTCTTTGGTTGCAATGGCTAAACAAAAGATGTCTACAGACAAAACATTTTATAAGACAATGAGTCCACCAGTTTCATTCAAATGCTGTCAACCAATAAGTTCAGGTGCGGTCTATATGAGCCACTTCAGACACTCCTATCTTGTAAAGACAGTCACTGAATGGAACCAATCACTGAGACGTGAGTCCAGGTTGAAACAAGATTAATTCAGTTGTTTATCCTGTAGCCCACATACATAGTGGATGTTTATGCTTGCTCACTTCCACTGAAGATTACATGTACATAGCTAATAGTGGCTTCTTTTAATGTACAGAACTGTATTCCAAGACGTTATCGCAAAAACATTGTCTGACAGTGTTCAACGTAGGAGACCAATCAAGTGTTATTCACAAGGAATGCTAACATGATGTGTTTAGGAAGTATTCAGCCATCTATATCTATCAGGCTGTATATTCATCAATGTCCACTTATACAGCCTACTAAACTGAGACAACATGTAATAAAAAAAAATTACCCAAGCATTGTGGCAGAAGGATTTAAAACAGGGTTTTCTCAATCGAGTGTCCTATGTTCTAGCCAATTTTTTATAACTATAACATGACATGGAAAAACAAATGTCATCTGCTTGAATCGCACAGTACCCAGACTTAGCATAGACACCATATTTGGTCGATACAGGAAAGTATTCAGCTCAATCTCCATGCTAAATCCTCATATCTGAGATCTTTTCTGACCGGAAGGGTTAACGTTTTTCAACAGAACAAGAGATGAGTCATGGAGGATGCCTCTAAGAGCAGTGACCCACCCCAACTGTCCAGCGCATAGCTTCATTCTGGACTTTCACATGCACTGATGGATAATGAGCAATTTTTTCGGCAATGTCTGCGTGCCGAACGTGCCCAGAATACGATAACCGCGCTCTAATCACTGAGTTGCTTTCCGCACCAAACCCAGACAGAACAAACGGGCAAAAACTCAGCTAATTGGACATGAAGAGTTGTGGCAATCGATAGCCTAGAGACTTATCTGCCGATAAATAAATGACGCTGAGCAATCAGTAGAATCTGTGATGTAGACGTACTAATTAATTTGATCACATCGTGGTATCTGCCTCTTGCATGTCTGTCAGATAAAGTGATGTATTGTCTCCCTGAGCCAGACAAGTACACTTAAGCAGGGCCCGGGAACCTTGAGGGGGTTGTCAGCACTCCTAAGACATCGCTTTACTTGTCTAACGTACTACTACTTGTACTACAAAGATTTCTATCTACTTGTCTACTCATCTGTACTACCTCCTAAGACATCTGTTTACTTGTCTACTGTACTACTACTGTACTACAAAGATTTATATCTACTTGTCTACTCATCTGTACTACCTCCTAAGACATCTGTTTACTTGTCTACTGTACTACTACTGTACTACAAAGATTTCTATCTACTTGTCTACTCATCTGTACTACCTCCTAAGGCATCTGTTTACTTGTCTAATGTACTACTACTGTACTACAAAGATTTGTATCTACTTGTCTACTCATCTGTACTACCTCCTAAGGCATCTGTTTACTTGTCTACTGTACTACTACTGTACTACAATGATTTGTATCTACTTGTCTACTCATCTGTACTACCTCCTAAGACATCTGTTTACTTGTCTACTGTACTACTACTGTACTACAAAGATTTCTATCTTTCTTGTCTAAATCATCTGTACTACCTCCTAAGGCATCTGTTAACTTGTCTACTGTACTACTACTGTACTACAAAGATTTCTATCTACTTGTCTACTCATCTGTACTACCTCCTAAGACATCTGTTTACTTGTCTACTGTACTACTACTGTACTACAAAGATTTCTATCTACTTGTCTACTCATCTGTACTACCTCCTAAGACATCTGTTTACTTGTCTATTGTACTACTACTGTACTACAAAGATTTCTATCTACTTGTCTACTCATCTGTACTACCTCCTAAGACATCTGTTTACTTGTCTACTGTACTACTACTGTACTACAAAGATTTCTATCTACTTGTCTACTCATTTGTACTACTTCCTAAGGCATCTGTTTACTTGTCTACTGTACTACTACTGTACTACAAAGATTTCTATCTACTTGTCTACTCATTTGTACTACCTCCTAAGACATCTGTTTACTTGTCTACTGTACTACTACTGTACTACAAAGATTTCTATCTACTTGTCTACTCATCTGTACTACCTCCTAAGACATCTGTTTACTTGTCTAATGTACTACTACTGTACTACAAAGATTTCTATCTACTTGTCTACTCATCTGTACTACCTCCTAAGACATCTGTTTACTTGTCTACTGTACTACTACTGTACTATAATGATTTATATCTACTTGTCTACTCATCTGTACTACTTCCTAAGGCATCTGTTTACTTGTCTAATGTACTACTACTGTACTACAAAGATTTCTATCTACTTGTCTACTCATCTGTACTACCTCCTAAGACATCTGTTTACTTGTCTAATGTACTACTACTGTACTACAAAGATTTCTATCTACTTGTCTACTCATCTGTACTACCTCCTAAGGCATCTGTTTACTTGTCTAATGTACTACTACTGTACTACAAAGATTTCTATCTACTTGTCTACTCATCTGTACTACCTTTCCTAAGGCATCTGTTTACTTGTCTACTGTACTACTACTGTACTACAAAGATTTCTATCTACTTGTCTACTCATCTGTACTACCTCCTAAGACATCTGTTTACTTGTCTACTGTACTACTACTGTACTACAAAGATTTCTATCTACTTGTCTACTCATCTGTACTACCTCCTAAGACATATGTTTACTTGTCTACTGTACTACTACTGTACTACAATGATTTCTATCTACTTGTCTACTCATCTGTACTACCTCCTAAGGCATCTGTTTACTTGTCTACTGTACTACTACTGTACTACAACGATTTCTATCTACTTGTCTACTCATCTGTACTACCTCCTAAGGCATCTGTTTACTTGTCTACTGTACTACTACTGTACTACAAAGATTTCTATCTACTTGTCTACTCATCTGTACTACCTCCTAAGGCATCTGTTTACTTGTCTAATGTACTACTACTGTACTACAAAGATTTCTATCTACTTGTCTACTCATCTGTACTACCTCCTAAGGCATCTGTTTACTTGTCTAATGTACTACTACTGTACTACAAAGATTTCTATCTACTTGTCTACTCATCTGTACTACTCCTAAGGCATTGTTTACTTGTCTACTGTACTACTACTGTACTACAACGATTTCTATCTACTTGTCTACTCATCTGTACTACCTCCTAAGACATCTGTTTACTTGTCTACTGTACTACTACTGTACTACAAAGATTTCTATCTACTTGTCTACTCATCTGTACTACCTCCTAAGGCATCTGTTTACTTGTCTAATGTACTACTACTGTACTACAAAGATTTCTATCTACTTGTCTACTCATCTGTACTACCTCCTAAGGCATCTGTTTACTTGTCTACTGTACTACTACTGTACTACAAAGATTTCTATCTACTTGTCTACTCATCTGTACTACCTCCTAAGGCATCTGTTTACTTGTCTAATGTACTACTACTGTACTACAAAGATTTCTATCTACTTGTCTACTCATCTGTACTACCTCCTAAGACATATGTTTACTTGTCTACTGTACTACTACTGTACTACAAAGATTTCTATCTACTTGTCTACTCATCTGTACTACCTCCTAAGGCATCTGTTTACTTGTCTAATGTACTACTACTGTACTACAAAGATTTCTATCTACTTGTCTACTCATCTGTACTACCTCCTAAGGCATCTGTTTACTTGTCTAATGTACTACTACTGTACTACAAAGATTTCTATCTACTTGTCTACTCATCTGTACTACCTCCTAAGGCATCTGTTTACTTGTCTAATGTACTACTACTGTACTACAAAGATTTCTATCTACTTGTCTACTCATCTGTACTACCTCCTAAGACATCTGTTTACTTGTCTACTGTACTACTACTGTACTACAACGATTTCTATCTACTTGTCTACTCATCTGTACTACCTCCTAAGGCATATGTTTACTTGTCTAACTGTACTACTACTGTACTACAACGATTTCTATCTACTTGTCTACTCATCTGTACTACTTCCTAAGACATATGTTTACTTGTCTAATGTACTACTACTGTACTACTATGATTTCTTTGTACTGTGTAGGTGCTAGTAGTGTTAATATGTTTAAAAATAAAATCGACATATACCTAAGAAGGGCGGGATACACTTACATAGATAGGTTGGGTGCTACCATAGGGGACTGTCAATAAGCCAAACGGCTTCCTTGTCCTCCTGCCATCTAGAGTTGATTCTCTACGTGTCAATCTTGTTAAATCTTGTTAAATCTTGTTAAAACTTGTTACTTTTACTCAACTGTGAGAAGTGCAAAGACTGCAACTGAGTCATTAATCAAACAAACACCTAAAAAGGGTTTCATCACGAAGTGATTGGATTGTGTAAACCAAAAATTAATAGATATTACGAGTGAGGTGAGTGTGGCTGTAATGATAATCATAGTTAGCAGTTGTACTATTTGCAATAACTGTTACAACTGTAACATTGGTACAACAATTATGATGATAATAATAACAGCAGTAAGATTTCTATAGTGCCAACATCCTTGAGAATCTGAGTTTCGAGGAGCAACAAACATACAAAACATTATAATTACCACACTATACAATTTAAAAAAATCACAAAAATCTGTAATCTTTATCAGAAATATCTTCACAGCTGAATAGCAATAGATTTTCTTTCAAAGGAACAAGTCTTTGGTAGCAAGCTGATTAAGAAACCCTCAACTTATCAACAGTCTAACACATTGTTTCTATAACATTACCTATCCAATATTGTTTTAACCATTTAATAATCATGATTTACTATGCTTTATCATGTGGAAAACACAATCTACAAGCCCTTGAGCGTCATCCTTAGCTCAAATACCCACACTGCAGCAAGAAACTGTCCTACTAAGCTCCAAGCATGTTTTTGATCCCCGTTTACATTTCCTAATCCTGTTACTGAGCAAATCCTTGTGGTGTGGTGTTTGCTACTCCCAAGATAATGGATTATATTGATCCTATGAAGTTTGTAGTGTGTCAGTTCACCTGTTATAATGGCAGTCAAAGCGATGTAGTTTCTGTGAATAATGAAGGAGGATTGGAGTAAACCACAGTAACCTTAGAGAGACACATACCACGGTAAACTGACACTCCATGGTATGTGACGTTAGGTTTCAGACCTGTACAGCAAATATAAATAAGTAACTACCAAAGACTGTGTCCGTCCGTCCGTCCGTCCGTCCGTCCGTCCGTCCGTCCGTCCGTCCGTCCGTCCCTCGCCTCGCTCCGCCTCGCTTCCGTCCGCCCGTCCGCTCCGCTCCTGCTCCGTCCGTCCGTCCGTCCGTCCGTCCGTCGGATCAGTCCGGCTGTTGTAATATGCATTACAAATTATTTGTCCTAGCAATGATTGGCAGCTTCTTCTCAATCGAACTGGTTAATGATTTCACACGTTTCACCTATAGGGAAATCTGAAGGATGCCTCTCCAACTAATCTGCAGTTGCTCAACCAATCAGTAAGCACAGCTCACCAGTGCTCTCCACAATTGTGACTCCCACATTCCCAGCGGACCCAAGGACAAGTGACAAAACACCTCTTCTACTATGATGTCCATTTTCCTGTCTGTGTGTCAGTTCTCTGTCTGGAGCCATGCAGGTAATTGCAGTAATCACGACTGCATGAAAGGATCTGTTCAGTCATTCATGATATCTGTAATTCACTTTATTTAGAATCAATACACAACTACAGTTGACACTGTTATTTATGGATATAATATGCTTGATGTTGCGTAAAATAATCATGTTCTAGTTACTGCTTTTCCCATGCCCCTTTCATAAATGTTTTAAAGGTAAAGGTAATTTTACATCATGTGATATCCCGTAGTTACTCTTTGTTGGGACTGGACAAAGCATTTTACACTTCACTTCCTGGAAGACCTGCTCATTCTAATACAATGACATCTCTAGGAAATATTCAGCCACCCAACAGTTACTACACAATGCGCTTTCTATAGCAAGGTACTTAAATACAAAATTAAGTGAACTGAATGAAATGTGCTGCTGTGTCAAACGTTAGGAAAGTTTCTCCCTCTACATTGCTCTAGTTCACTCAACTGTATAAACGAGTACCTGGCTATAGACAGTGGTGGCTATTTGTGATTGGATAGTCTTCGTGCATTCATTGCAGCATGCTGGACGCTTCCCAGAGAAGCTGAAAGGTGTTTGATTGAACAGGTCTGCAAGGAAGTAATGTGTAAAGCGCTGTGAGAAATCCTGAAGATTGGATATTGTGCTAAATGAGAACTTACCTTTATCTTTACTTTATTCTGAAACACAGCCACCTGACCTAAAATCTCCAGCCAAGCGGAGAATCACTACTTAATGTTGCTGTTATGACTGTGATGTCGCGTTGATAGCCTTCCGTCAACAAAAGGTGACATGAGGTCCACTTATCTGCATGGCTAATCACACATTTTACGATTCACATGTGCTCATGACCTTCTCTTGTGGGGAGAATCCAGGTAAATACAGGTAATGGATGCATGTGTCTGGTGACCACACGGTTGATGTGTGCAATATCCCAGCATAAAACACATCAAAGAACCATGAACAAAGCAGTAATAAGACGTGTCATTTTACAATGCTATATGGTAGTGAATTTGGTGGTCTATGTAATCCAGGCCCATGCCAGGATCATGCGAGGAACATGCCAGAACCATGCCAGGACTATGCCAGGACTATGCCAGGACCATGCCAGGACTATGCCATGACTGTGCCAGTTGGAGAACGACAACTGGAGGCAGGCAAACCTGGCACAGCCTGGAAACACCACCATTAAATGATGATGATGGTCTATGCACACAACTACGACTAGTCACCTACAATAACACAAATGATGATGCTTATAGCAGACACTGCATAGATGCTGATTCAAATATTTGACAAATTGTTTGATTCTAGATAAGTCAACACTTCCTTGTCCACTGTCTCTCTGGGGAGCAGCTACTGGATGGTCCCTCTATCTTGTTGCTCTCCCTTTACGTCTATGTCAAAGTCATGATCGGAAAAAACCCGAAGGTCATTATGCCAATGAATATCCAAGAAATCAGACAGGAATCTGGCATCGATGTTGTTCCTCCACTTTTAATCTTGTTTATTCTTATCATATTTCTGTGGCAGGAAGATTAACTGTCAAACTTTTGGTGTGATTTATTTGACTGTTAGATTGTATAGGTTACACATTCAGAAACAGATAATTTGTTTTGAAAATCTCATCCATTTTAATGGTAGTGTAGAATCATGCACTGCTTTGTAGAGACTAGAGACTGACTAACAAATACCTGAGACTTGTGTGGATGTTTCAAATGGAAATGCTGCCATAGAAATCCAACAACAAATCTGACATTAGGAGTTAGAAACACATGAATATAAAACAGATCCTATTAATAAAATAAAGACCCATAAATAAATAAAGACCCTATACAGCAATGTCAATGTGTGGTGACAGAACATGGCAACTGTCACAACTAATCGCATATGAATATTGGTATTATTACTGCAGCTATGTGGGACAGTAGAGTGGGAAAAGACAAAGGAGAAGTCGTAGTAAGGAGGTGCGGAAGAAGTAGTGAACTTCAACGAATGGAAAAAATGACAGATCAACCAACAATTTTAGCTTCATTACTGAGAAGTAAGATAAGACAGAAATAACCCCCACTCCAGAATATAAACTGCAACCACGAGGGATTCATAGTGAAATGAATACTTACGCCAACCACAAACCACCACCAATGTTTGCAGGTTACACGGGTCATGGATAATGTTAGCAAGTGTCAGATGTGGTCACAGTGACACTTGTGAGTGAATAAATAGTTGAACTGTGGTCTGAGATGGCTGATTTCTATGACTTGATACAATGGGCCACAGACACAACATTAGGTCAGACACCTCTTGTGGTTGTGGTGATGGTGGGAGACAAAGAGACAACATTGACATTGGTGTGGATAGTGGAACATTGACAGTTTATTTTCATACTACCAGGTAGTTCATGTTGATGCTATTTTTACCTATACATTTAATGTGTGTGTGTGTGTGTGTGTGTGTGTGTGTGTGTGTGTGTGTGTGTGTGTGTGTGTGTGTGTGTGTGTGTGTGTGTGGTGCATGCGTGCGTGCGTGCGTGCATGCGTGCGTGCATGCATGTGTGTGTGTGTGAGCGTGCATGTGTGTGCGTGTGCACGTGCATGAGTGTGTGCATATGTGCATGCGTTTGAGCGTGCATGTGTGTGTGTTTCTGTGTGCATAAATATGGCATGTTTCTATGTTTCTGTGTGTCTGTGTGTGTTTGTGTGTGTTTGTATATGAATGTGTGTGTGTGCACATCTATTTGTTTGTTTTTTGTTTACTTGTCATTGTTAAACTGTTTGTATACCAGGGAAATGTATATATTTATCATAACAAATATTTTAACAAACTAGAAACAAGAGGAAACTGATGCATCTGGATGATATTACCTAATGTATTAATGCATATGAAGTATTAAGTAGCAAAACATTCACAAGGCATAATCCATACACAGATACTGACACCAAAAATCAGTCATGCATAACCAACATTGCAAACAATCTCAAGATAGATTCCTTCAAAAGGAGACCAAAGTTTTACTGAAAATCAGCCATATATAACCAACATTGTGGATAATCTCAAAATAGATTCCTTCAAAAGGAGACCAAAGTTTTAGAACCACCAAAGCAGGGCATAGGGATGGTCTTACTCTATCTATAAATTCTGTTCAATGGCATCATATCGTACACATTGGCTGTCAGAAGTATCTATAAATCAACCTGGCAGAGTGTCATTCTATCACACCTTCATTATCTTGCTTTGACACTTGTTTACACCTGCCAGGTATCCCAGGTATGAATAGGTGCTGACCCAGGCGTTGTGGTGCTTTAATACTGCACGCGTACGTATATCAAATGTCCATATTTATTCACGGGACAAAATAATTAGGCTGGATGAACTGTGGTTGAACCAGATCTTGGCACAGAAGAATACTTTCAAGTGGTCCTATCAGGACCACATAGTTTCACCTGATGGCAGTGTAAACACAGGCACAGTGTGCTCATAAACAGTTCTCCTTGGGTACAACAGACCTGCATGCAGCATCATTAAATGTAGACACCCACCGTGATACATAATTACAGAGGCTGTGTTGTTTAATTCACTGGTGTAAACATATGTAGTGCTAACACTCTCAGAAACTCAACAAAACGTGTCACGTCGATAAACATAATACAGTTTGTTTGATTTATGAAGTTGCCAATGTGGCCGTGAAATGGAATGGAATGACTAGAATGCTAGGATCACAATGGTGCAGACGTGTGCCCATTCGACAAATAGTATGTTGTACTGCCTGGTAGCAATGGCCAATGTGTGTTGCTCAGATTCGTGTCATGATGCTGAACCATTTGTAATTGTCACGAAAACAAACCCAAAGCAGAGCATGCCTAGCTCTACTTGAGACGCTCACATTATCACTCTAGACATCAGAACTATTTACTAAGTTACACCGTAATTGATTGTTGAAACCTTGCGAAGCTTCGACTGGGCTGAATAATTCATTGTCTACGTACAGAGTGATACATTGCCTCCTGGTTTGAAGGACATTATCCATCACACAAGATAATACAATAACAACATTTTATCAGACGATGTTGGATACAAACTCCCACTCCTCTTTCTGCACCTTGTGTCACATGACTAGAGTCATGTGACATACCAACTCCACTGATGATGGATAACTGCATGAAGCAGATAAAACATGAACAAAATATAGAAAATTTCTTGAAATGTTTTGTGAACAGTACCCGCCAGCAACAAGACATTCCCCTGCAGCCAGTGCAGTGCAGCAGACTCGTTTATTCTGACCAAATAAATATAATCCAATCAACATATAAATGAAAATAAATGATCACAGGGAATCTCGTTAAGACACTGAGTATGTTGTTGACTTGAAGCCAAACCAAAAATAAGGAAGGACTAGCTATGAACAGATACTAAAATAAGTCAAGAAATTGTATTATTGTTACAACCAAGATGTACAACTACAAGAGAGAAACGTCATTTTATTTTTGGACTCATACATTTTGGTATAAAATCTATACGTGAATCAAACATTTGAAAAGCAATAATCTACTACAAAGATGCAGTTGTCATATGTAGATGATTTAATCTTTACTAAATAGTGAAGAAAAACAGGAAAGAGACTAACAACACTGTTCTAGGATTTCTCTCAATGACATCAGCATAAATAATATAACGACAAAATCTAACCAGTCAGTAAAAAGTGGAATGGCATAGACACTAGCGAAAGATATATTACATTATCCAGACCTATCCTAATTTAATGGTTTATATTCGGGGGGAAAAACATCTGAATAAGCACACGGTTGCAATCTTGACAGACACACGCTACAGTTGGCACGACATTTCGTCAATCCTTAAAGCCAAACTACTTTAGTGAACATTACTGTCAATACGACCGGGTGAGCAATTCTCGATCATTAGACTCAGGTGGGTAGGCAGTGGCTGTTGCGAAGGTCATCCTGTCTTAAGGAGGACAATTACAGGAGAAACTACCATGGCCGCGTATCAATGGACAGTCACTGCAGCGTCACAATGCTCAATTACTGTCAGACGGGTTGGACGGGACCCGACGAAAATAAACCACCTTCCAGAAGCACTTTGTAAAGCATGGCTCTAGCACTGTGTAGTTCTCCCCCAGTGAAGAAGCATAGCTTTACCTTGAAACCCAACCATCCATAATTTGGATGGATAATGTAAATTTTGGATAGGCAGAAATTTCAGTGGATATGTAAAAAATAAGGAGCAAAAAAGGTCTTCAGAAAGCATTTTTATTGATAATTATGCTTTTAAAATGGAGTCAGATGTGTATGCGAGAAGTCTGTCATTTGAATGAGTACTTGGCTGTAGACAGCAGTGGATGCTTGTGAGACTGAACAGGTCTGCTGTCAGTCAAACTTTTGTGTGCCAAATAATAATATAGTGGGTAGTGCCAAATAAATGTAGAGGGTGGTAAATCGGTCACATTTAACAACTCCACTGCCAAAAAAACGAAAACTGCAATCCTGCAGTTGCAACTGGTTTGAACTTTGACTTTGAGGTGGATACATTTACAGCTGGCATATGTGGCAGCAGCAGGGTCTCATCTAATAATATACCATATTGGATTCCGACCAGTTCACGTAATCAGTCAACCATGCCATTTTTATAACAAAATAGCTCAGGTTCTTTATTATTTCTAAAGATATATATTTGTAACATGCACACATATAACATCCACATGCATTATTTTTACAACTAAGTTATAAAAGTGAAATGTAAAAAATAAATTACCACAAAGAATCATTCCTAAAAAGTTAATAATAAAAGTGTTCATCATAATATATAACATTAGATCTTTATGTACTAATAAAGGTATCGCTAAATGTTTGAAAAAATTATTGTAATGAATTTACAGCACATGAATCAGCATCTCAAATGCATTAAAAGTCTATTGTGTTTATTAGATACGTTCTGATTTTGTTCAATATGGCTATTTAGGTGTTTAGAGTAACAAGTAAAAAAGCAGGTTAATTAATTTCTAAGGAGTTGTTAGAAACAAGTTTTGCAGAGCAAATAAAACTAATTGACAAATGGGAATATCGGGTTCATGTCCTTTAATTAATGTCTAACGATATGAAAGAATTAATTAGTATTCCTTCACTGGGTTTACACAAATCAAACATCCCTCTTAATTCCAACTGCAATTTTACACACATACAAAAACACATTAAACAGCAATACACTCACAGTGGTGTCAATGAAGATCTACAGAAATAAATCTCGCCAGCAAAACACGCGTCCCATTGGCAGTCGACAGCGTGCTCCTGATACCTATTACAATATCCTCTGAAGAGCATTTCCATAAAGATATTCATTAGCCAATTTGCACATAACACCGATCCATCACCCCCAGCGGGATGCTAAAACTCCCGTCAGTCGCATCTCGTTCATAACGGAATTGCGGAATGCGCAGCCTTGGATTTACACCACAATAAATCTCTCGTTGTGTGAGAGGCGGCATCAATTGCATAACTCGATGACTTCTATTATGCTTTAGTGCATTATCGTTGCAGATTCCGGCGGCTTTCTGCGTTGTGTTTTGCAGCGGTAATGCTATAAAGTTGCTCGTACGCGCTGATCGGGCACGCCATCGTTTCCCTCGGCTCAGATGTTCCGATAAATCACGTACAAGAAGCGGGACATTTTGGATCTCATCATCCACTTATTTATGCTTCACCGAGCACACATCATTACTGCTAGATTTTATTACCCAAATGGGGTTCCTTCATAACAATTTGAGACAAGATGGCCATGTGAGAAGGCAGTTAACAAGGTTACCCGAGTTCTACTCATTAATGATGGCGAACCGTATTACTTGTAACGATGTAGGGCTTTTTCGGCATTCACTTAGGAAGCTTGAAATTAAACTATCAAATGTGCTCTCACAAGTTCTATAAATAGGATTTTGTTTTATGGAACGATGTGGCACATGTAAGTCATTACTGTATTGCTGCATGTTACCAATACAGTTTCCAAATACAAGTTTGAAAAGGACATATGAAAAATTAAGTATGATTGTCTATGTCAGTGACTTGTGCTGTATATTACATCATTCATGAGAGTGAATATTTGTAGTTCATGCTATTTTCAGGTGGTGTATTTGTTGGGGTATTCTGAATTATTTACTGTTCTCTCTCTCTCTCTCTCTCTCTCTCCCTCTCACTCTCCCCCTCCTCCCCTCCCTCCCTCTCCTCCCCCTCTCCCTCCCTCCCTCTCCCTCTCCCTCTCCCTCTCCCTCTCCCTCTCCCTCTCCCTCTGCGTCCCCCTCTGCGTCCCCCTCTGCGTCCCCCTCTGCATCCCCCTCTGCGTCCCCCTCTGCGTCCCCCTCTGCGTCCCTGTCCCGTCCTGTCCCCCTCTCCCTCCTTCCTGTATGTATAGGATGTAACAATGACATGTACTCACAGCCTCTGTGTGTATAGGACGTAACAATGACATGTACTCACAGCCTCTGTGTGTATAGGATGTAACAATGACATGTACTCACAGCCTCTGTGTGAATGGGGTGCACGGCAAAGAGTAGACCAGCGAGCCCAGCGAGTCGCACTTGTTTGAACACGACGAGACCACACACATAGGTGAACATAAGGGTGGCCGCTGCATGCAGCACCACATTCGTCACATGGTAGCCCACGGGATCAAGACCGCCGAACACATAGTTGAACCTGAAATTAATATTCCAAATTAAATTTCTGTAAATGCCTCCATGTGTAGAGTTATTGGCCCCCTAAATGTAGCCCAACTGGCCCTGTGCGGGTGACCCATTAGATCGCGGCAGTTTGCTGATTAGACTTTCAAATCTCTGTAGTACATAGACTCTAGGTAAATGAACATTTGTATTCAAGACTCGTGCTGTCTGCATTGTATGCACTCTTTTCATTAGCACAGATTCTTTGGAACGACTTCAGAAAATCAGCGTTGCATGGGCGAAGATGCCAAACTGCATTAAATTCCGTCGCGGGTCATGTTCTGTGTATGTCATTACGACAGCACGTTGCATTGTTTGTGAGGGAAATGTGGAGATGTGGCATAAAACACGATGGAGCAAATGTGTCTGCTGTGTGTACTTCCAGAAAGGAACTTAATTTTTTGCTTGAAGAATCATGTTTTCTCAAAAAAGTACTTAGCAACATGAACTATGTGCAATTTCCGGTTGAAAGCTTCACTGAAATACTCAGTCAGGAGCTGATTAATAAACAATGTTAGTGGATTATAGTAATTCAAATAAAAGCACAGCCACAAAAACTATCCCTTCATCTTGAATGGATCTTAATTTTCCATTAGAGAAGGAGCAACGTTTTCACTGATCTGTCAAGATGACAAACGATGTAATTAGTACTTAGATTACCGTGCATCTACAAATGGAATCATATGTTCTATTTGGAGATCTATATAAAAAGTCACAATAGTGTGATTAGCCTCACTTTTTTAATCAAGTGGTCTTTCCAAGTGTACTATTAACATGACGCAGAAGAATCTGCTGTGAATGTCTATGATAAGATATGAAATCATAGAAAAGTCAGTTTTAAATGGATGTGTAAAGTGCAAATTACCTGAATGGGAAGAATAAAATGTCTTACTATTCCATGCCTAAGATCATTAATTACAGTCTATTATTACAGGATGTAATCTTGGCAGCCTCATTTCAATAATAATCTATTTTGATTCACATAGAAGTTCCTTGTCTATGGCAGTGTGGTGACTGGCAATGTAACCTTTACAATCATTCACTGCAATTTACCATAGCATTCTTATTATAAATGGCTGATATCCCCCGAAAGATAAACTTTAAACTTGATGTCAGCCAATGATTCGGATGAAGCATTAATGGATTTCTAGAGTCCTCAGTGAATACAGAATGGTGCAGAGCATCATTGAGTTTCCAGATATTAAGCTATTGTTCTTTCAAGCAGACATTTGATAGGTTATGGAGACTGTCCAACCAATGGCTGTAAAAGTGACATTCTAGCAGAATTTGTTTGTAATTCAGTGTTATGTCATATCACAGAAGTTATGTTGTTTTTCTCAAAATGCATTCCTATGAGAGAGTGACAGATGGTGTAGTAAATACTCGTCCTGAAACACAGATAAAATAAAGCCTTAATCAGAAATCAATATAAATACTGTAAATAATAAATAGACACTTAGAATGATGCTCAATTTGCCGCATATTACAATGTTTGTTTAGCGAAGCAAGAACTGATAAAGTCACACAAATAAATAGTACCAGAGTAAGGCATTAGGGAACCTGATTAAAAATGTATGACTAGAAAAGCTTGACTTTGCCAGTGTGCTAGGCACAGTGCCAATTGTTAAACAATGAAAATGGTTGTGCATTTGCTGCACAATTTACCTCTTGGATCATAGTAAAGTACCTAGTAAAGTTAAGTTATTAAATTTTCTTTATACTCTTATACAAATTCAAGTTTATTTATAGTAAATGTTGCAAGAAACGAAACAATGACACCATGTTTGTGAAGAGCACTAAAAACAGACAAGGTGAAGAACTTAAAGAAAATTGTAAATGGATATGTTAAGTGAGTCATAATAAAAATAAAATAGCAACGTTTTAATATAAATTAAAAATAACGCCACTTCCTTTGCACATAAATCCTTTCAGAACCAAGCTCAGAGTCATATCAAGACATAAAGATTCATCAATCTCAAAAATAAGCATGTATATGCAAGTGTGTAAGTGGTTAAGCAAAGTTATTAAGGAAAATTTAAAAGAAATTTTCAACTGACCTAACACCAAGATTAGATGGGATAGAAAATTCCCTCTGAAGTCAAAATCCAAAGAATACCCCAGCTGACTGGTTTGATTCCCAGAACAAACAGTAGATATTATCAGACTGCTATTGCTGCCACTGCAGACAGCAGCTACAAAAGCTACTCCTGCTAATTTATACTTTACCTTTCCAGAGTACAGTACATTGAATAAAACAAAACAGGTTAAATTACTGTATTTAAAGTTTGTTATGTTGATTAATTTTTTAGCAATTTCTTCCTGATTATTTCTATTTTTAATTGTTTTTATAATTACATTTAAGGCAGTTTTATGTGTTTGCATGTTTATTTCTTATGTTTTTATGTTTTTGTGCATATTTAACTTTTTTACATGTTTATTTCTTAGTTCATACATCAGTTTATGTTTCTGTGCACATGTTTGTAAAGCATCCAAGAGCAATTTTCATTTGATCATGTGCTATAAGTATTTTTATTGTTATTATTATGTTACAGCTATTATTAAATAGTTAAAAAAACTAATTAACATATTATTCTCTATCTGGTCTACAAACTTAAGTAATATGTATTCACTAAGATACCTTTAATATGGGGTAGTCTGATAGTTTTATTTCATTGAGCATTATTAGATATAATGGATAGCTAGCTAATCATCTATTAACTTACATACAGACAGCATTATTAATTGAGTTGACTTGTTAATACCAATAAATAGCCTATTTTATAGAAAACTTACCGTTATGCAATCTGAGTAACTAGATTTCCGTATTGATCAGTAATCATTATCAAATTTAGTCGCTCTGTACCCATTTATCACAATGCCTGCAAGTGTGCTAATTCACTTAGCATTCAAAAATCGATAGTGCCAAATTGATAGCCAATATTTCACACTTGCGCTCAGGAAAACATGTGCCAAATGATATATATCACTTGAATTATGAGTAAATTATAATGGAATAATATTTATTATCACGACTTTGAGATCATATATACAAAAGTAAAATCCTCTGGTTGGCTTCTATGTCCCAAGAACCATCTATAACAACAAAGATGGATTACAATATAATTAATAAGTTGTCCAAGGGACAATGATATTTAATAAAGTGAATGACAGCTGAGTTGTGACGTATAATCTTATTTACAAAAGACAACCGAGTTAACAGCGTGCAGTGTATTTAGATGTGTACTTAACTACTTATAGCATGATTAAGGTTAGTTGTACATTCCCTTTGATAAATCTTGGTAGTTAACAAATCACAATCAGGGCCAATGCATTTCCCTAATCAGTTTAATTAAGATAACTGGCCTGAAAGCTATTTAATCACAAACAATTGTATAGAATTGGAGACGCAGTGCAGTAAACTGACACTCCCTTTGAAGCGCCTGAATCAAACAGGATTAACCTTCAAATAACATTCACACTTACACTGGAATACTGTTAGATAAAGAGTAATGCATTATCGACTCCATGTCGTAGTACACAAGTTGCAGCTGTATCAGCGGTTACCATGACTACGGCCCATGGCAAATAGAAGCAAGCGGTGTGAATTTACTGTGTTAATTAAACATCTTTGGAGATATTTGTTTTACATATCCTTGGCTGGTGGGTTATTGTGTTACATGTAATCAAGACGTTTTCGAACAACTGTGCTTAGCAGAGAAGGGATTGCTTAATTTGTAGAAACTTTTACAGAAAAAATTCCACTTTGTAACTTAATATCAATTAAGACCTTAATAAAACGGTCACATTAAAACTTGAATGAAATTATTGCAAATACTCCTACTCTGAATGTGATGTTTCTGCAAGCTTTTGTGGGAGCTCAGTTAGCTTGGTAAAAGTTTGTGAAAAGTTAGAAAGTTCCTCATTTTTCTAATTAACCACTGATAGATGTCTGAAAGTTGAGCAATTGCATACTTTTTAATACTTTGTATACATATTGGTAAGTAAATTACTTCAATGTTTACTTTCCACAGAGCATAAGGTTGTTGCTTCTGGTCGTAAATGTAATCTAATTAGATCTTGGCAGGTCATGCAAGATCTTGTTAGATACTGCTAAATAGTGTCTGATATTGTTGTATCATTGTAGTCTTGTTATTGTGTGATGATGTTTGCATTGTTGCATCTGGTTAGACATTGTTTAATTCAGTTAAAATCAAGTTGCTGGCAATGGACTTTCTAATCAACAGACAACACAAGTTGCTTGCACAGCTCATAGGCATAGCTCTATTGCTAAGTCTTTCATTGTTGATAATTGATAATGTCCTCGCTTGACCGAGAGAACTATACAAAGGGGCCAAAGGTTACTAGGTGATGATAACGTCGGTCACTATCGTATTCATGTGTGGTCAGTGGCGTAAAGCCCTAGGTAATGGTTATCCGCAAACGCTGGCACACGCGACCAGGTAAACAAACTCCGTTACACGCACCAGTGACACTGACAGCGAACGAGTGACAGCTAGTAAATAACTCACCTGAACGAGAGAACACACAGGGGTCTATACGACTTGTGGCTGGCGTTCGATGCCATCGGCCTGCCCCAAAAGTCATCTCTGAACACCCCGCTGAGTGGCGCGTCTGGTCGCACATCGGGATTGTTTTTAACGGCAAAAATATCGTCGTGGACGAACTCGCCGGGAAGGGAGTTGACGTAGCACAGCAACGCCGCTACCACTCCGGCGACGTAGTACACGGCATCCGGGTACCCCTTGCGGACGCTGATGTACTGTTCCCGGAACAGATAGTTGTTGTTTTTGCACGGGATGCCACTTCGGAACTGCTTCGCGAACGCCAGTCGCGTGGAACAGCGACTGCTACACCGTTGCGCCATTTCGCGCGAGCGTCGCGCGCGTGGCGTAGCGTCGTCGCGTCGTGCTGCAGCAGACGACGGCGTTGCTCCTGTAAGAAGTACCGGCGCGAAACGACATCGCCAGTGGCCGCCTGTTTACTTCGGCCCTTGTCACGCCCACTGCACCGCGGGCGCACTGCGCGCGCGTAGCCGCACGCAAGTACCCGCTCCGTATCGCATTCTTACATTCGTGTGTCGTACCGAGCCGAAGGTAGCGGCTGACTATGCTCTGTCACTCATCAATCAGCTAATCACGGGACTCAGCGATAGGCGGATCGGCCTCTGGGCTGGACTTGAAAGCGGCGATTGAGCGGCGGCGGGTGGCGTTCGCTTCGCGAGCGCATTTCGATCAACGCCGGACGCTCGTAGGACGCGGACCACTGTGTGAGACGGCACAGGCCACGAAAGCACGCAGCTGGCTGCTTCCGATATCGGGATGGTTTCCGGGAAAACTTGGTGATGAAATTCCACAAATATAATTATTCTTTCAGGCTGGTTCTGAAAGAAAATGGGTCGTGGTATTCTCGATTCAACTGATGTTTTAATGAATTTAACTAGACGTTGACTTATATGCCATATGTGCGCCATTGACACGTACTATATGGTCTATAGTACTGTGGTACTGACTACACTTGCCCCCATTTCACCCCCAGCTCAATTACCAGATCATAGTCATAGTCTCTACATCATAGTCTCTACCTAGAGTCATAGACCATACCATTTCCCAAGGACCTATGCCAACGTCCTATTTGGACATTGCAATCGGGACCCAGTTCTTCCTAGTTGGAGGACAATTCCCAATAATATTGTTGGCAAAAGTTAGGCGTTGAAATCTGCCTAACACTATCCCACCCGTCTGCGGTCTAGCCTAGCGCCGTCATCCGTCCTTGAGTTGTGTGTGACTGGCCTATCTGCCATGGGGACCAATTGCAATCTAGCTCCTTCACCAACGATGAAGACAAAACTCTCCCCACTCCGTGTCAAACACTTTCCCTAACGTGTTACTGTTTCAAGGTCAAGGCCAATATTCTGTCTGTTCTAGGGACCATACATTTCCAGGTAGAACTATCTACCCCTGGCCCTGTGCAAGCTAAACGTGTTCCAACGGGAGAAATCACCGTTACGAACAAACACAGGCAAACAAAATTATACTTTCTAATGCCTAGGCGCTGTGCAAAAACTACACCAACATTAGAATGCTGCAGTGCATGATCTATTCTCGATTGGAACCGGATCGAAATTCCGAAAATTACTATGTAGGTTAATTGCTGTAATTAAATTCATATTTGAATTAAATATTAACGACTATTACGTATATCTAGCTGTAGGCTGCCGAAAATACCGAACATGTTCCACAGCTTGCAGCAACAACGGCTACCACCGGCAATGGGACCCGCGCTTTCGTCGCATAAAAACACAAGCAGCGACAAACGTCTTTCAAGACGGGTACGATTTCGAAGTCAACGGCACTCCTGTGAAAAAGCGTCGTCGACGCCAAGTGATTATACGACAACTTCCGCCAAACGTCAGGGTGAGACGTAAACGGAGTTTGCAAAGAAGCAGCAAATGTCACCGATAGCAGCGGTGTTGGCGAATCGATCGCAGGAGGCGGTCTACATGCGGGCTGCCCGGCATACCAACAACCACCTGCTAGGTGTCTCCGATAAGCGCATTGCCTTCGCCGCGTATCATTTTCCGGCGATGTTGAACGTGGAGAAATTAACCGCCCTGCTCTGTACGTGAATACTGAAGACTCGACTGTTTGCTTTCGAAACCCAACGCTGTTTCGTTTCGTGCAGGCGGTGTTTTGCCTTTGCAAATTACGCCGATGAATTTCTTTTACGAAACATGCGGATTAGCGAGACATCTTATTATACATGGTTTCAAGGTGGTTCCCACATAAAACGTGCGGATCGCGAAAC
>JAODUO010000419.1:505000-722500 GCA_025642075.2 Ridgeia piscesae
AATAAGTCAGCCCAGGATTCGGATGAACAACAACAAAATCAACCAATTTAAATGCAACGCCTGAGTTTAATTGGGATTGTGTAGACTTAGGCTATATATGTCTGTGAGGTGTGGAGACGGTAGTAATGACTACGAGGTTACGAGAGAACATGCAAGAATCTTAAGACAAAGAGGTTGCAACGTGGTATGCACGTGCCAGTAACGTGGCTACAACGTTACCACCAAGTTACGAACCAAAGTTCACCTCCCAACACCGTGATGTTATGTGTATGTTTATTGGGAATTAAGGTAGCCGCCACGTTGCTACTATGTTACGGAGCAATAACCAAAATACAAAATCTAAGCAATGTGGTATCAACGTCGTGTCTTTGCTGGCAATGCAGTTAAACTTTGTAAACATATTAGCAGGAGTTTTGCCTTTCCGTCTATCTCTTCACGTAAACCATGGCTTTTTATGATTGGCTTTATTTTGCAAACGAGATTAGGTTCTGGCTTAGATGTACGGTTAAGATTTGTTTGAAGGTTAAGGCAAGGTTGTAGATACGTAAAAATGACATTAGGTTTACATGCATTTGTACGTGGAGTATATATGCTCTACAGTTCATAATATTGATCAAGTGACAACGTGATATTGCCGATTGTGTGAGCCGTATAAATATATCTAATGAGTATCCGTAAATTGTGGTATAGCGAACACGTAATTTCACATCTCCAGAACGGTCACACATGATTTCGTTAACGTCAACAATCAAAATACGTAATGTAACAAACGACAATAAAAAAAACGCGTGACGTCAATTTTTTTCCCTAAACCGATAGAACAGCTACATTTCTATGCTCTTTGATAATAGCTCAATTTCTAGGATATTGCTACAGCCGCCTGTCGGATAACGTAAGAACTTGACCGTCGGGGGCGCGTTCGTGAACATGGCAGCTCCAACGCCGAGGGATTTGGCTTCAGCCGCTGCTGCGGGGAATCTGGCGGTAGGATAACTTGATAAGCGGCGATTGTTTTAGATGTACACGACGCTATTGTGTACTCGCGGTAACGGGGGAGTAAAGCTCTTAATTTGTTATGTTCGCGGCTTTGCGTGCCAGAGCTACGCTCACGAATTACATCACGAGACAAACGCCGACGGAAGGCCGGCCGCTCGACCGCCCGCATCGGTGCATCCCGTACGCGTGCCGTACCTCGACTGCCTGGCGCGCGCCCAGGCCTCGAGCGTCGAGGAGGTGTTGTCTTGCCGTAACGCAATCTTCACTTGTCAGATGGGCCAAGTAATCACATAATGACATGCCACGAGTGGGGGACTCTAGGCCTTACCTGTGTGACTAGACTGTTTTGTCATCTGATATGATCTGTGTAATGTTTACGACGCTCTTAAACTTTGGCGCTTATTACCATAATGTTGTGACATCTTAATGTGTCATGTTATAATAAAAATATCCATTCATTCATTCATTCATTCATTCAGTCCGTCCGTCCGTCCGTCCGTCCGTCCGTCCGTCCGTCCGTCCGTCCGTCCGTCCGTCCGTCCGTCCGTCCGTCCGTCCGTCCGTCCGTCCGTCCGTCCGTCCGTCCGTCCGTCCGTCCGTCCGTCCGTCCGTCCGTCCGTCCGTCTCGTCCGTCCGTCCGTCCGTCCGTCGTCCGTCCGTCCGTCCGTCCTGTCCGTCCGTCCGTCCGTCCGTCCGTCCGTCCGTCCGTCCGTCCGTCCGTCCGTCCGTCCGTCCGTCCGTCCGTCCGTCCGTCCGTCCGTCCGTCCGTCCGTCCGTCCGTCCGTCCGTCCGTCCGTCCGTCCGTCCGTCCGTCCGTCCGTCCGTCCGTCCGTCCGTCCGTCTCTAGTATTTGTGAATATCAGTATACATTTAAAATCAACAATGAATTAGGTAGACCATGGGAAAAATTTACTTTGTCATGATGAAATTATACTTTTTTCAGAATAAAGATATGAGATTTATGAATAAATGTAATGCCGTAGTTTTTTTTTTTAATCGCCTGTGGTTATTTCTAGGCCGTGAGGAAACTACTGGCATGCGGAGCCAATGCCAACAGCTGCTCCAAGGATGGCATGACGTCATTGGGGTTAGCCGCCTTCTGGGGCTATACCGACATCGCCCAAGTTCTTCTCAAACATGGGTATGTCGGGCCAGAACCTCGCACAAGAAGAGGACGTTACCACCAAATTCACGTATATCGATCGAAACTGACAACTCCATAGTCATTTAAAAAATACCTGTCTATTGTCCTGGAGCCTGACATACGTTCACATTATACCTTTATTGGTTGAGGACACTGACTTTACATAGCTAATGGTCTGCGGTTCAATGGGTCTTACTTTAGTCTCGATTAACCTACTCTTGCTTGGCTGCGTAACTACGCCGGGAAGACAGTCTGGTCACTTATAGGCGGCTTTCGAAAGGTATCCGCGTGAGGGGTTGTATAGTGCTGCCACCTCACGGAGCCTATGTAATCGTGGCTAGCCTTCTACGGCTGATTGATCTATGTACACCTTACTACATGGTGTCTTAATTCCTGGTTGTGACACGCGAATAATCTTCTTACTGATTGTGTGAAGTACACTATCAAATGTCAATAGCAAAGTAACAGGAAATCATTATAGATTTAGTAATTAAAAATATTTACTGGTTGTAAAATAGAATTAATAATTGTTTATTGCATTGTTTAAAGTGCGAGTCGATCGATCATTAACTAAGAAATAACACATTTATAAATAAGTCAATCAGAATATCGTGATCATGTGTTATAGTCAAACTATGATAGGCTACTTTCGTTAGTAACTGAAATACAGGTGTAGTACCCCAGGAATGTTTGGCAGTATGGAGCCTGACAGGAGAATTATTCTGTTTGCAGTGCTGACATCAACAAAACGAACAAGGGCACGATGTGGACCCCCCTCCACTGTGCCTGCTTCCAGTGTCAGGGACCAGTGATACACAAACTAATGGCCTTCAAACCTGACCTACAACTCAAAGACATGCGTGGAAGGTAGCATATGCGCATTTCACTTGGTATTGAATAATGATTGACTAATATTCAATATCACACTCGAACAGACAAAAACATTTTAATCCTGTTTGTTTTCTTTAAAAAAAAACAGTGCCAGGAAAAATGCCGTCTTAGAGTCTGTGTACTGTTATATGTATCGATAATCTCAGCAGTCCTCATCATAACATTGTCATTGACATTGTCGTCGAGTTAGAAATAAAAATAGAGTTTATAAAAAACAATCACAAATACAGGTCAATGATATTTTCATTTGCAGAACTGCTGCTGATTTTGCATCTGCTTCAGACTCTATTTGGCCTTTCTTTGCCGGTACGTGACAACTTGTAAACGTATAAGATATAATAGTCTATATTTAACAAGCAATTTTTTTATATTGTCATTATGGGTAATGGCGAACGATGATCTTACGGCATCTGACGGAGGGTTTTGGTGGTGTGTGTGGCGCCACCTTGAGGTATGCTTGGGTAGTTGGATCAATCCGCCAGGTGGAGGCACTATACGTATACCGTATGCGCTGATATGAGCGTGCTGTACCTTTTATGATACACTACTTGAAAATAAATCACACCATCATATTGGGTTTGACTGAGTAAACTGAGTATAAATAAGTTTTGTATTTTCTTAGCATTATACAGTAAAACTGCACATACCATTGAGACTTCCAAATGCACCCCACTGGCACTGAGGTTTTCAGCAAGAACATCTAACTGCAGTATTCGCTACGAGACCTCGCTCCAGCAGTATCAGCAGATCGCGCTCTTACCTCCTGTTGAGCTTTCATCTGCGTGGTACCATTGCATCCCACATTGATGCAGTGTCACAGAAGCTTTGATAAAAGATTATAGACGCTATTGTGCCACATACACTAATCTAGATGATGTCAGTGTTGTAGTTTTATGGTACAGATGCAACAGATGTAAGACCACAATAAGGTGCTCATCCGCCATTACCCGTGCGACCAAAGAGTACCCTTTAAAAGCAGCATTATGCAGGTTGTCTGAATTTCGGTGAGCACATATGTAGTGTGGAGGGATAAGAAATGATGTTTTCGTGCAGCGTGGCATCAGGGCGGTCAAATTACGACAGCTGTCAGTCGGTGCATTTCTGCGTATTAATACAGTTGTTAATTTTTGCTTGGTGATGTAATCAGGGGCAATCCGTGGGTGGTTCAAGCAGAAATGGAGGGGTGGAAGGTTCGAAAGAAGTTTGTGGGAGCCTGAGGTATTAAAAGTTCACGAATTTTTCACAGCACTTCTGTTTATGGAGGGTAAATATGCTGAGAAATTGTCAATAACAGAGCTCTTCAAGATTAGTAGGAAATGAAGGAAACGTTATAATGGTCGCCTATGGAAAATGCAAATGTGGTCTGACTCCAACAGCCGTTATTCCGCTGTTTATTACTGAACAGTTTGAGTTGATGAGATAGTGTTAGATTATCTTGAAAGTAACATCACACAAATGGCTTGTATTTACAGCTGCTGGTTGCACAAGAACACCGAGATCTCGGCTTATAGGAATGGATATTTTATACAAGGTTTGTTTACTCTTTCACTGTCATTTGGTTTATAGAAGTTCTCTCGGAATACAACGATATTCTCCTGTAAGGCAAACCAGAAAGCATTTTCAGGAAAATGACAGGTATTTTTGAAAACTAAACATTCATTACATATTTGACAATCTTCCATACATGAAATAAAATTTAAGGTATAAAAGACAAGATTTATTTGTATCATTGTGTACGCCTAAGGAATTCTCTACCATATGAGGCACTTAAATGATGCTTACAAATGAGTGGGACATAAAGGGTTAATCCACTTGTAGGATTAATGAGTACTACTTTGTTTTCTTCCATAAACCCAAGACATAATTTGTAGGTTTCCTTTCTCCTTTGCTGCTTCCTTATTCTACCTGCTAGCTAGAGTTTATCTAAAATAATACTTGCAAAAACACCATGATATGATACCACTTTAAAGAGTAATTCAAAATGAGATAAATATCTATCTTGAAGAATAATTCGATCTAGATGGAATTAAGCAATGCATATCATTAGAAAATCAAGCTAACAGCATGAAATTAATTACCTGTCGATTTTTGTAGATGCCATATGAAACCCCAACTGTTACCAGACCAGGGCATGCTTATTTCCCACGATGCAGTTCGGTCTATGGCCTGCAATCATCTGCAGGGTCCAGGGATCCTGCACTGGTAAACAGTTTTATCCACAAGGAAACTCACATTTACTCGGAACAGTTTGTTGTTGTTTGTTTCATAGTTAACATTGCAAGCAAAAGTTTAGATGAATTTAATTATATGAATAATTATTAATAATGGCACACTGTTGTAGTAGAAGGCTTCAACTGTTGTGATGTTTAAACACTTCTTCATTACACTAAAACTAATGTGTGTGTGTGTGTGTGTGTGTGTGTGTGTGTGTGTGTGTGTGTGTGTGTGTGTGTGTGTGTGTGTGTGTGTGTGTGTGTGTGTGTGTTGTATTATATATATATATATATATATATATATATATATATATATATATATTATAATATACATATATGTATATATATATATATATATATATATTATGTATATATATATATATATATATTATATATATATATATATATATATATTGTATAAGAATATATATCTGTGTATGTGTATATATATAAAACACTTCTTCAATTCTAAGAAATATATATATATATATTATATATATATAAATATATATTTATATATTAAAATTTTAATTACACTAATATATATATATATATATATATATATATATATATATATATATAATATATACATATATGTATATACAGTATATATATATATAATATAAACACTTCTTAATTACATTAATATATTAAATATATATTAAAATCGTATGTATATATATATATATATATAATTATATATATATATATACATACAATTTATTATATATTTAATATATTAATATATTAAGATAGTAGAAGTGTTTATATATATATATATATATATATATATATATATATATATATATATATATATATATATATATATATTATATATATATATATATATATAATTATAATATATAATTTATTAATTAAGAAGCATTTAAAAATAATAATACATGTAGTATAAAGGTCTTCAAAATCAATGGAATATCAGATGCATCACAAATTCACTATGCTTGTTGAAAGTGTAAATGTTTTCTGTAATTTGTGGCAGGAGTTTGCAGCTTTGACCGGCGATGTACTGGCAAATACCAAAGAGGATGTCATCGATCCAAATAACAAGTCACTGTCACTGCTAGCCTGGTCTCAGTAATATCAGTTCAACACCATGTAATCAGTGTCACCAATGTTGTTAAAGCACAACCAGAATTCTCCATGTAAATAATGTATTAATTACACCATGTAATCAGTGTCACCAATGTTGTTAAAGAACAACCAGAATTCTCCATGTAAATAATGTCATTGCCATTATTTGGGTGGACAGACTGAAATTTCCACTTGATTATTTTTTAACATAGATGAATTGCAGTATCGTGGTTTTAAAGTGTTAAACTTAATATCATTGTAGGATAGTTTACACCTTTATGATAATTTTCCCATTTTAAGTTGTTTAGATGGGCTAAAGCTTCCAGTTGACCATATCAATAAAATTTGTTATTTGATGTGGCAATTTGGCAAGATTTCACCCAAAATGTAGCCGTTTCTGCATCAACTTTATCGAACCACATTTATCTAGAATTCGTTTTAACTTATTTTTGTTGGAAACATGAAACATTTCAGTTATAAAACAACTTCAGAATATATTCTGTAAGAATTAGCACTTACTATGGAAATGGTTATGGAAACTTGCAAGTTCCAATGCACCTTCCGCAGATCTTTACCATGTATTGATATCATCAAGATCAACAGATGTCAATTCGAAAAAGGCCCAAAGTAAGGATCAATTCATACAGTCTGTCCAAATCATGGAGGCGTGAATAATATTTTCCATAACTTCAGAATATGTTGTAGAAAATGTTGGACTACAAGATGTGTCAGAGGTAATTATTCAAAACTATTGGATATACAAATGTACGGATGTGGTTTACCTCACATCAGTATTAACTTTAGAGTGCTTTTTATATAAAACATAGTCAGATTGCGTAAATACAGTTTTAGTTTCATTATCACTTCCTTTCAACTCCAGTCTTCTGATTCTGGTAAATTCTAAGTCATTTGGATATTGTCCTGGTGATCATTCGTTTTACAAACTGCGTAGTATTTTTGATGTGTGCATGCCGGCAAGCTTGGCAGAATGACATGGCAATAATATGCAATATATCCAGATGCAGACACATGTACTACAAAGTGATATTATTCAGGTCTACAGACACAACGATTGTTTGTTTGTTCAACCTGTTAAATGTGTAACAAGGATACGTGCAGATTTATTGTGTGTATCTTCAATAAAAAATTATGAAAGAAACAATGTTGTTGTGAATCATCGCTCATAGGGTGGTTGGTTACCAAAAAGTGACTATATTTTGACACCTAAAAAATATTCTCGACTGTCCTAAAAACGAAAGGCAAAAATAATTAGTTCTGGTATGTGAACGGCCTACTCAGACATGTAACAACGGTAGGTTTCAGGAAAAAACAGTGCATAAAATCAGTGTTCTTATATACATTTTCGGTTTCTAAAAAATGCAATATCTGAATGTATACAATGACAACTGTACATATATACAGCACTGCTAATTTTCCCTTTGTCAACCATGTTAACGCTTTGCCAGATAATGAGGAAATTGTATCTGAGGAAATTCTGAAATTTTACACACTGCACAGTGCACTGCAATAATGTCACTGATATGCTGATCAATTTTTTCCAAAATCACAGACGTCAGGCTCTTATCAAATGTAAGCATGTGCGCTGCCCGTCAATATTTACCAATCTAAGCACTTTTTTGCATCCGCAGGGTTACATCAACAAAAATGGCTTCACAACGCTAGTGTGTGTGTGTGTGTGTGTGTGTGTGTGTGTGTGTGTGTGTGTGTGTGTGTGTGTGTGTGTGTGTGTGTGTGTGTGTGTGTGTGTGTGTGTGTGTTTGTGTGTGTGTGTGTGTGTGTGTGTGTGTGTGTTGTGTTTGTGTGTTTGTGTGTGTGTGTGTGTGTGTGTGTGTGTGTGTGTGTGTGTGTGTGTGTGTGTGTGTGTGTGTGTGTGTGCGTGTGTGGTGTGTGCGTGCGTGCGTGCGTGCGTGCGTGCGTGCGTGCGTGCGTGCGTGCGTGCGTGCGTGCGTGCGTGCGTGCGTGCGTGTGCCTGCTATATTGTACTCATTTCACATAAAATAATATTTCCAAATTTCAATGATCATTTCATGTCCATTTTCGGTGAACGCTGCTTTTTTTGCATTTAGCAAATAGTTAATGCAGTATACACTCTGGTTACATTGACCATCCAGTGACCCATGACAATACTTCCAGTTATCAGAAGTTAACTCATCATGACCTACGATTTATTGCCAATAAGCCTTCATATTATATGCATACAAACATATTATTTCACCAGCTTGCATTATATAGCAAATGACTTCGCTAGTCACTACTGCGTCAGCCGTGGGAAAAGCGCAAATATACACCCGTTGCAATTTGAAGATGGATACACGAGTGGTGAGAATTACGTACAATATATAGTGAATAATTCGTATCTTAAACATTACATGAAAACCACCAAAACATATCAAATGACCGGCAGCCAACGTCATCCCTTTTTTATTGTGAGTGACTTCATTGGCTGAGGTTAAAAGAGGAGTAAAATAGCAACTGTTATTGTTGTTTACGTTTATGCTATGTATTTTAACAATTGAAATTAGCAAGGTGTATTTCTGGCACTGTGACCGTAAATGGCTGTTTTTGGCATGGGACCAATCTTGGTCTTTTACACAGGCGTTGGTGGGCGCTGATGTCGTTTTTAGATGATAGCGTCTAAATGGTATATTACGGTAGGCGATAAACAGCGAACCCATTTTACGAGACCATTTATGTACATAAATGCGTTCCAGTCAAGGATTAAGCCACAACAAGTGTGGCACGACGTATTCAACTCTATAAGCGCATTTTTTGGACTTAAAATACATTTTTTATTCGTACTTATTTAGGTTAACGGTTCAAAGGTCGGATATTTTCGATGTCCGCCATTTTGTATTAAAAAGCTCTGAGATGGATTTGTAGAGAAGCCTACGGGCGGACACAAGTGATACAGTTGAGGAAGACACAAAAGTAAGGTTTCTACATGTATGGATGTAACTGGTTTACGAAACTGCGAAACTATATTGTCAGATACCACAGCATGACCAAGAAAGCGGACTTCATTTATGCAATTTTGAGCGATATTATGTGATGAATAGATTCGTATCCAGTGGAACACAACCGTTGTGTGGGATGATGATTAGTAAGGTATTAGCTGTTAGTGGGTTTATTTAATATATACAAGTGAAGTAATAAATAATACATGTCTCATGATTATGTTATTGCTATTTTAGCATTAAACTATGTTATTAGTTAGTCTTGATCGGTATTATTTATAAACAAAGACCTCTTCTGCCATTAATGACCACCGGTCAACTTGCTGACCGTTATTGTCAGTGGTTTCAGAGTTCCTCTACAATTACTCAGTCCACTACAGGTTTCACATTTACCCCTTGTGTAGGATCTTTTACTTCCCCCTGGCATAGACATTTTAGAGTCTCTTCCGAAAGATACAGGCACATGTGGCACATAAACGAAATTGCATACGTTTCAAAACGGCGGAACTGTGAAAACCAAGTTTTGACTAGCTTCAGCTTCAAGCTTATTGATGTAAAAGTACATTACAGCTGTACATGTCAATTTCATACAGTCGAGCACTCTAGTAGCTCTGTGTATGATATGCGTTACATTGATAAAAATCCAATCAGGCTAGCATTATACCTACTGCAGCCACCATTCAACAGATACATTAACAATGGCTTATATTGTAAACAGAACAGTCCTATTATCCGTCCACACTTTGTTTAATTTTACCTCACAACTGTTTGCTGTATTTGTTGGTAGAATTGCGAAGGTTCGACTGTAAGCGGCGGTGCTCTTGGCCGGCTGCAGCATGACGAGTCTAGGCGGCCAGTAAGTACACTAAGTATGATACATGTGATATTCTCAGAAAGTTGTAGTAATTTGAATATCATGTCATCGTGATTCAGGAAACTGTTTCACTAACATTAATTATGTTTTCACAAATCCAATTTTGTTCTTTTGAAGTCAGTTACTTCATTAACATTAATCTTGTATTATACAATGAAAACTGTCAATGCCAGCAGCCCTTTTACTAATTGTGTCTCATGGAAATAATTTATGCACGAACATTGTTGGATTTATGCAGTTTGAAAATGCTTTGCAGATTATGTTTCATGATGGATTTCTCTTAAATTAACTTGTTATCATAGTGAAACGGCCTTCAAATTGTCAATGTTGACAGAACGCTTTAAATAATCATCTGACTTTATGAACCTTCGGATTACCTTCCTTTATAAATAAAGTTTAATTTGACAAGTTAGAAACTTCATAAATCCGCCACAGACTGGCGCACACACAGCTAAATTACTTTGGATGAAAGTTCCCAGAAACAACACAGACTTATCAATGATAAAACATGTATAGTTCTTCAACAGTTGTAAGCAAATAATAGTTTCTTAGTATTTAATTTGTGTACAAATATCAGTTCATTCTCAGTTTATTATTTCACTGGATATATCTATCTATGGACTCTCTAGTTCTTTTTAGTGGTGTCATACTTGTATTATTATTCTATATTGTTTTTCTTGTGCCTTTGGTGCTTGCAGAGAAAGATAAATATATCTAAGTTTTATTATATAAACTGAATACATAGACACATATAAAGTTCTGGTTAAACATATATTTGAAGAGTATTTTGTTATTTCATACAATGGTGAAGGATTTCATATGCTAAATTGTCCAAACCACATATCACCACGCACTCAGCAATGAATACAAGTGATCAGATACATGCCTATTTTATTCATTTTTTAATTCAAATTGAATTTTGTTGCGTAGTAAGAGGCCATGAATGTGTTAACATGGATGATGTTATTGTTACTTGGATAATGTGTCATTGTCATTTCAGATATGGCGTTCCACGAAAAGGAAAAAAACAGGTACTTAGAAATTCTTATATAACTTATGTTGTGCATACTTGTATTTTTTGGGATAATTAAAAAAATAATGGACCATATTCATAAAATGTGTTAACAAACATTTTATTCACCTGCCTGTCAATATGATAAAGTTAGTATGCAATACATTTTAATTAACAGCACCATTATAAAATGTGAATGGTTTGCATTTTTTAAGTGTGTATTTCAAAAAGTCTAATGGTGTCTTTAAAGCATTTTACCATAATATCATTGCCCTCTATTTATGTTGCAATTAAAACATTTGATTATAATTTCATTGAAGAAAACAGCAGAATGTTTGTCAGTCAGTTTCATATTTATAACAGCCGTTGGCTTCTATTATAATAGCTTGTTTTATGAGACCAATTATGTATGACTCAGGGGTTCTTCGGTGAGGAGGTTGATGACACTGATCCAAGCCTCTATTTCAACAGCCAGGCAGTGTTTCGACCAGACAAAGAGGTAGATATTTGCAGTAGTTGTTCTGTTCACCATGCACAGTAGAAGTAGAACTTTCCAACTTATCCATAAATAAGTTAACGTAAACTTTGTTCTTGCACCTGTTTGTTGAATCATGATGTTTTTGCTAAATAATTACACTGAACGTCCAGAAATAATGTATTGTTAGTGGCTTAGTGCAGACACAACAGGAATTTATGTATGGTTTTAATTATACTGAGTTCTTACTAGCAGAAGATACACTTAAATTCTAGTTTATTCTCATCACAAAATGGCAAGATAGACACAGCTATTGATGTATCAAGACAGCATAACTAACTTGACAATAAGAAGACACTTGTATACTAATGTGTGTATACATCAATCTCTATTTACAGATCTTGACGCCCGCTTCGCCTTCAAAGCAGCTGACAGGTTTTGGTACAACCAGCATTTATGGACAAACTTCAGGTTGGTTTATGTGTTTAATAAGTTTTTATACATATGTATGCATATACATGTGAGATTTTGTAGCAGCCTTAGAGAACCCGTGTATGCTTTGAATCCATTTGATATTTTCCAGAATTTTTGTTTTGTATGTGTTTAATGAACAAATACCATGAAAGTGCCATAAGCGCCACCTTGTGGCTTATACCAGTGTTATATAAAATGTCATTATTATTATTATTATCTCTGAGCAATTTTGTCGCTTTATACCCAACTTTCGTACAGTAATTACAAGAATGAGTGACCGCTTCATAGTCACCTCGACTTAGTGTTTGGGAATGGGGGACTGTATAACAATGTCTGAATATACCAGTAGTTAGTAACATACAGTTTTACACAAATATTCTCTCCTTTGCTGTGACATCTGCTTATTGGACATAGCATTATACTGACTAATTTTAAAACTTCATGGATTCCAATCATTCTAATCAGGCAGTTTCTATTATAGAAAGTCTTGTTACTATATTTTCAGTTGATACTGATATATTACCATAATTATCATTATTGCATTGTCTCTCAAGACAGAAGTCTATCACAATTAGGAGAGAGTGGGGCATAACCGGATGGCACGGGGAGCCTCATAACGAGCGCCTTCTGAGTTCTGACGAATAAAGTTATTGCGTTAGCCGTGGCTTTCACATAAGACACATAGCTTTATGTAGAGACCCGTCATTTGGACGGGTAAAAACGAATGTGGACGGGTAGAAATATGGTGGATGGGTTGTGGACGGGTAAAAAATTAAGGAGCAAAAAAAGGTCTTCCAAAACCATAGATATTGTTAGTTATGCCTTGAAAGTGAGTGAAAATGTTGTCACATGTGTGTTTGTAGTCCATTTCTGGTTATCAGACACATTTAAAAGTTTGTAAACTGGCTTAACAGTTCACATCCATGTGTCCACCAAAACATGTGTGACTGGCAATAATTGTATCCTGCATAACGCCCTGCCACCATACACACCATCTAGCTAGAACATGGGAAACTCACAATGAACGGTCATCATAGGAAAGTTTGGGTGTTAGGCTGTCAGCAGTCTTATTTTGACACACACATGAATTGCCCCAGGTGATGCACACTTTCAGCGTGAATATGGATCATTTTTGAGGAACATAGGTTGTCATAGTGGGCAACGTGTGGTGCAGAGTATTAGACAGTCATGTGACCGTGGTGGATGATAATGTGGGTTTGGGCTCACAAATGACCTCGGGGCATAATCGGATGTCCGATTATTTCTCTATCCAATTATGCCCAAGTCATATCCGACTATTATTAAATATCTGCATTATATGGCTAATTAACACAAGACAAGAATATACCTAGAGGCTGGAAGCAATAGCAGGAATGGGGCAGCTTCTTGGCAAAAACTAGATTATGATAGTATGCTACAAAGGAAGAATAGAATACAGTAATTCACCAGCCAGTGATCAATTTGTTTGATTTTTTCTGAACAGCTTATCTGGAAACGCAGCTGAGAGTACTATGTAGGTCTAGCTATAGTCTGGTTTTATAAATCTATGGCTTTGGGGGGAGTTACTTCATAGTTTGTAGACACCAAATTCGGTTTTACCCCACATATGGGGCATAACCAGATGGCTGGGTCTAAAAGTATATTTGGGGGTAATTAGTTTAATGCTTGTCTGGTAGTGGTTAATATTGGTCGTGGTAAGAGTGTGTTGGGCGAGCATCCCAGTGGGGTGGGGTGTGGTTTCTGCAGTGAGCAGCCTATCAGTAGCTCTGTATTATATATTAACCATCCGGTTATGCCCCACACTCCCCTACTAGGACATTATTACCTTTGAATATAATAGTAAACTATTATTTATATGGACGTAGGAATACCTAAACGAGCTTGTGCAAACCAATTATTTTATGTCCTGCAGCCAACCTTTCAAGTAACCTTGTGATGTCACAAAGAAGCATGTCGAATGCACCATTCCAAAGAAACGCGACGCCAACGAGCATAGCAACCGCACCCAGCTTTCAAATGGGGCCACAGCAGCCTTCCCAGCAAGCATCTCCCAACAGGTTTGTTATTTGACTGACAGTGGGCCAACATACAAAGCAAACAGAAGTATTGTGTAAAAAGTAAAGTACAATGTACTTGCTAAAATGTCAAGTACACTTCATGTACACAACTTGAGTATACAAAATAATCTGTACTGTTTTGCCTGTCTGCTGCACACAATTGTATGTACATTCTGATTATACTTACAGACTGAGGAGTTACAGTTAATATGATACATCTTTAAAGAAAACAGTTGGCACCTGGATGATGTTGTTGATCAGTGCAAGAGAAATGTATTTTTACTTGGTCATTTTAATTACGTTTACCAAACCGTCTATACAAACAAGCTACCATGTTGCACTGGAGACCACATATTTAATTTTTTTGCAAGATTAATTTGAAACAAAACAAGCAAAGAAACTGAACTCAGGAGGCACTGTGATGTTGTATATCTGAGATATATTGTGATACAAAGAGAGACTAATCCTGTTCCTTTCTTTTATGTTTGTAGAAATGTATTTTCATTCAGTCAGCAGCGAGGACTCTTTGGTCAGTTTCCCAACCAGTCAGTGGTCAGTAGTGGACAAATGAAGCGACCGAACGCGATGTCTTCTGCGCTTATGAGGTTTGTTTTATGACAGGAAATGTCAGTGGTCTCTGGACTTGTTTGTATCTATCTGTTGTTGTCTCTTGTTTGTTTATAACAAAACAACTATCGCAAAATTGTCAAGATGTCAAGTGTTTGCTCTTGGAGATTTCACAGTAGTGTTGTAATTCACATATTCAACCATTATCAATGCCCTGGTATGGGAAGTGATTATCAGGGAAACCCTTGTTTATTGCATACTCATGCATAGCAAGGTGAACTGTTGCCATGGAGGGGTTACAAGGAGAGAACTGTGTGTAGTGGAGGTGCTTGTCTTGTGCCAGTCTTATAGCTGTTGTTGTGTTACAAGGAGAGAACTGTGTGTAGTGGAGGTGCTTGTCTTGTGCCAGTCTTATAGCTGTTGTTGTGTTACAAGAAGAGAACTGTGTGTAGTGGAGGTGCTTGTCTTGTGCCAGTCTTATAGCTGTTGTTGTGTTACAAGAAGAGAACTGTGTGTAGTGGACGTGCTTGTCTTGTGCCAGTCTTATAGCTGTTGTTGTGTTACAAGAAGAGAACTGTGTGTAGTGGACGTGCTTGTCTTGTGCCAGTCTTATAGCTGTTGTTTGTTAAAGAAACTAATTTGTATGGACGTGCGGTGATCCTTATAGCGTTGTTGTGCAAACCAATTATTTTATGGACGTGCTTCCCCCCTTTCCATTTTAAGCTTTTTTGTGTTAAAAAGAAGAAAATGTGTGTAGTGGACCTTTCTATGAACCAGTCTAACGTTGTTGTGCAAGCACCAGCTTTAAGGGGGGACGTGCTTGTCTTGTCCAGCAAGCTGTTGTTGTGCAAAAAGGAATTGTTATTTGACTGCTTGTCTGGCCAGTCTTAAAAAGCAAGTTGTTTGTTTTAAAAAGAAAGTGTAGGGGTACTTGCTTGTCTTGTGCCAGTCTTATAGCTGTTTGTGTTACAAAATAAATCTGTACTGTTTTGCCTTTTGTTTTGTGCCACATTTTTTACTTTGTTGTACTTACAAAAAGGAGTTACTGTTAATATGATACGTCTTTCTTGGGCCCAGTCTGGATGCTGTTGTTGTGTTACAAAAAGAAATTTTTATTTTTCTTGGCCAGTTTTAAATTACGTTTCCCCGTGTTACAAAAATCCCTGTTGTAGGGGAAACGTGCTTTCTTTTGCCAGTCTTAATTTGTATTAACAAGAAGAAAAACTGTGTGTAGGGAGGCTTTTTGTGAGTTTATATCGGGTTGTTGTGTTACAAAAAAGAAAACTAATCCTGTTCCTTTCTTGTGAGTTTGTAGAATGTTTTTCATTAAAAGTCAGAGGGGGAGGGACTTTTTGGTCTTTGCCAGTCTATAGTGGTCGTTGTGTTAAAAAGAAGCGAACGGGGAACGTGTTTGTCTTGTCCCACTTATAGGTTTTGTGTTACAAAAGGGAAAAACTGTGTAGTGGTCTCGGGCTTGTTTGTGCTATCTTTGTTGCTGTTGTTGTTTATAAGAAGAGAACTGTGGTGGGAGTTTGTCTTGTGTAAAGTGTTTGCTGTTGTTGTTTAAAAGTGGGTGTTGTAGTTGACGTGCTTGTCTTTTTGCCAGTGTTATAGTGTTGTGTTACAAGAGAAACCCCTTGTTTATTGCGTCTTGTAGAAAGTCTTAAGTGTTGCCTGGGGGGTTACAAGAAGAGAACTGTGTGTAGTGGAGGTGCTTGTCTTGTGCCAGTCTTATAGCTGTTGTTGTGTTAAAATGAAGAGAACTGTGTGTAGTGGAGGTGCTTGTCTTGTGCCAGTCTTATAGCTGTTGTTGTGTTAAATGAAGAGAACTGTGTGTAGTGGAGGTGCTTGTCTTGTGCCAGTCTTATAGCTGTTGTTGTGTTAAAATGAAGAGAACTGTGTGTAGTGGAGGTGCTTGTCTTGGGTGCCAGTCTTATAGCTGTTGTTGTGTTCCCCCCACAGCTCGGTCGGCTCAAATCCACTTGGTATGTCAGCCTTCAGTCGACTCCCAGGTAAGTAAACTGTCCCACATCCACATACTGCATAGGTATCAAGTAGTAGAGTAAACTACAATTGTTTCAATGGTATCAAAAGTTTTAATTTTTCATATCCAAATTGAGATGTTTCTTTTATGTGTAGAGACTTTCGTTGAACGTTACACGACATGACATTGCCTTCCTCAGTGCTAATGATGAATGATGTCATCGTACACGTGGGGTAGCTCATGGTTGCCCTCATTTCTGTTAATTGGTGACACCATTTGTCCTGAGGAAGTTGACATGTAACGTCGAACGAAAGTCTCTACAGGTAAAAGAAATATCTAAATTTGGGTATATAAAACGGAAAACGTTTGATACGAAAAAGGATTATCCTGATAAATGTTCAGTAAATTAAATATGTTCAATGGTATTTTGTATGTGGGGTGTATAGTGAGTGTGGATTATCTGAGCACCACACTCGGTCAACAGATTCTGAGTTAAAATTCTCTTTGGCTGTGTCAATCCTTAGACAAGTTTGTTCGTGCATATCATTTGACAATTCCTCCAGTCAACTGGGACAAATAATTAAACATACCGCTGGAACGTTGTGTAATAACAATGGTTCGATAATATCGGTGTTGCTGGCATTGTTGTGTTCATGTTATTCTCATAAATACTACACAAGAACTGACATGAGAGACACTCGCAAAAGCATCTATCAAATCCGCCTGCACATGTTGTATGTCCACGGCACATCACATATATAGAACAATTTCTCCCAAGTCTAAAAAAATTCTTCATAACTTCAATTCTGAACTGAATTCCAAACTTTATTGCTGACAGAATTTTTTTTTAAAATATGTCCACTATAAAGTATAAAAGAGGAATACAAAGCATACATGTGTATGGTTGATCGTCTCACGAATTACAAATGTGAGCATTTCTCCCACCAGGTGGCGATGCTAGTCAAGGGAACCTCGATCCAGCGGACTTCCCTATACTTGGCAACCGAACAGCGATGCCAAACCCTCTACCAGCCGGGAGGAACTATGGTGAGTATCGTAGGTGAAGTCGACACATGTCGTAATACGTGTGTGTGCACAAGAGGGACAGACACTTTAATACATGCAGTTATAAGTACCAATTGAGAGTCAGGTGACACATCAGTTCGTTGCTCAGATTGCTACCCACAGTGCTTCCTACCATTACGGATATTCTGTAATCATTACGGAAATTGATCTCAGATTACAGTAGTGGGGAAACTGCTCCTGTGTTACGGAGATAAGAACTTTTTCTGCTACTATACATGCCCCTGTCTATTGAAATATATTTTGTTACGTTTGGAGGAACATCATTGTGACGGGAGCAATATTTGTTCAACCCAATTAATATTTGTGATTATTTCTACCAGCAAGAACATCGTCATATTTCATTAGTGGTTCTACGTGAACATTGTCATGATTACAACGGATACCAGCCAGTCAAGACCTTAATTTGATAGTATGCGCTTTACAATGTTACATACAAACGAATACAGAAAACGACTGAGAAATATTTCTACCAAATACAAAAAAATTACATGGATTTAAATGTTATCACAAGTCAACATAAATAGTTACGTGGACTGTGTTTGATTGCAGTAGGGATGGTGAGTTACGTGGACTGTGTTTGATTGCAGTAGGGATGGTGAGTTCGTGGACTGTGTTTGATTGCAGTAGGGATGGTGAGTTTGACATTGCAGAATTATTCTGTGTTTGATTGCAGTAGGGATGGTGAGTTACGTGGACTGTGTTTGATTGCAGTAGGGATGGTGAGTTACGTGGTCTGTGTTTGATTGCAGTAGGGATGGTGAGTTACGTGGACTGTGTTTGATTGCAGTAGGGATGGTGAGTTACGTGGACTGTGTTTGATTGCAGTAGGGATGGTGAGTTACGTGGACTGTTGATTGCAGTAGGGATGGTGAGTTCGTGGACTTGTTTGATTGCAGTAGGGATGGTGAGTTACGTGGACTGTGTTTGATTGCAGTAGGGATGGTGAGTTACGTGGACTGTGTTTGATTGCGTGGTGATGGTGAGTTACGTGGACTGTGTTTGCAGTAGGGATGGTGAGTTACGTGGACTGTGTTTGATTGCAGTAGGGATGGTGAGTTACGTGGTCTGTGTTTGATTGCAGTAGGGATGGTGAGTTACGTGGTCTGTGTTTGATTGCAGTAGGGATGGTGAGTTACGTGGACTGTGTTTGATTGCAGTAGGGATGGTGAGTTACGTGGACTGTGTTTGATTGCAGTAGGGATGGTGAGTTACGTGGACTGTGTTTGATTGCAGTAGGGATGGTGAGTTACGTGGACTGTGTTTGATTGCAGGTAGGGATGGATGAGTTACGTGGACTGTGTTTGATTGCAGTAGGGATGGTGAGTTACGTGGACTGTGTTTGATTGCAGTAGGGATGGTGAGTTACGTGGACTGTGTTTGATTGCAGTAGGGATGGTGAGTTACGTGGCTGTGTTTGATTGCAGTAGGGATGGTGAGTTACGTGGACTGTGTTTGATTGCAGTAGGGATGGTGAGTTACGTGGCTGTGTTTGATTGCAGTAGGATGGTGAGTTACTGGACTGTGTTTGATTGCAGTAGGGATGGTGAGTTACGTGGACTGTGTTTGATTGCAGTAGGGATGGTGAGTTACGTGGTCTGTGTTTGATTGCGGTAGGGATGGTGAGTTACGTGGACTGTGTTTGATTGCGGTGGTGATGGTGAGTTACGTGGACTGTGTTTGATTGCGGTAGGGATGGTGAGTTACGTGGACTCTGTTTGATTGCAGTAGGGATGGTGAGTTACGTGGTCTGTGTTTGATTGCAGTGGGGATGGTGAGTTACGTGGACTGTGTTTGATTGCAGTAGGGATGGTGAGTTACGTGGACTGTGTTTGATTGCAGTAGGGATGGTGAGTTACGTGGACTGTGTTTGATTGCAGTAGGGATGGTGAGTTACGTGGACTGTGTTTGATTGCAGTAGGGATGGTGAGTTACGTGGACTGTGTTTGATTGCAGTAGGGATGGTGAGTTACGTGGACTGTGTTTGATTGCAGTAGGGATGGTGAGTTACGTGGTCTGTGTTTGATTGCAGTAGGGATGGTGAGTTACGTGGACTGTGTTTGATTGCAGTAGGGATGGTGAGTTACGTGGACTGTGTTTGATTGCAGTAGGGATGGTGAGTTACGTGGACTGTGTTTGATTGCAGTAGGGATGGTGAGTTACGTGGTCTGTGTTTGATTGCAGTAGGGATGGTGAGTTACGTGGACTGTGTTTGATTGCAGTAGGGATGGTGAGTTACGTGGACTGTGTTTGATTGCAGTAGGGATGGTGAGTTACGTGGACTGTGTTTGATTGCGTAGGGATGGTGAGTTACGTGGACTGTGTTTGATTGCAGTAGGGATGGTGAGTTACGTGGTCTGTGTTTGATTGCAGTAGGGATGGTGAGCAAACCTGTGTCAGAACCAGCGCCTGAGTTCCACATACAACAAGAAGACTTTCCCGCACTGCCTGGTGCCCAGAGTAAGCACTGGTTACATGTACCGCTTCTTGTTTTGCATGTTGATGTGTGGTGGCTGTTTCACTAAAGTAATGAGGTCGTAAGGGAATCCACCATTGAATCGAATTTGTTAAATTTAATTGTAAAAAATCTGTCATATCATGGAGCACATTATTAACATGACACACATGTCAAGTATCCCAGTGGTGCCCCCTGGTGTGAACAGTTTTCATAGAGCGCAATGGCTCAGGGGTAGAGCTTCGGACTCTCAACTACGAGAACCCGGGTTCGAATCCTGTGCTGCGGTATTAAAACCTTGGGCACGTTTTTTCACTCTACATTGCTCAAGTTCACTCAGCTGTATAAACGAGTACCTGACTATAGACAGTGGTGGATATGTGTACAGGCAGCCTTCGCGCATTAATTGTAGCATATGGCTGGATGCTTCCCTGAGAAGCCGAAAGGGTGTTTGAGTGAACAGGTCTGTCAGCGAAGTAAAGTGTAAAGCGCTTTGAACGGTCCTGAGGACTGGATACTGCGCTATATAAGAACTTGCCTTTACTTTACACGATTGTTGTTTCGTGCGGTCTTTAAAACTTTTCAGAAAAAATGTTATTAATTCAATGTCAAGGATTTAAAGGGATTTTTCTTTCTTTTTTTACAAAATTATAAATATTGGGTTTTCTGGACGAGCACCTATAGAAACTGCTTTACTCATATAGTGCTGCTGTTTGGTTGCATCCATGGCCTTCTGTTGTGTAACGTAACATTTAAATATCATTTGGTTATTTTCAATTTTAAATATCATTTTAATTTTAAATGACATTTTACACATAATATTTATTTATTTATTTATTTATTAGCTTAACGTAATACTTTTTAAATAGATTTTTTTTCATTTTAAAGAACGTTTTAGATAATATTTATTTACTTGTTTACTAGCTTAACATTTTAAAATAGATAATGTATCATTTTAAAGGACATCTGAGATATTTTATTTATTTATTAGATCAATTTGTTTACAGAACTTTTATAACATATATATATATATATATATATATATATATATATATATATATATATATATATATATTAATTTATCATATATTAATTTATCATTTTATTGTATATTGGCACTACATGACTCAACACCAGAGAACACATTCCTATTTAACATGAAAATAATGTACTCGCATATAAAAAAATGGCAAATAAAGGTTTATTATTACATTATTATTACACAGGATATTCTGATGAATCACACCTAACTTATCCATTCACAATGACAGTGCAATGTTCTCTGGTTGATTTTCGCTAATAGTTATCTGTTGTCTCACCAGGTGTAGCAGATACTCCCATGTCTACGTCGGCCGACAGCAGCAACAAATCGGTATATATATATATATATATATAATGTCTAGTTTGACCACTTCACTAAGATAATGAGATCGTAAAGGATATCCATCATTAAATGTAATTCCTTGTTAATTTAAGGAGCAATTTCAAAATGCAAGAAGTTAAGAACACTAATTCTATTAATAGATGTTGGCATTTTGTTGTTAGCACAATTTTGACTGCCATTGAAACTGTTTTAATATGCCGTGCCTCAACAGGTAGGCCTACGTAATTTCAAGATTCCTAAAGCTGCATTTACATCTATCGATGTATTTTGTGTTTTAAGCAGAAGAATTATATGGAGTTAATTGATATTTAACTAAGTTACCCATTTATTCCATACATGTCAAAAGGTGAGGTTTTGTTACAGTGGTTTGTGTGACAATCTTTGTGTATCGTGTTTGTTTGCTGTGGTTGTGTATCGTGTTTGTTTGCTGTGGTTGTAGTTGAGGTGTGTATCGTGTTTGTTTGCTGTGGTTGTAGTCGAGTTGGTTGAGTGAGGTGTACAACGGTTGTCTCCAGCCGTCATCCACTGCATACGACCAGGCACTCAAGGACAGCGTCAACATCAAGCCAGACGGCATGCGCAAACAGGGCATACATACTCACCCTGACGGTATGCCATCACTCACTCAGTCGCTCGCTCGCTCGCTCGCTCGCTCACTCACTCACTAACTCTAGCAGTGGTAGTAGTAAAAGCTTTATTTCATGACAATGAATAAGTTACATTTACACCATGGTTTTTGAAGGGCCATCAGAACCACACATTCGCCACTGCCACTGGCTCTAAGTAAAATCTACCATTCACAGCCATTACCCTAATGCAATAATAATAATAATAAACACGTAAAAATTACACTAAAGTGGCATGAATCAATGTAACAGTGACATGTCAACAGTTAGACAGAAAATACCCACAGTTGTATACATATTTCCAGACATGCACTCATTCACACACTCAGTCACTCACTCACTCACTCACTCACTCACTCACTCACTCACCACTCCCTGTCGCCCACTGGGGTAAAGTAATGTTGGCTCAGACCATTTGTCTCTTGAGACAGTCAATGCAACGACCAGACGGTCTGCCCTGGCTTGCTCTTCCACGAGCCACTGGATGATCTTAGATATTGCTTTATCCTTCTATTCATAGTAGTAGCAAAAAATTTTCAGCCTTTGATGTATATTATTTACTATTAGATATATATCACATCAGTCAATTTTTTTACATTTTTCATATTTCCTGTGATTTGCCGATGCCGTCGCAAAACCAGTTACAATTTACACCTCAACAAATGTCAATTGATTTACAAATTCTCTGTGACACCACCTTCCATGTCAGTGTTTGTAGTCGTATCCAGAGGATGGATGTTTCTGCTGTTGAGTTCTGTTGAGGTAGTTTGTGATATGCCACAGGGACCATCTCAAATATTCCACCGGGAATGGTGGGGGACCAGTTTGGTATGGTGGGTCTGTTGACGTTCATCCGAGCCGCAGAGACAGATCCGAACCTCGTCGCACTCGCTCCTGGCATCGATCTCACAACACTTGGCCTCAATCTCAATTCGCCTGAGTGAGTACATGTGACCGTAGTCATGTGACTGGTCATTCTGCTGCCTGTAAAGTTGAATTTTCTTCTTCTATCAATGTATCAAGGATGTTTATCTATTTTATGCTGTTGGATTTTTATCTGAGTAAGTTCAATTTCAACACAGTAATGTCATTAAATCGGTTTTATTCACACAAAGTGTACACGCATTTTTCATGTTCTGTGAACAATTTACATTTCTAATGCTGCGTTGCAATGGGACCATTGAACGTTCAAGACCAGCCCAGGTTTGTAAATTTATGCAACTAGGTCAAGTAGAGTTTGATGTGCCTATGAGCTTGAATTATCAAGGATATAGGCATTACAGAAGTGTTACAATTACTTAATTATATTCACAAGGTCAGTGGAACACAGTGTTAGACATTCCTTGTGATGGGTGGCCATAAAAACGCGTTTTCTTTCAGGAACCTCTACAGTACCTTCCAGTCTCCGTGGGCTGACGCGCCATGCCGGCCACAGGACATAGGTGACAAATCATTCAATGTTTTAGCCGAATTTTCACCTCTTATTAAACATGTGTACATTATTTGTTGATCAGATTGAAAAACGTATACTTGCATAAATTGTTATGTGTTATGCTTGGTATTATTATAAATGACCCGGCTTTATATAATTTTACTGAATAAATTCACAAAATTGTGAGTGCTTGATTGAACAGATAAGCTGGGTGTGAATTGTAAAGCATTTTAATAGTATAATAATCTTGATTTTATATAGCACATATAATATTTCTATAGCGTTCACAGCACTTTACATGTTACTTCACTAAAACTACAGTATAAATAGTAAATATTCAAAAAATATATATAATAAATAATATGAGATCAAAAGTTCTATGTAAACATCAGTAAATAAACACAATTATCATGGTATATACGGTAAGCAGTCCTAAGAAGACACTATACAAGAACGCACCTTCTTTACTGAGCCCGGGTCTTGTAGATTTCCACGTGCCGACGGAGTACCTGACAAACATCTACATCCGAGACAAGTTGGCTCCCATCAAGTTGAACCGCTACGGAGAAGACCTGCTCTTCTTCCTCTTTTACATGAATGGTGGAGACGTCCTCCAACTCGCCTCCGCAACAGAACTGTAAGTTCTTGTTCTTACTGTTGTCTCCCCTCTGACCCAGTATAGGGTGTGGATGACATCACCGTCTTTTTCCTATTTTCGTCGTACCCTTTGATCCATTGTGGGGTGTGAATAACATCGCTGTCTTTTTCTTATTCTCATCTTACCCTTTTACCCTTCGTGGGGTGTGGCTGACATCACTGTCTTGATCTTATTTTTGTCTTGTTCTTGGACTGTTGATAAGGTGTTTGTGACATCATTGTCTCATTCTTATCCTCCCCTTTCACCCATTTGTGGAGTGTCGGTAGTTGTTACTGAATTACATCAATTTTTTACTTTAGTAGGAGAAAATTAATTCACTTAAAAACTACTTGAGTAGACATAGAAGTACCTTCTGAAATAATACATGTTTGTTGCTGGTATGGTTGTGATTGTTGTTGCTGCATGTATGACGTTGGTTGTTGTAGCTGCAGGTATAATCCGGGTTTTGTTGTTGCATATATAATTGGTTGTTGCTGCTGCAAGTATAACAGTGGTTTTGTTGCTACAGATATAACTGTGGTTGTTGTTGCTGTTGGTATAACCATGGTTGTGGTTGTAGGTACGACCGAGACTGGCGCTACCACAAGGAGGAGCATGTGTGGATCACGCGGGTGCCATCGGTTGAGGCAAGCGTCAAGACGAACACGTTCGAGCGCGGCACGTACTACTTCTTCGATGCGCAGAACTGGGTGAAGGTACCGAAGGACTTCCACCTCGAGTACGACAAGTTGGAGGAGCGACCACACCTGCCACAGATGCCACCGACACTACACCACGCTGGCACCACCGGTGCCGGCACCGCACCCACTGGACAGCCGACGCCCGTCATGTCACACTGATGACGACGTCGTGTCGGTGTCGCGACAGTGCAACGATGCTATGAATAAACGTGATGTTATCGCACACTCGGCACAGTTGCTAATCGGCAGTGGTGACACACGTAGTGACACGTCGATTTTGACGTCGGACCACCGACATTGGCCTTGGGTGATGTTATCTTCTGACATGTCACGAGTCGCTGCAACTGTTGCATATGGCTGCATCACTGTTGTGTTGTGGTGTAAATGACTGGTTTCCATGGTTACTACAGTGTTGCCATGCAACAGTTGCCGTTCTGTCACTGTGGCACCAGTATAAACAACTGGTATCCATAGTCACTATATTGTCATAATTACCGCATTCCTGCCTTCGATAATGGAATACACCTTCCCGTTTTAAATATTTGCGTTAGTAAATTTTCTTCACACACTCAACAGTGTTTTGCTACATGGCGTTTGTGAGCGCACAAATTATCCAGGTCTTGATGTTGGATATCGTTGTGACGCTATGGTACATATCGACACAGAGTTGCCCAGAAATAATCAACATCAGGTCTGCTACGACTACTGATGCATTTAGTGGATGTACTTAGTTGTCAGCATGATTGTGATAATATAGCATCAGTGAAAACGCTGCTTTGGGCAACATTTGTCAGGATGTGAGATGACACTATTTCAATAGAATGTCATGCTGTGGCTTGCATATCTGGGAGCAATGCATTATGGGTGATGTATACATTTGCAAAGTCCCCCAAAATACGTACCATATAGAGTTGGCTACCATCGCATATTGTGGAGAACGTAAATCCCGGGTTGTACTTCAGCGACCATGTTATCTGTTTTGAATTGGGCATTGAATTCATGTTTTGTTTGACCTTACATGCTATATGCCCACAACATGTTGTCTTTTCTGATAATTTTATAAGTGTCAAATTGTTTGCATACAGAGAAATTTTTAATCCTTATCTATTCACTTTGACAAGATGAAGATATGTCACCCTTGGTGAAATGAAAGCAGAGTTGTCACCGTGTGGTGACATCAACTCGTCCAGCTGGGACTGGCGCGATCTACTGTCAGTTGTCAGGTGTCATTGATGTCATGTCACTAAGTTGACTCTGCTGTCTGTAAGATTATTTGTAAGAAAACTGTTATATAAAGAAATGCAGCATTCAGAATCTGATTGTTGTTTAACCGTGTGTTGGTGGGTGTTCCGTGTGCAGAAGTAGTCCTTATATTACTGTTTTTCCTGTGCTGCAGTCATTGTACAAAACACATTGGGATATGGCCAAAATTATATAAAAAGGTTATATTTCTGACAATTATATCCGTAGGAATATAATACATAACGAGCCAAAATGGGAACACTAAATCTAAATTGTTTACACTGAATTTATCACTTATAAAACGGTACATCAATTGTGTCTTAATCCATATCAAGTTCAAAGTTGCATCAAATAGCAATGTACACACAATGAAGAAGACAAGTTATAGATTTCTAACACATTCATTATACTTTTAATAAAGTTCAAATGTTGATAAACACAAAACAGATATAAACAAGTACAGTAGAGTCCGTTACAGTGACTAACTAAACAATTGTGTGTATAGATACAGAGGTTTGTGCAGCAAAAAGTCCCTATCAATAATGTGACGACACCACAAAGGTCTCTTGTCACTTGTACAATTGAGACTGGACGATTCAACATCTCACAGAGGTAATCATGGCTTATGACATGAAGGCATTATGAGATAGAAAAAGTGAATGCACACAAGTAAATGTTACCTTGTATATAGACACACAGAGCTTCAAGCAAACTGTAATATATAACATGATAAAAAGCACACGGTACCACTAAATATCTTTTAAAGTTTGCTCAGTGCAAACAAAGCACCTGCAACGCAACATCGAGAACCACAGCAAAAAGATAAATGTTGGTCACCCTTTCCAGAGAATTCACCATTTCAAAATCGTAAACATTTCGGTACATAAAAATATATCTGGACATGCTTTGCATATATTGCTGCGTCCCAATATTGAAATTCTCTGGAACGTTCGTCAAACACGCCCCTTTTGCTGTGGTTGTATTAATAAAACACATCAAAATAAACACATGCAGTGAACAAATTAAATATTCGTTCTTCTGCAATTAGGTACAACATGTAATCATATAAGAGCTCTCATTCTGGGCAGATTGTAAACATAATCGTACGAAATGTGTAATTAATGAGTGCGTATCATAACAAAATATCTGTATCATCCATAATTAGTAGGAATAATTTATTTATACTATGTATGGTTACACCACTTTGCCGCAGGGCTCTTCATTATTTTTTAAATAATTAATGGCTTGCTTAACCAGTCGGCATGATTCAAACTTTTGAGTTACGACTGCCAGTTACAACGCACTGCGGGAAAATAAATAACCTAACAACAAGCAACACACGCTAACATGTACACACTCGTACACAACATCGTGATTTGTACACCAACATGTCATTCTCAACATGCATCAGCCGGGTGCGTCTGCAAACGTGTGCGTGAATGCGTTGTGCGTGCATGTATCCGCATATCAACCCACCACCCAATTCAGCTCCCAATAAACACTAAACGGTCCCCATAAACCCAGTAAGCAGTTCCCTGAGGCTGGGTCTCGCAGCCGGCCTGCAGCCTGCGACACCCGAACGTCTGCCTGCAATTCCCTCCAATCAACCGTAACCCAACGTCTGTACAATTCAACTGTCAATGCCTCATCCCCTTTGCAAACACCCCCACCTCTGTAGCACACCTGGTACATGTGAACAGATTATTACATCATCTCTGGCCACACCCCAAACCTCAAATTAGGGGCATGGTCAGCATATATCTCTTCATAAAATCGACACAAACATTCCAACAGCACAAACTTAAGTTATTATCGTTGCCAACATAAATCGGGCAGTCTGACAATCATGGGGATTAATAATTATTGATAATAATGTTGCAATGACTGCACAAATAGCAGTTTTAACAGACACTGAAACCAGCAACAAACATTTGGTAACTGTGCAGTTGGTGGCAGCTTTGAATCGTTTGCGTCCGACTGAGATTGCAATGCCCACAATATGCCATATTGACGCCTAAATTCACACACACACTTTTCTTGCAACACATTCTACTCCTGTGTAATATGGAATGCGTCCTCTGTGATTAAAATACATATAATATAAATACATGTTCACAAACATAGTATGTTTGTAGTGTGGCAGATTGAGAAGGCAGGCAGTTTGACTTCCTGACTAGACAGCAACTCAACTTCACCAAGACTAGTCAATCACAACTGTCCAGTTATGACATACGCCATGAGATGACAACATCAGAGTGAGATGACAATATCAGAGTGACACCGTCATCACCAGTTATTTCAACTGGAAACCGAACAAAGGAATGATAGATGTCACTGTGGAGAATGATAAATGGCAACGTTTAACTCATTGCTCCGATTCGCAAACAAACATTTACTGCTGCAATGCTTGCGCTCCATAGCAGTGAGACACTTAATTTCAGTGGCACGCATTTTAATATATACAGGAAACAATTATCGTGCCACAAAGAAATATTTGTATCCACCTGAAGCACGCTCGGGCAAAGGCAGATCTGTGATATAGTTACTCCTTCACAGATATGAGGCATCTGTCTGGTTAAACACACCAGTATTCAGTGCATCTCATTGGGATATTATACAGTGCCCTGACTGCATTCTCAAGTTACAAGTCCATTTTGTAACTCTTACACATACGCATTACCGTTAAGGACACACATACCTGACACACTTTGTGAAAGTTTTGATAATAGACATTTGTCCATTAGAACATTAACCTGGTAGGCCACATACATAATAATAAATAGTTTGCAGCTGCAGAAAATATACCAACTCAGCTGTAAATCATCCACCAAAAACTAGTACATGTACATTTTATGTTATATTCATTTTGCAGCAACATTAATAAAATAGTGAGTGGGTTATCAATATTCATAATTACAATTTATCATAAGCACATGGTGATGGTAATTATACAACGTATTACGCAACGGCTGGACAGATATTGCACTTTAACCTGTGGTTCCTGGCAGAATGACTGCCTCGATAACGACTTGGTGAGTGATTAGCTAAGCAAAGCAGACATTTGCTGTGCTGACGTAAGCCACCATCGGGGTCGTTCTGTTTTGACAGACAGCTGTAGCAGTCAGGTTCAGCCAGCTGATGTTTCATGTTTCCTCTCACGTTTATCCGTTCACACACAACCCATTTGCCTCTCTACTGTGTGTCCAGCCTATCAGTCCGTGTCAAACTAACACACAGCTGGACCACACTTGTCCGAGAGGCAAACCATACCCAACCAACACACTGGCCTATTCTGTCGTATCACTACATCACCACTCTTACTCAACGTCTCATCATTTCTCCATGTACACTAACTGTTGCTGTTACACAGTTACCGCCTCGTTACACTATACATTGTCCTGGGTCTAGGGCCCTAGACGGCGTCTCCGTGACTCGCTAAGCCAATGCCGAACTGCAGTAGAGGTGTGAGACTATTGACAGTGCTCTGGTTCGACTCCGGCGACTCGTATCCCATGAGGCTCTCCTCCGATGACGTGGAGCAGCGAGGCTGTCTGGTGGGGCTGACGGGTGGCACAGCCGAAGCATCATCGACGACACCCGGAGCATCACCGACGACATTCACCACGTGAGTCGGATTCACGACAAACGGGTGAGGCTTGTGCTCAATAGGTGTCGCCACAGGTGTCACGCTGCTCGCCACGGTAATGACATCAGACGGGATGCTGAACGACACTGAATGCGCCGTGGTCACTTGCTGTGGTGGGATATTGATCGCAGACGACTGTCCGGAGGCATCTGTGCCGCTCGGACTGCCGACTGATTCATCGCGTGGGGTCTGGGCCGGGTCGTCAATGCTCACACATACGCTGTTGTTGTCTGACTCGAGTGCTCGCGAGAACCGCTGTTGGAAGTTGCCCCCATTGCAACTCCTGAAGCTGCCCACCTCGACATGTGAGCTGGTCGGGTCGTGCATCAATCCCTCGAGGTATGACGCCGCCTTCGACACGTACGACCCGTTCAACGTCTGCACAACAGGCTTGTAGGCAGACGTCTTGTCTGTGGCCTTGATGACATCCAGCGTGCTGCGGCTGAGACTGAGCTGGGAGTGGACGCCACTCATGAGGTTCTGGTGGAGGCGTCGGGTGTGCCCGGGGGTGGAGAAGGGACTGGCAGGGCGCGACACAGACAGCCCATAGGGGGAGCTGCCCATGTGACGACCGCCCTCTTCCTGTATCGTCTCCATCGGCATCACCACCTGCATGCCGTCTCGCGAGACACTAAACACAAACACGTCACAGTGTCACATACATGACTATTATACTTGCAGTGAAGTCAGCACAACCATATCAAAACTGTGTGAATTGTTTACGCCGTCTGCCACTATGTTTCACTACATTTTTACTTGTTTTTGTTCTTCTTACGGTTAGCTCATCACATGTTTGTGGCCCTACAGTATTGTCAAGCTTAGTTGCAAGAGTTGTCTTCTAGAATTATGAGTCCACTACCCTGTGTGGGATCTTTTACTTCCCCTGTCCCTGGCCTAGACACCAGATAGAAGGGACCACCAGCTTTTAGTCTCTTCAGAAAGACACAGGCAATACGAGGTAAATGAGATTGCCTAAGTCTAAAAATGGCAGCAGGTCGGATTGAACCACCTCCCTACTTTATTGAAAGACACACACACACAATATAATATTTCTACATCTTGGATGCTTCCTAAGTATTGCAATCAGATAAATTACTGAAAACATCACAAGAAACTTGTCACCATATTAATCACTGTTGTGCCACATGTATAGGCAACATCACTTCAGATCATGGCTGAAGCTGTCAGAAATCTCCCGCCCTTCACAGAGGGGGGTGTAGACTGTGCACTGTGTACCAAGAAGGGTGTGTACCTGAGGTTGGCAGTGGAGCCCATGAAGGGGGCTCGTAGAGAGCTGATGGAGGACTTGGTGTAGGGCAGACATTCGGGGGCACTCTCCCCAAAGTACATGTCTTTCTCCATCAGGGGGAAGCTGTCGTGAAGGTCGTCTGCCAACAGCAGCGAGATCTACAAAACAAGTACATGCGTGATAAACACATCCTTGCTTCTGTATGACATGTCATATACACTGTGTCATGGAAAGTAGACAGTTTATTGGTATATCAACAAGACATTTTTATTAATTTATATTTTTATCCGGTTAAAACTGAAAGAACATTTTAAGTACTTTATTTACCACAATAGTTGTTTCATTTATAATCCACTGATGTACACAGCATTTCTATATTATTTTTGTTAATTTTTATTAGTACATAGTATTATTAAAATGTTAAACACTGTTACTATTTATATTGTAGTTTTAGTGGAGCGCTGTGAATGCTATGGGTAAATGTGCTATATAAAATAGCGATTATTATCTTTATCATAGTAGGAATAAAGAATCAACAAGAACTCTGAAATAGATAGTTATACTACACTACCTTGATTTGTCTATGAATCATTCAGACACACAGCATCTACTACCCAAAAACTATTCTTCACTAATACTCTGTTTCTCATCAGATACTCCTTCACATAGCTGTGTGAACAATGTCAAGTTAATGAAACTGCCCAAATCTCAAAAATGCAGAAAGTGGGCTAAAACTGTGGATATGTCAAGTGAGGGTGGAGCGTTTAACCCACTTTTATCACCACCAATGTTCACCTGCATGTTCCTGTCGATGATCCAGTTCATCTCAAAGTCATCGTCATCCTCGCCAAATGGGTTGATCAGTTGCTCTGCCACCTGGGGAATGACAATGACACTAATCAGATCCCTTTCTACAGTTGTCAATGTGTACCCACAGTCAATGTGAGATGGGTACAGGCATCACAAATGGACCAGAATTACCTAGACGTAATCATAATTATGTTCTAACTGTAACATTTCTATAAGAAAAATCCTGTTGACATTCACTAATACATATAACTGGTAAAAATTAACCGAAACAAACGTGTTTGTGTTGATGCAATCATATTGTCTATGTAATAGAATCAAGAGAGTACCAAAGGCCAACATATAGGGGTAAGATTTGATTGCATATTTGATTTGATCTTTTGTTATATATAATCTAGTACTAATAAAGTGACACATCAGGGCTGGGGCTATTTCAATCATACTGTCAATTTAAAACACTTTGCAACAGATTACTGATCAATGTCCTTAATTGAATTGATGTACGTGAAGGCGTCCTTCACTGCCATTTAAAAAGACACAACCATGCTCAACAAGTTGTTCTTTCCTGAACGTAGCCAATGCAAATTTCAGGAATGGTGCTATATATATATATATATATATATATATATGTGTGTGTGTGTGTGTTGTATTTCTTTGATTGTGACAAGCAGACATGTTCTGTATGCACAGCAGTTTGTGCAGCCGACACTTGTGAATCAACACAAGGTCTGGAGCTAACGAATGATGAGATTAGGTCTGATTGCAGCCAAATTTACTGACGTATAATTCATGGTTGTGATTCTCGACAGCTCTACCTGATGGTCACATACACTACAAGGCTCCCCAAAATGAATATGTAGCATTACATAACAGGTGGTTGGTTGGTTGAAAAAGTTTCTTAAATTTGTCAACAGAATAATGATGTATGTGCCTTATATGTAAGTATATACGAAATGACCCTTAAGCTGTATGTGCCCCAGTGAAGGTTTGTGTGATGACCGTACCTTGAGCCAGCCCATGTAGAAGAAGAACTGTAGGATAGTGAAGACAGGCACGTAGAGGTCGACGTTGTGACCGGGGTAGTTCTGACTTGGGTCCAGGAACTGACGCCCAAATATACAGCCTCCAAAGAACGTGTACACTGCCAGGGTGGTCACCTGGCGAATAGAACAAGGCATGTGTTGGGTCACTTTTATCACAAGTCACATGTTGTCATTTATTATAGTGATCCATGAGTACATACAAGAAAGAGTTGCAACATGATATCACATCAAACAACAACATGATCACATCAAACAACAAAATGATGCAGACAAATGTTTAACTTTCAGAATGAGAACATTACTGAATTTGTTAGGATTTCATCTTAGGTTATACAACATTTCAACAAAATTAACAACATTGTTTCACAACATTTACTTTTGTACAATAATGTAGTCATCTTGAAATGTAGCCAAAGCACTGTGCAAGTTTTAGAATCATATCAAAAATGTTTATTTCGCACAGTTTGTAAGACTTGTATTAATAGCATTCTTAGTCCCAGACTCGGGAGAAAAATGCTTAAAGTAGCAGCCATTTCTTGCATAAGATGCATAGCTGGATGAGTTACCTGTGTGTAGACAAGTGGGACACTGATCCAGTCGTAGCTGTACAGCTTGCCCAGGTCATTGCGGTATGTCATCATCTCCTGACACAAAATACAAACAGATGTATGTACATGTATGCAAATTGTACATGAACAAGATATAGACAAACAACCAATACACTCATGTCACATGGTAATATTTACTTCACAGCACACCACATCCAATATCATTCACTGGCTCACGATTCATTACAGAGAATCTGGTTATAACTGCATACTGCAGAATTGTTTTAATGAACTACTTGTAATATCACAGACAAAATTACCACTCCACGAGATCTCAACAGGTTTTTCCATTTCCGCATGAGGATCTATTACTTGCTCTGGGATTGACAGAAGAACGGGTGAACAAAACGTCCATGTCACCAAACGACACCAGGTAGACTCAAAGTCAGTTCTTGTGACTGGCCAGTCCAGTGCTACTAAAACATTACTGACGACACACTGTATCTGTGATGGCCTTTGTGAGGTACTTAGTCAAATAGAGTAGAAGTAAGCATCAGTACTCACATCTATGATGGTCTTCATGAGGTAGTCGTCAGAGATGCGTCCATCCTTGCGAGTTGACTTGATGAGATTAGCCGTCCATACAAATGGCACCCACCACTTGCCGTGGGGGGTGTTCACCTCGTCCAGGGCCTTCAACTCAGCTTCATTGATCACCCCTGCAAGCAGAGTGACCAGTGGCTAGTCAGACGCCCCATAACAACACAGATCTGGTGGACAAGGGTCAGTGTAAGGTCTACAAGCCACACACTCACCTATATGGACTGTGGGAAGAAATTACATGCCATAAAGCTTTCTAATGCATCAACACTACTGACGCATCCACTACATCAACCATTGCTTAGCAACCACCTCCGAACTTGCTAAAATGGCCACCACAAATGTGAAGCTCCGGGACATTTGATCAACTTTTTGTTGAAATTCTGGCCCAACTTTTCAGCTTTAATTAGACCAGTATGCATGAAACATTGGCAGATGTAAATGTGTACACGTGAAACATGGTTGCTAGAGCAAAGGTTGACGGAGGTCACACCCGTAACGATCGTGACGTCCTGGTGTGGACGCGCCAACTGACTGACCTCTCATATACTTTACCTGGATTGTCTGTCTCGACCGGACCTGAGTGTCTAAGGGCTGGCAGCTATTGGGCGCGTGGTTGCTACGAAGGTGGTGAGACTGCATGGACTGGGGCAGGCCAACGGGGGGGAAACTGATAGGGTCCTTGTCCACGGCAAACACTGGCAAGGGTAGAAACTTGAGCGTCAGAAGATACAGGAGACTGGCGGCTACAGCTTCCTGAAATGTAAACAGCAAGTGCTCGCTGAAGCAGGTGGCGGGACAGAGCACCAGAGGGCGCCACTGCAGCATTGATACTGCGCTGGCTCGGACAGCCATATGACCCTCAGAACTGACGATATAGATATGCTATCCGGGATGTAAGCAATTTTTGGCTGTAAATGAAATACAACCATTGTCAGACAAATGAAGAATTAAATAAAGGCGTCTGTATTAATGGTAGTGCCCTGACCTCGGATACAAAGTAACAACAAAGTAAATATACTGACAAGAACAATTTGCTAATGTTTTGTAAATAAACATGGCACTTTATGGGAGTTACAAACTTATGTGTGTGGTATGGGCGATTAATGTGAACCGAGAACAGCTAAAACTGAGCAGAAAAATAAATGTAAAACTTTGCTCTAAGGTGGTTTTGTTACGCAAACTGGCAGGAATTACTGATGAACCACAGCTAGCTTGAGACAGGAGTGAAAGCAGTGTTTGGTGTGGTAGCACATCTGAGAGGTGTGATGGACCAACCTGCTTCTATGAGATGGTCCATGGTAGGGAAGCGTTTCTTGACTGACACGCTGGTGGCCTGGAAGACAATCAGGCTGGCCATTGTCATGTAGCGCGCCACAGTACGACGAACGATGCGACTCTGCTCGTCCAGCCCGTCGATGATCGTAGTCACGTAGATCATCAGCCTGTGTGAACACACAGATCGTCATACAATGTAGGCATGTCACATCATCACATGTGTTCACATTACATAAATTGCCTTCATCATCATCATAAAGTAGCATGTGCATTATTATACAATATAAACGATTACAAAGATTGTCAACATGTAACATAAAAATCAGCTTATATATATCGTATAGATCATCAACTGGTGACACTGATCCTCCTATATCAAGAAACTACACATACCATCATCACGTATAATATAAGCCACCACACAGATCATCCTGTATACATGTCGCACAGATGGTCACCCTGTGACAACAACTACCAGGAACACACTCTGTACACATGTGCCTGGCCGGACACAAGTGTTAAACCTAAGTACTGCTACATAGATTCAATAACCTACTTCACTGTCAATGGTACATTGCATAGGTCAGGTTATACAAGACAGTTGTCTGACTGTTAGATCACAGCATCTCCTGACTAATTATACAATTAGATCTTGTTTCTTCAAAGAAACACTGCAACTAATTGGTTGGGTGAAAATCACATGATAGGCACTGGTAAAAAAGGCTATGTCATTACATTTTGATCAGTCTCCCAGCTTTAGGTTAGGCACAATAATTATCATTATAATAAGTTGTACCTTCAACCAACTTTATCGTCCTCATATTCACAACACAACAGTGACAATAAGGCAAACATTGTTATTCAGCAAGGTAAGGTTACCTAACTGTGACAATAAGACAAACGTTGTTATTCAGCAAGGTAAGGCTACCTAACTGTGACAATAAGACAAATGTTGTTATTCAGCAAGGTAAGGCTACCTAACTGTGACAATAAGACAAATGTTGTTATTCAACAAGGTAAGGTTACCTAACTGTGACAATAAGACAAATGTTGTTATTTAGCCAGGTAAGGTTACCTGTCAGGCCACGGGATACAGAGGAACTGGTTCCACCAGCGAGTGACGACCACCGCAACGTAGAAGCCGAGAATGAACGAGAGAGGGATGAGACTCGTGAACGCCTCGCAATACAGGGCGATTCTCTCAAACATCCTACAACACAATTATATAATGTATATAATAAAAATTACAATTATTATAATACAGTTTAGGCTTTTTATTTTATAATGATTAAGGTTTAGACACCATTTTAATAAGCTTTTTTCTTCTATTCTTCTACTATTTTATTTATATATTTTACGAGCACTCCAAATTAATTTCCATTTTGGGATAATAAAGTTTTATTGTATTGTATATTGTTCTGTACATACGAGGATACTCTACCTATAGAACTCTCATTAAAGAAACACATTAAGATGGTGGTCACATAAGTTTACCATATAAAGACTGTGAGGTAATACATGGCAGTCATTTGATCATCGATGTGTACTTGAGTGGAAATAAATTTCTGTATTTTGAAAATGTCTTATTTTAATTGTAGGCCTGTGACTATATACTGCAGACATGTTATGAAGTGCTCTGAAAGCGTTACAGATTCACAAAGACAGAGGCCTATCATCATCATCATTAAGCAGACCCTTAAAGTACCTCATCTGTTGCTGTGAGAGTGCCAGTCGGTAGATGATGCTGACTAGCAGGTAAATAAGGCAGAAGATGAGCATCTCCTTGTACATGAGTTTGTAGATGCTGCCCTTCCAGAAGAGGAGCAGGCGTGAGAATCCACCGAGGCGGGCATTGGCCACGCGCCCCGTGTAAGTGATTGTCATCCTCTCAAACAGTCGACACTGTCACAAGTGAGGGAGCAGCCAGTGTTGGCTTGGTGCGGCTACACGCCACAAGGCTGCGTCTGACGCCGACGCTGCATTACGACAAACCTGGAAGGAAGAATTCACCACTGTTAGACAACCACACAGGTGTTCTGTTGGCTAATATTTATTAGCAGGAAGTTCACTGAATCGGTTGTTCGCTTTCTTAATTTGTAGTCAGAATTGTGAGAACCTGTTTGGGATGTAAAAGAACCACTGAGGACGACAAGCACCCTGGCAGTAACTACCCTCAGTGCCAGCATGGAAACGTCGGCTTAGTGTAAATGTTTTGAACAAGACTTACTAATTCAATGAAACCTTATGAGATCATAACATTGTAATCACAGTAGTATATACAGACTACTCTACCGGTAATCAGTTAATAGTACCGTGCCTAGTGCTGGAAACAACTAGAAACTAAAAACAAGAAACCATCCAACGTTAAGGGAAAGTGTAGGGGTCACCATTCAAATATGTATTTAAACTAATTCAGAATCTGATTATTTTACACCCAATCTGGTGTAAATCTAAACAGAGGATTGGTATCTTGTGACATCTACAAGTCAATGTGATCTACGCTATATCCTACATCCACATCCTACATGAACTGGCAATCATAACACTTACTTGAATGCCAGGTAAATCTTGTAACAGGCCTTCCAAACAATGTACTCCCTATTTAATGTTGATGCATCCACAACAAAATATATACAACTGAGAGAGACGTGTGTGCCTCGTGTTATATACCACAAAATGGCAAACAACACATATATTAAATACCAACATTGCATCATACACTGGAGAGCCATGCCAATCAAGTGACCAACCCAGCTCTCTGAACGAGCTTGAATAAGAGTTTGGATGAGGCTTCTTTACGGCAACAGCTGTTAGGTAACTATTGCATTCCATATGGGATATCATTGAGCCAGCGCAGAGAAATAAACTATCCCCTCCCAGTTATCCCTTCCCACATAACCCAACTTTCTGCACTCTTGTTCCCAACAGAGTTCCATATGGGATTGTTGCCGCTGATGGTGTACTTGCAAAAAGATGTGCGGCACCCAGATGTTTGTCAATAATCTATCACGTGCACATGAAAGCAGATGACAGTGACTATGCATAGCACTGCCCGTAAATGCGTCATTACAGTGGCGTGTTTTTACACGGAACAGCTTGAACCTGGCTAAGGACAACTGCGTACAGCTATGCCACTGCGACTGATAAATCAATACATTGCTCCATGAAGCGTGCTAGGTTCATGATATATCACAGAGATGGCTCACTCGACCGCTGGCCTGAGACCACCAGGTCAGATTGCAATAATCATAAACAGAAGTCACATGTCCACAAGGCGACCAATATGCATTCTCTTGACACACAGATTTGAAGCTTTGGTCTTATAGATGACAACAACCAAAAATTAAAACAATTTATAGTTATGTTTGACATGCATTCTATTCGACCACTAAATGGAGAATATTACCAGGCCCAACTGATTGTTTTTTGCTTCCATTGTGCAAATTGTAAAGAGTTCAGCAAATTGCTGACCAAAAAGTGAATATGTCCATCTCTTAGAGCGACATGTTGTCAAGGGTTGTCATTATTGTTTGAGGTGAAACAAAATATTATTGAAAACTGGTACCGTCTGGCACCAGCTTATAAACAAACACCTTATGATTTATTAGCAATTATTGGACATGTTATACATTTATCAGAAAAATATAAGACATATCTACAAACCTCTTGATGCATGATAGTTGATATGGCCTGATCAAATAAATTAAAGTTTATATAGAATAATATATTATATATAAACAAACACAACAACTATCACCAACTCAAACGTACGTGCCAGCAGATGTCGGTGAGGTTACAAAAGTGTCTTACCTGTCACTACAGGTGCTCAGTGGAGAGTGTGAACTCCTCAAAGTAGCTATAACTCATCACAGGAGGTGAGATGGTTGTAGAACTTCATGCTGAGTGACGCCGTTCTGATGATGGGGGGTGCTTATACTTTATAGCAAGTGCCTCTACACTTGACTCTATTCGCTCACTACACGCGCCCGCCTTCCGACAGTGCCCCCTAGCGGCAGCCTCTCAGGTCAAGCGACCATCAGCACCAGGCCCTGCAACATAAAACATGATAACTGATGCATGAGGATTCTCTTGGCGACGGTGCAAACAAGACAACAACTCATAATAGTCTAGCTGCTCTCGAGCTCTGAATAATTCAACCACTGATGCTAACAGTAGTTGCAAAGAGTAGAATCTGCAGCCAACACATTCAAAAACGAAGTGTTCAGAAGCGTGAAATTCATTCCATCCAAACAATAATGTTCTATTCATAATAACAATTGACTTCTATTGCACCTAATAAAAGCCACAGGTCAATATTCTCAGGAACATGAGCAAAGTGGTGAAAGCAGAAAGGAATCAATACAATGAACAGCACTATACAGTGAACAGAAGAGTCTGATAAACAGTTACATAATCGTGTTCAAATAGTTCGCATGCGTGCACAATTTCTGCACCTGTAAAAACCTAGCTGTGGCCTTTGTGAGTGCCATTTCTTTCTAGTACGTTCTACTAGAATTTTGAGACGCCCTGTGTTGTGTATTGACAGAAAAAAGTCAGACAGCTCATAAAACAGTTGTTGACATGCACACAGAGTTCTTGCATATTTGTGGTACTGCTGTCAGCCACGGTCCAGTTAAACAGCAATGTCAGTGTAATATATACCACACATACTGAACGTGTTAGAGTCAGTACAAAGAGTGCACCCAGTTACTTTGCTGGGCACCTTAGCAACCTTTCTAGAATGTTGTCCAGTTGTCTGGTACTTAATGACAGTAGGCAGTGGAACAACCAGAGGGACACATATCATTACCGAGATAGACTTCATACAACTTTACTACATGTTCAATGCAGGCCTACAGGGGTATTCAAAAGGATATGAATCTATTTGTCACAACCGACTACATACATATATATTTTGATCTTATCATGTCAGCGCAGGTAACACTGTACATAGTAACCGTAATATCAAATGGAAACCTTCGTTTAGGTGGGATCTATTTCCACAGCTTGTAAAATGACCTATCCTAGTTCATAAACAAGACATTGTGGTCTGAAAAAACCATGCCAAACTACACGAATGTGTTCACTAGATTTGCTGCCTTAGTAAAGGAAATGCTCCAGGTCTAATTCTGCTGTACAAATTAAAACAGACAGATTCCTGTGGTGATCGAGGTCCATGGCTTTGCCACAATCCTCAAGTCAGTTATCACGTGGAAGCAGTGCTTAAAAACAGATGTCTCAGGACCACCTGCTCTCCGTGCAACTTACATAATTCACTGTTCATCAAATGTGAACATTTATATCAAATGTGAACATTTATAGCAATGTACGTCAATCCAGACAAAATATATTCTGATTTTTCTGTGAACCAAGATCACATACTGTTCAAGGTAGTAATCTATACCTGTATTAACGATTTTGAATCACAGTAGTTGGGCAGAATCACAATGACGGTTACATTCCAATACCATTGTGATCACAACTCAGTTCCACACATTCCATCGAATACTGACTTCTATAGCACCCAATAAATGCCACAGGTTTATACCCTCGGACAAAGTAGTGAAAAAAGAAAAGATCGCTAGGCAGTGAAAAGCAGTATACAGTGAACATCAACAACATAGCAATGTTCCATTATATAAATGTTCAAACAGTATGCACATATACATGCAATGCAATTTTTGCACCAGTAAAATCTGGTTTTGGGAGTGGCATTTCCATATTTAGTATCTTTTACTATAATTTTAAAATACCAATACCTACTATTGACAAAATCACAGAATTATGAATGCACATTACAAGCAGGAAAGCACACCCAAACCATAACCACCAAAATGTTGCCACCAAGTCACCCCAAATACTGAACGAAAGGCATTGCATCAGACACCTGACTCATTGCTCAGTAGATATACTTGGGTGTGGCTGGCAATAAAAAGTCTATGTACAATGACACTTAGCAGACAGAATTTGATGTCACAAACATGTGTGTGTGTGTGTGATCTCCATCCTTTATCAATCTGACATTTATGGATATAAATTTCTGACACCTTCAAATTTTTAACCACTGTTTTAGTAAACTTGTATCTGTATCTTTTAATTAATCACCAAGTCCATGCTGAATATCGTGACAATGATGTTGGTTGTTCTATTAGTATTGCATAGACCTAGCTAAAGCAGTGATCAAACCATAAATTGTGAGACGTCCTTTGCATTAACTAGTGAAGCTTCAAGAATGTTCTATACAGATTAGGTGCTGCTAGAGGGGAATATTGCCTTTCTATATTGCTCAGTGTTGTCGCTAATGTGTTTATATCTATAAGAGGGAATTAAGCATGTTACATAATTACAAATTGTCACATTTCTTATATAAATGTATGGCCTTTAGAAGCATCAAACGAACGTAATGCATACATTAAGATTATTTATGAAACACACTGAACTGAATAAAACCTTAAATATTAATACGTACACCTTTTAGTCATACATTCGATTGTTCTTATAACTGAAATATATCAATAATTTATTTTTTATTTTTTATATGCTATATCTTGGATTGTGTGCTATTTTTACTCAATATATAGTGATATACTGAATATTTAAGCCTTCCAAGATCAAGTACTATAATGACACTTCGTTAGTTTTGGGCTGAGTGTAACATATCCATTTCTGGGAAGACGCGATACTCGTCGATCGCCGCATCGGCAGTCGGTCTTCCATTTTAGAAATGTTTAGAAATTGTTCTTGTCAATAATATTAATTATTAATTTAAGAATTATAACTGGCACATCCTTCATTTGTACATATGCACAATATTATGCTATTATCAGCCACATCGTGCACAAGAAAACTAAAGAAGACGCGTCTGTCAAAACTGACAGCAACACAACATGACACTGACAGGTAATCTGCTGCCGTGGTCAGTGGCAGTGCCCAGCGATACCTCTTTGCTTTGCCGCCGTCGTCCCGTCAAGCCCCGCTGCACCGTCAACATCAAAGCCGCCACCTAAAATAGCCTGTGCAAAGTACACCAAACAAAAATACCAGCAGCGCAGCACTCGACTTACTGATCCGGCCGTCTGTCTTTGTCAACTGTGTTTCCAGCGTTTCCTTCGCATCGCCAGCTCGTATCTGAAACTGGTTCCAACCAGATAGGCCTGGATTTGCCGAGATCAGCTGATCGCCTATAAACATTGCTAATGAAGTGACGTAAATGCACGGCGCTGATTGGCTCACTGTGGCCACCAATTGCGCGCAACGGCGCGCTATAATTTTAGATCGAAAAAAGCGAAGGTATCTCTTGTCTGATATTTGTACTATACGAAAGATTGGTACTGATGGTATTTAATATTTCAGAAAATTACTAGACAGTCTTCCGTATCATCGGCTTCGCTTACTAGGCATCGGCTACGCCTACGGCTACGGCACACGAGACGTTGTATACGGCTGTGACGCACGCCACTTGCCACGTTCAGTGTTTTGGAGAGCGTCAATTTTTTGGCGAGCCTGAACTTGAATGTGGGCATTTTTCGGGCAACTGAATGTTTTTTGGGGCGTCAAAGTTTTGGGAAACTTCAAAGGGGTGACATTTTAGGGGTTTTGCGAGCCTCATGTGCAATTGGGGTGCAAATAAAGCGATTTAGAGAATAATAATTCAGACCTCGGCCTCCTTGTTCCGATATCAATATTCAGGCGTGGTCGGGGCGGTACGTAACAACTAACCCGGGCATGTACATTTTCACAGAAGATACTTTATCTTATATTTGTAATAATGCTAATTATCGACTTATATTGTTTATATCCCATTTATAAATATTGGAGGGTTCGGTCTGCAGATTCAACCCTTGAGGCTGCAATTTTTTACAAACCTTCAGTTGTCCCACTCCCACAGGAGGTTCCCAAGTAACCCCCTAATAAGGTCTACACACCTTCTTTGACACCACGAGAGTATATGTGGGCAGATCAATCATTTAAAGTGCTACCCACACGTGTACAGGTTTATGCCGAGTATAGGTCCACCAGCAGGCGTCCATATACACCCATCGCACCCTAGCCCGCGGCGTGACGTTGCAAGTAGACCATAACTCCGCTACGGCTACGATTAGCTACATCCGCAAAGTAACATTACATCATCAGGTATAAGAGTCAACAGTCATTGTGCGGTTTCAGCCGACGGCCGTTTGTGCTGATCTGTGTCTACCAACGATGTAGCACTCCCTGAACCCACCACAAATAATTAATTCCATAAATAAAGCAAACCACAACTAAGACCCCACGTCACGCCGAGCCAATTACGAAATGCACCAGCAACTCTCTGAACAAAACGTTATCTCATGGGCGTCAGTGCACGAAAGTGTTTTCAGTCCTTCTTGTATCAAACCACAAGATCGAAATTAGTGTGACATAACCTGTTTGACCCGTGTACAAAATCACTCCCGAGTCAGAAGAGAACAACAGTCGGCTCTGTTCCGTTTTTGCGGAGGCGCCCGCGGGTAAGCAACGACAAGGGATTCGTTGTTGTGTCCGATTGCGCCAACACTAACAAAGGATCGACCTGTGGGAAGTTATAAGGCATAACACTAGTACACATGAGAAACAGTGGCATGCCGTGTGTAGTTTATCTGCACAATAATTAATTGGTGTCGGAACACAGTGGGTGTCGGAAGGTGAGGCTCAACTGCACCTAGCCGAGATTCACTTAAAAACTCACCATGAAGTTCTTCAAAAACCTCAAATTGCACGCCCCATCGAGGCTCTAAAAACGAATTGAGGCTTTAAAAACAATTCCTTATTCACAATCTCGAGACCTCTCATCTCCCTCAATGATTGATCTGAGTGAGGATGACTGATCTGAGAGAGGATGACTGATCTGAGAGAGGATGACTGATCTGAGAGAGGATGACTGACATGAGAGAGGATAACTGACATGAGAGAGGATGACTGATCTGAGAGAGGATTATTGACCTGAGAGCGATGGCTGATATGCGCGAGGATGACTGATCTGAGAGAGGATGACTGATCTGAGAGAGGCTGACTGATCTGAGAGAGGATGGCTGATCTGAGAGAGGCTGACTGATCTGAGAGAGGATGGCTGATCTGAGAGAGGATGGCTGATCTGAGAGAGGCTGACTGATCTGAGAGAGGATGGCTGATCTGAGAGAGGATGACCGATCTGAGAGAGGATGGCTGATCTGAGAGAGGATGGCTGATCTGAGAGAGGATGGCTGATCTGAGAGAGGATGACCGATCTGAGAGAGGATGACCGATCTGAGAGAGGATGACTGATCTGAGAGAGGATGACCGATCTGAGAGAGGATGGCTGATCTGAGAGAGGATGACTGATATGAGAGAGGATGACTGATCTGAGGGAGGATGACTGATATGAGGGAGGATGACTGATCTGAGAGAGGATGACTGATCTGAGGGAGGATGACTGATATGAGGGACGATGACTGATCTGAGAGAGGATGACTGATCTGAGGGAGGATGACTGATCTGAGAGAGGATGACTGATCTGAGGGAGGATGACTGATATGAGGGACGATGACTGATCTGAGAGAGGATGACTGATCTGAGGGAGGATGACTGATGTGAGAGAGGATGACTGATCTGAGAGAGGATGACTGATCTGAGAGAGGATGACTGATCTGAGAGAGGATGACTGATCTGAGGGAGGATCACTGATCTGAGAGGGATGCTGATCTGAGAGAGGATGACTGATCTGAGAGAGGATGACTGATCTGAGAGAGGATGACTGATCTGAGAGAGGATGACTGATCTGAGAGAGGATGACTGATCTGAGAGAGGATGACTGATCTGAGAGAGGATGACTGATCTGAGAGAGGATGACTGATCTGAGAGAGGATGACTGATCTGAGAGAGGATGACTGATCTGAGAGAGGATGACTGATCTGGGGAGGATGCTGATCTAGAGAGACTGATCTGAGAGAGGATGGCTGATCTGAGAGAGGATGACTGATCTGAGAGAGGATGACTGATCTGAGAGAGGATGGCTGATCTGAGAGAGGATGACTGATCTGAGAGAGGATGACTGATCTGAGAGAGGATGGCTGATCTGAGAGAGGATGACTGATCTGAGAGAGGATGACTGATCTGAGAGAGGATGGCTGATCTGAGAGAGGATGGCTGATCTGAGAGAGGATGACTGATCTGAGAGAGGATGGCTGATCTGAGAGAGGATGGCTGATCTGAGAGAGGCTGACTGATCTGAGAGAGGATGGCTGATCTGAGAGAGGCTGACTGATCTGAGAGAGGATGACTGATCTGAGAGAGGATGGCTGATCTGAGAGAGGCTGACTGATCTGAGAGAGGATGGCTGATCTGAGAGAGGGCTGAAGGGGCTGATCTGAGAGAGGTGCTGATCTGAGAGAGGTGCTGATCTGAGAGAGGATGACTGATCTGAGAGAGGATGGCTGATCTGAGAGAGGATGACTGATCTGAGAGAGGATGGCTGATCTGAGAGAGGATGGCTGATCTGAGAGAGGATGGCCTGATCTGAGAGAGGATGGCTGATCTGAGAGAGGATGACTGATCTGAGAGAGGATGACTGATCTGAGAGAGGATGACTGATCTGAGAGAGGATGACTGATCTGAGAGAGGATGACTGATCTGAGAGAGGATGACTGATCTGAGAGAGGATGCTGATCTGAGAGAGGATGACTGATCTGAGAGAGGATGACTGATCTGAGAGAGGATGACTGATCTGAGAGAGGATGACTGATCTGAGAGAGGATGACTGATCTGAGAGAGGATGACTGATCTGAGAGAGGATGACTGATCTGAGAGAGGATGACTGATCTGAGAGAGGATGACTGATCTGAGAGAGGATGACTGATCTGAGAGAGGATGACTGATCTGAGAGAGGATCACTGATCTGAGAGAGGATCACTGATCTGAGAGAGGATGACTGATCTGAGAGAGGATGACTGATCTGAGAGAGGATCACTGATCTGAGAGAGGATGACTGATCTGAGAGAGGATGACTGATCTGAGAGAGGATGACTGATCTGAGAGAGGATCACTGATCTGAGAGAGGATGACTGATCTGAGAGAGGATCACTGATCTGAGAGAGGATCACTGATCTGAGAGAGGATGACTGATCTGAGAGAGGATGACTGATCTGAGAGAGGATCACTGATCTGAGAGAGGATGACTGATCTGAGAGAGGATGACTGATCTGAGAGAGGATCACTGATCTGAGGGAGGATCACTGATCTGAGGGAGGATCACTGATCTGAGAGAGGATCACTGATCTGAGAGATGATGACTGATCTGAGGGAGGATCACTGATCTGAGAGAGGATCACTGATGTGAGAGAGGATCACTGATCTGAGAGAGGATGACTGATCTGAGAGAGGATCACTGATCTGAGAGAGGATCACTGATCTGAGAGAGGATCACTGACCTGAGAGAGGATGACTGATCTGAGAGAGGATCACTGATGAGAGAGAGAATCACTGATCTGAGAGAGGATCACTGATGAGAGAGAGGATCACTGATCTGAGAGAGGATCACTGATGAGAGAGAGAATCACTGATCTGAGAGATGATGACTGATCTGAGAGAGGATCACTGATCTGAGAGAGGATGACTGATCTGAGAGAGAGGATGACTGATCTGAGGGAGGATCACTGATCTGAGAGAGGATCACTGATGTGAGAGAGGATCACTGATCTGAGAGAGGATCACTGATCTGAGAGAGGATCACTGATCTGAGGGAGAATCACTGATCTGAGAGAGGATCACTGATGTGAGAGAGGATCACTGATCTGAGGGAGGATCACTGATCTGAGAGAGGATCACTGATCTGAGAGAGGATCACTGATCTGAGGGAGGATCACTGATCTGAGAGAGGATCACTGATCTGAGGGAGGATCACTGATCTGAGAGAGGATCACTGATGTGAGAGAGGATCACTGATCTGAGAGAGGATCACTGATCTGAGGGAGGATCACTGATCTGAGAGAGGATCACTGATGTGAGAGAGGATCACTTATCTGAGAGAGGATGACTGATCTGAGAGAGAATCACTGATCTGAGAGATGATGACTGATCTGAGAGAGGATCACTGATCTGAGAGAGGATCACTGATCTAAGAGAGGATCACTGATGTGAGAGAGGATCACTGATGTGAGAGAGGAGTTTGGGACGTAGCTAAACTTACAGGGAAGAATATATATAGCCGGACGATGTGTATTGCTCACTTACCCTGGCGGGTCCCTCAGTGCGTCTCAACTACACCAAACATGTCGCGGTATATTCGTGAATAGACGATTAGCAACAACATTGTCTTTGTAATCCAAGCTACCGTTGTTGTACACGTTCTACGGTATTTCTTTGTGTTGATGGAGCAGCTGTGATGACGACACATGTCACATTGATTTGAGGCAAATATGGCTCAATTGTCCCGCCAAATAAGCGACAAACAACATCAAACTTCTCGAAAATAATTCCGTTACGATCTTAGGTGACGTTTATGAGGAGAAGGTGAACACCAGTAATCACAACTTTTTCGCAGAGAAACTCACTGGATGGTTTTGGTAGGATTTGTTTCTTCACAAATATGTGAGCTCTGCCAGATATATACTGTATCAACATTTCGTTTTTGATGATTCATAACGATTTGTAGCATGTACATTTGTTACAGGAAAGTATCGATATAACTATAAACTGGCATACAAATAACCGATATCTTTGGACATTTGAAAGGATGTAATTGAAGGATACAGCGATGAGGACGTGCTCAAAGTCGGTTCCAGGGGACATGGGGGCACGTGCCCCGAGGCTTTGGAAATTCTCTAGACGCATAGAATTTAGCCAACATGTGCCTGAGTTTGAGGGGCGTGTCCCGTAGACATTCTGAAGTTCAATAATGGGGCCGGAACTATACATCGATACACCGGTGCAAGGTACGGTACACGATACACAATACTGCGATACACGATAGTCTGTATTTTTGGCGATACGTATCATATCATGACTTCTGTATCGTGATACGTATCGTATCGCGAAACGATGTATCGTTCCGGTACTATTCAATAGTATTCAACAAGGCTTGTGAAGCGAAACGTTGCATTGGCTACCAACATGCCTTGAGTTTCAATGGCATTGCGTTCTTTTTCGTTAGTATTATCCACCAGTGCTTTGTGTAGCTATCATACACAATCATGCATTCATACAGCATTCAAACGGTTACGCGTAGACCTATACAGCGGACAAAGCCAATTAACCAAATCAGTCGCACTCCCTTACAAATTATATATTTTTGGAAGCCAGACTCAACCGCGCCACGGTATCGATCGGAAATCAACCGCGGTGGATAATAGCGCGTGCAGCGAAATATTGCCCAAAACAATAGGCCCTATATTTAGTAGTCAATTAAATGCAGAAGCTGGGTCTGACGCGGGAATTAGCATGAGTGGTGTCGAGTGATCTTCGTAGAATTGGTGACGGGTCCGCACAATTTGTGACATTGTGCGAACCGGAAGTGACGGACATGGTGCTAATTATTAAGGCATATGGCCGTAATGAATGTTCTTCGTGATAGTTCCTCTTTATCGACGTAGGTCCTAATTTTGTTTTGTCTTTGGGTCGATCCAATTTGATTGTTATCTTATAGTTGTAGAGGGACAAGGGGACAGGAGATGAGAGAAGTAGATGCGACAGGAGGTAAGACGAATGGAAGAAAGGAAATGAGAGGTGATGTGACCAAACGGAAGTCAATAACAAGGACGATGACAGGAAGAAAAGAGACCGGAAAGAAATGAACAACAGAGAAAGCGGAAGGGGGAAAAGTCAGCAACCAGGGAAATGCAAAACGGAGGAGCTACTCTGAAGCAGTGATCGAGGGGGCATTGAGAACAGAAAGGGTATTTATGGGAGACTCCATTTTGCGAAAGACAGACAGGACATTAAGCAAAGGAGAAGACGTTGTTGTTTGTCTTCCGGGGGCTAGGATAGAGCATGTGACTGAACGGGTAGAGAACGTATTGGGGCATGGCCAAGGGGGGTCTATATTAGTACATGTAGGGACGAACAATGCAGACAGGGATGGAACAACCAGGATAGTAAAGAGATACAGAGAGTTGGTAGAGACACTGAAGAAGACGAGAGTTGAACAGATCATACTCTCAGGAATCTTGCCAGTGATGAGGGGAAGGGGAACAACATTTAGAAATTGCAAGAGGATGGCAATTAACGGACTATTAGAGCAGATGTGTGGAGAAGGAAGAAGGAGTTGGATTTGTAGATTTGTGGGGATATTTTGTTGGTAAAGAAGACATGTTTATGAGAGATGGCCTCCATCTAAGCGGAAAGGGCGCAGCAGTGTTCTCCGAGAACCTTCTTCGATCGATGAATAATGGAACAGGTTGCAACTATTTAAACTAGTTTCGCAGGGGGGATACACAGAGAAGCCAAATACTAGAGGCATAGATAAAGATAGCAAAACGACATCCGCAAAGAACAGCCTGGAAAGCCCTGCGGAATTTGGTTATAAATGTGTTTGTTTAAATGCAAGGAGCAATAGTAAACAAAAGAAATGAACTAAACATTATGGTAGAAGATATTGACCCTCACATAATAGGTATAACTGAATCTTGGGCCACACCCGATATATCAGATGCCGAATTAGGAATGACAGGGTATGTAATGTTTAGGAAAGATAAATTAGGAAGAAGGGGAGGCGGAGTTATTTTATATATTAAAGAATCCATCCAAGCTTATGAAATAAAATTAGAAAAAGAAGCAGAATGTGAAGAAGCTGTCTGGTGTAACATAGTTACAGGAAAGTCAACATTAACTGTTGGGTTTGTGTATCGGAGTCCAAACATAAGCATGGAAGAGAATGAAAAAATACATAACGCTATCAAAGAAGTGAGTAAACGGGACTGTATTTTTATGGGGGATTTTAACCATGGGCATATACAGTGGACATCTCTACAGAGTACCGGGAGAGAGGATCAAGAGTTTTTTTAATTTAGTACAAGATAGTTTCCTTTCTCAACATGTGTTAGAAGCAACCAGGGGCGAGAACGTGTTAGACATAGTATTGAGCTCACAGAATGAATTTGTTGATAATGTCAAGATATGTGAGCCACTGGGGTGTAGTGATCACAACCAGATACATTTTATCATCAAAGTAAAGGGAGAACGGAATAGAAAAATAAGGTACAGGAAACATTTTCACAAAGGAAGATATGAGGACATGAGGGAATATTTAGCAAAGATAGACTGGAATAACACACTGAAGAATAAGACAGCAACAGTATGCTGGAATATTTTAAAGAGTGAAATTGACTGCGTCATTGACAAATTTGTCCCCTTGAAAAAACAGGGGAAACGGTCAAAGAAGAAACACTTATCGAAGGAAGCCATTAGAAAAATCAAGTACAAGCAAATGATGTGGAAGACATATAGACATACCGGAAGTGAAGAAGACTATAGCATTTATAAAGAAGCACCTAATCAAGCTACAGCTGAAATTAGAAATTCAAAGAGAAGCTACGAACAAAAAATAGCTTTAGATATAAAATATGACAGCAAGAGTTTTTATGCGTATGTTCGAAGTAAACAGAAAGTTCAGGATAAGGTCGGTCCTCTAGAAGGTAGTGATGGAAACATAATAACAGAGGGATTCTTCATGGCAGAAAACATAAATGAGTACTTTAGTTCGGTGTTTACCAGGGAAGATATTAGTATATTACCAGTACTTGAGACTAAGTTCGAAGGGAGAGAGTTTGACTATTTAGGACAACTAATTGTAACCCCAACAATGGTAGCTATGAAAATAAGAGATATGAAGGATAATAAATCACCTGGAGTGGATGGGATTCCTCCCAAATTACTATTGGAAATTGTAGAACAAATCAGCATACCGCTTGCAACAGTGTTCAATGTGTCATTAGAGGAGGGAATAGTTCAGTTAGAATGGAAAGAAGCAAACATTATACCATTATTTAAAAAAGGTTCGAGAAACAAGTCAGAGAACTATAGACCAGTGAGTTTAACATCGGTGATTTGCAAACTATTAGAAAGACTAATTAAAGATCACCTGGTTGATTTTCTTGTTAAAAATAAATTGATAAACCCATCTCAACATGGGTTTTAAAAGCGAGGTCATGCTTAACAAATATGTTATGTTTTTTGGAAGATGTCACAAAGTGGCTAGATGAGGGATCACCAGTAGATATAATCTACTTAGATTTTAAAAAAGCCTTTGACAAAGTGCCACACCAAAGACTACTACTTAAACTAAAGGCCCATGGCATAGGAAATGGAATGATCAACTGGATAGAAAAATGGCTTATTGATAGAAGACAAAGAGTAGTAGTTGATGGGGAGGTTTCAAACTGGAAAGCGGTTTTGAGTGGAGTACCGCAGGGATCTGTACTGGGACCTATTTTATTCTTAATGATTTGGATGGTGACATAACAAGCAAGGTCTTGAAGTTTGCGGACGACACAAAAGTGTTTAGGAAAATTAAAAGTGATGCAGATAGACAGCATTTACAAGATGATCTTAATAAGTTGATAGAATGGTCTGAGAAGTGGCAAATGCTGTTTAATTTTGGAAAGTGTAAGTGCCTTCATACAGGACATGGGAATGAAGATGCACAATATACAATGGGTGATACTGTACTAAATACTACCTTAAAGGAAAAGGACTTAGGGTTAACTATTAGTGCTGACATGAAGGTATCAGAGCAGTGTGGAATTGCAGCAGCGAAGGGAAACCAAATTCTTGGATTAATTAGGCGAAATATAGTGTACAAAGAAAAAGAACTAATAATACCGCTGTATAAAACAATAGTTAGGCCTCACTTAGAATATTGTATACAAGCATGGAGGCCATATCGCAAGAAGGATATTGATATGCTAGAAAGAGTACAAAGGAGAGCAACCAAAATGATACCAAAACTCAGGAATATTAGTTATGAAATGCGTCTAAAAGAATGTGGTTTAACAACACTAGAAACCAGAAGATTGAGAGGAGATCAGATTGAGGTGTTTAAAATATTGAATGGGTATGAAAATATTGACAGAAATATTTTTTTCACAGTCAAGGAAGAGAGAAGGACTAGAGGACATGGAGTTACATTAGCAAAGAAGCAGTGTAGACTGGATATTAGAAAATTTTCATTTTCACAAAGAACAGTAAACGAATGGAACAGATTATCAGCTGATTGTGTAGGTGCTAGTAGTGTTAATATATTTAAAAATAAAATCGACATATACCTAAGACGGGCAACCTTAGACAGATAGGTTGGACTCTCGATAAGCCAAATGGCTTCCTAGTCCACCTGCCATCTAGAGTTGAATCTCTAGGTAGCAATCTTGTTAAAATCTTTCAGAAAGTAAACACGGATATGACGTCATCGTAAAAGTGCGAGTGTAACAGAAGGATCAGGAAGTAACGTGGATTACAAAAGCAAAACATCTATTCAGTCGAGACGATGAAAATTATATGATATCATTCGAAAAGGATTGCGAGGAAATTGTTTCTACAATCTTCGGTAGTTCATATAGGTTTTCTTCGTTAGCCGTACAAAAGATTTCTGGAAATGGCAAACGAACCGTACACAATAATTCTAAAAGAGGACGTGTGTGTTGCCTTACCCGGAATGTGCCGCAGTTGATCATAATACGTAGTTCGTTAGATGGGTTATATCGAAAGCGCTAATTACGTCAACGTGCTTTGTGTGAACGAGGTGGTAGACCCGCCTCCACCGCGCCATCCTGGGCGGGTGTTTACCGTGTGAACGGTTCGTTTACAGGTTGAACTTTTTGCAAGCTTAAACCAACCAGTTCCATTGTTGATTTTTCTCTATACGAATTAATTCCAAAGCCAGTTACTGGTGTGTTGTTCTGTAAGGATAGTGGATACGTCGGGTCCTTAGTTGTGTCGGAATCCGGCTGATGTGTTTGGTGAAGAGAACACAAACACAAAAAACACCAAGGACACATGAGAAGGGGAACGTCACAACTGAGGTGGGAGGACAAAGGACCAGAGGGAGAGGGAGAGGGAGAGGGAGAGGGAGAGGGAGAGGGAGAGGGAGAGGGAGAGGGACAGGGACCGGGCGGGACAGGGAGAGGGAGAGGGAGAGGGAGAGGGAGAGGGAGAGGGAGAGGGAGAGGGAGAGGGAGGAGGGAGAGGGAGAGGGAGGGAGGAGGGGAGGGGAGGGGAGGGGGGAGGGAGAGGGGAGGGAGAGGGGCGACTATGGACAGAGACTATGGAAATAACGGAAGGACGGAGTGATCCATCCCCGTGGAAAAGGGATCAAGAAGGAGAACAGAAGTACCCGATAGATCTATAAATCATTGAACCCCTTACATTGTAGATGTTTATTATGTTTGATCAGCTAAAACAATGCGGCTAGGGATGTATATAAATTGAATCTGTAGAGAATGTAATTGTAAACAGGTTCCTACAGTAAAAACAAATGAACAGTGGTGGGTAGGGCATTGAACTAGCGGTCTAGAACATCCATAAATCCATTAATCAACATTCCCACGAACCTTCATTAACTATAGTTCGATCTATAAAGTTGCACCCCGCAATCCCCGAATCCCGTGCAACGTGTTTACAAGCGAGAGTAGTTTGCATGGACCGGAACGACATTTCCGTCCCCGTCAATTCTAACGGATGTTATTGATGAGCGCGGACGTGTCTCAGGTGTGGCGGAATGCAGGAGCCCGTGGCGAAAGAGCGCGGCCCGAGCTTCCAAACGCCGCGTACCCCGTGAGCAACGACTTCAGGCCCGGCAGGCTGGAACGAACGCTATGCAGGAGAGCGCGATTCTATGTTGACTTCAGGTTAGAATGTGGGTCAGTCGTACACACGCGTCTAAATATACAGTACGTACGCTGCGCCTGTTGGGTTTATGTAACGTATACATGTGCGTGCCTGGAAGCGAAGTGCACTTACCGGCTGCCTCGCTACGCTGGGAATGATAAATCACCTCGTCTCTCTTCCAGGCATAACTGTTTTCCCACTTGTTGGGAAGGAAGGTTATAGGAAGTTCAAGCTGGAAGTTGGTGTAGATAGAGACAGCGGAAGGCTACTACACTTGTTTTTTTCCTGTTTTCGTTATATAAGTGTCCTGTGATTTTTGTTGCTAACATAAACTTTAAGTTGGATGGGCAGTCCTAGGCCCACTGCATGTGCGTGTGTGGTAGGATTGACCTCAGACACACGTGAGAGGTTGAACTGAAAAGATAAATGGATATTGACGGAGGTAAAATATGATATGTTTTGTAACATATGGCCATTCTTCAGTCTCGAATTGATCTCGATTTTATCAAAGCAATACTAAGAATCCACTTTCAGCTAAGGAGTAACTTTCAGTCGAACAGGCTGTCGTGAGCAAACACGACCCAACACTCTCACGCATAATATTATGTATAGCTAGGCGCAGTGGCTGGGGCCAATTAAGAGAACCCGGGTTCGAATCCTGCACTGCCATCTCGAATATTAGACAAGTCTGTCCAGTCTACATTGCTCCAGTACGAATGAGCATCTAGCTATAGACAGTGGTGGATATCTGCTTATCAATAGTCTTCGCGCACAATTACAGCGTGATGGAACGGTTCCCAGAGAAGGGGAGATGGTGTTCGGATGAGCAGCTCTGCCACGGAGTAAAGCACAAAGCGCCCCAGGCTGTCGTAAGGCTAAGGACTGGATATCGCGCAATATGAGCAGTTGCCTTCTTACATGTCAAAGATTTCCTTATTGTTGACACCTAGAAGACGGTGTGAAGCACGTCGTCATTCCTCACTCACACCTATTGTTCTATACATATATTGATCGTCGGGTGTCCAAGATGGACCTACACTGTCTGACAGACCTACTGATGTGTCTGTTCGTCCTCGTTCGCCTCTGGGGTAGACATCGAATCACAGCAGGTGGATGCCGCGTCTGGCTAGAACTAGAAGATACAGTATCCTTCTTCTCGGATACACGTCGCATAAACGGCCTCTTGAAACACGTCTCCTTGCCAGTGTCGAACTCCGTTTATATCGAAGATAATGCCGTGTTCCGAGTATTGTTCGTGGCGCCTGAACAAAATTTCGGGTTGGATTTCGTGAAGGCTTAGCGCTGTCTTATGCCTAACAGAATATATAAAGTCTATTTCACGCGTCGCTAACACAGCTACCCTACCGATATTCGACACACGCCATAACGATAGAGTGGTATATTATATTCAAACAAGGCTACAGGTTACGGTTTCTCCGATGATTTCGACATCGTAATCCACTACATGGGCCTAGGGTGGGCACTTTTCTGGAATCTTCGTCCACCTCATTTTCATTACTATAACAATATTTTTGTTTCGTGTTTACAATACAATGCTATTAATTCACTTTTGCCGTCTAAATATTGAAATAATTCACCGGTTTGCTGACCACGTCGTGACGTAAGTAATTGACATTTCAAAGTGTGTGGTTGTGAGATTATAAAGTGAAAGGTTGTATTGTACCGAGCGAACTGGGCATTTGTGACATACAGGATGTAACGTAATGTGTTCATTGTATTTACAAAATGTCGCGGCTTCCAGTGTTACAGCTTGGTACTCGACTAGCTCCAACTCATCTCTCAGTTATGACGTACACGAATGTGGTAGTTTTAATAGAGGTTATCGTCAGCACTGAACATGATAGGACACACAGCGCTCGTTGTGTTATGTCATTCGCTTAGGACGAGGTCTAAGACCACAAATGACACAACGCACATCGGCAGTGGAACCGCCACAATGAACTGTATACAAATGACCACTTTCAGCACGGCGCAACTCTCGGCCCGCTGCACCGGAATACAGACTAGAGCAGCTCCCTATCGACACATGCGGGTGAGCGCCTCGGACTTTGTGCACACCCTATAGACGCTGTCCATGACGCCGCTGTTGTTCTCCCTCCGTCGGCGAGGGGCCAGCTCCTTCACGTGGTCGCCACACGAGTCAGTCTCCCTTATGCTCGGCAGGAACGTACCGCACACAGCGCCCCTGTCACCGGCCAAGTCCGTCGTCAGTGGCTGGTCCAGGGCCTGGCGAACAAAACTCTCGTCTCAATTGTTGTAGTAGTAACAGTTTTATTTCCTGATGGTAATCAAGTCACTTGGTATATCGTGATTTTCAATCGGCCATCACCACATAACACTCTTACATACATACGTATATTCGTGCATATAATAAAGCTTTAGCTTAAATACACAGTTCACAACAATACTAACAAAATAAGGATAGTAATAAATAAATAGATATATATGAAATTTGTAGTTATAAAAAACATATAATTAAAGATATAAATATAATACAAAAAGTAAACAATTATAATAAATTACTTTAATAAAACATTCTTAAAAATAATAATAGTAAATAAATCAATTCAATTAATGAACAGTAATCATGACGATGATAGGTTCGAATCTACCAAGAACAAGGGTTCTCCAACGCTGTCATTAATGGAAGGTTCTGAGTATCTTGTAATATCTCTCAAAGGGGTACGTTATTAGTGTTGCGTATCTTATTCGTTATATCCCGTACAAAAAGAGTCAATGGTATACAATTGAATACAATTCGGAACCACTGGACCATTCAACGGTAAATCATTAGAAGTCTGTGGTATTTCCAATGGTATTTTGATAACTTGTTTTTAAATGCCACTGTCGTAGAGTCAGAACCGAATCTTAGTCGCCATCTTTTTTCGCCACAGCAGCCAATCGTCGAACGCTGTGGACATCGAGTGCGGGCTATAAATATTGTTCGTGTTAAACATGAATTCAGACACCAACGAATATTGACCAACCCCACCTTTGGCACATTGACCATTTGCTCTGGTTCCTCCGTGTCCGGCTCACTCCGGTTACTGCTGGACGAATCTTCGTTTGACGACGAATCCTGAGACAAAAACACACCACGTCATCAGTCGTCAACACAAATGTCTTCGTCGGCGGTGAAGGGAAAGGACGGCATCAGTGACAGAACTTCATCACATGATCAACATCACGGGAGAACGTAGCCAAGTTGTGCCGTGTTTATACAATGAGAGATTTGAAAATTTAAAATATATATATATATATATATATATATATATATATATATATATATATATATATATAAGCACACGTACAATAAATTATATAAATATATAATGATATATATACACATTATTTATATTTATTATATTTATTTGACAATATATACATTATGTATATATATATATATATATATATATATATATATATATATATATATATATATATATATAAGGTCCGAAATTGCTCAAATAAATATAATAAATATAAATAATTACATATAATCATTATATATATATATATATATATATATATATATATATATATACACATATACACATATACATATATATACATATATACATATATACATATATACATATATACATATATACATATATACATATATACATATATACAGAGCATTATTTACTAGACCCCTTAGTATTAAACACACGCGATTAGATCGACTACTAACTTCGTTGAGGTCAGCCAATCCCTTGAGCGTCTTCACCGAATTGTTACGTAACCTTGCAGCTCGTGCGGCCGAAATCTGTGTATGTACCAGGCTAGTAATCCTCTCCGTTACCTAAATGACGAAATACATGTGTAGCCAGTGAAATGAGCCACCATTGTCTGTCGTTCACACTTCATATTATAAGGACACCAGCACAATCTCTGGATGTCGGCGCACACACGCACGCACGCACGCAGGCACGCATGCACGCACGCATGCACGCACGCACGCACGCATGGCCTTGTTTGTCTTGCCTCTGAGTGTATATTGCACAGATGGTAAAAACTACGTAACTTTCATTCTATTACACTTAATTAAGCGATATCAGAATTAATTATGTTTAAAACGATTTCCTTTCTCTCCACATACTCACCCACTGCAGACTGAACCCAGCTAGTAGTAGGCACATTCCGCAGGTAAGGTAGATGCACATTTTAGGAATGCCACATGTATTCATCAGGTAATTACGTATTCCCTGCAGCAGACGACACAGACGCAATCACAATTCCAAAGTTCTAAGGTCATTATTTTTCGTCTGAAAGCGGATATCTAGAGATAGCGTTTTTAAATATTTATACACACGTAACGGAGGCTGATTGGAAGTTACTTGTAAAGGGAACACAGGAGATATAAATTATTATGTGATGCGCCTATATGTCCATAATTCAAACTGTGATTATGTGTGTTATGTGACGCAATGTTCTAAGGCTGAGATATTATTTCGTCAAGATAACATTTGGATTGACAGTACGATGTCATGAAACGGTCTCGCCAACGACCAGGGTAATGTCCCGAACAGTTCGTGTTAACAGGAATGGTGACGTCAGTGTTGTGATGTAATCACTGGTCTACACTGATCCACAGCGACAGAGAGAGAGGGGGGGGGAGAAGAGAAAAGAGAGAGAAATAAAAGGTCTACGTCTCTACGTTTTACACGAGGCCACAGATTACTGGCTTTTGCTATGCTTTTTGTGTTGTGTTGTGTTGTGTTGTGTTGTGTTGTGTTGTGTTGTGTTGTGTTGTGTTGTGTTGTGTTGTGTTTTGTTTTGTTTTGTTTTGTTTTGTTTTGTTTTGTTTTGTTTTGTTTTGTTTTGTTTTGTTTTGTTTTGTTTTGTTTTGTTTTGTTTTGTTTTGTAAAGCCGATATTACAGTCATGCCATGAGATGAGTGTCTTGTACGTACCATGAGTGTCCTGGCCGTCCTAAAAGCGAATGCAACAAATGACATCCTGAAAAGACGAAACACATCACACTGAGTGAGTATGTAGTCTTGCAGAGCATAGTTTGATAAAATACATCCCGAAATGAACGCTATATAACATTTTAGTGACTCGTGAAAAACTCATTCGCTTTATAACTGTCTGAACTACATGGCATGCTTCGAAACTAGATTTGAAGTTCAGATGAGTTTATAACTGCAGGGAATATCTGAGGAGACTACTTGTGAAACACTTATGCATGCGTGAATATGTTCATCAGGTTGGGAAAATAATTAACTTATATAAACGTTTTTTCTTAATAGGCCTACACAATTTCCCGATAAAGATCATTGACAGTGGTCACGCTGGAGTGAGTGAATTTATAGTTATCTAGTATTACACATTAGTAAGAACATCGTTTATATAACTCTTAGCTTAGAAATGTTGTTGTGCTCTGGTTTGGCATACAACATTAAGGAAGCTGCGATATGCCTCCAAGAATTCATGAATTAAGAAGAAACAAACAAGATGGCCGACTTACGGAAGTGACGTTGGCACTCGGTACCATGGCACTGGCTGCAGCTGTTGCCATTTCTCGTTAAGTAGGAAACTCATGACGGGCTCCACATAGTCGTCCATTCCAGGATATTTCCGGAATACTCCGTTCTTGACGCTTTGTGATAATAAATGACATGCAATCTTGAATGATACAATAACGGCATCACTTGAATATACTGACGATTATTGTCATATCACCTTACTACTGCATGGATGTACCCGGAGGTTTTCGCTGCCCGTAGACCCCAAAAAACCTCTTCTGTCATATGTCAACGTACAGTGAATTGTTACAAGCAATATCCAGAGTTATAGTGATACCAGTTCGGAAACCAGCCAAGAAATAAATCCTGGGAACGCCTTTGTACTACATGTTCCAAGAAATATTACATAAACAGCACAATCTACACAATCATGTTCGTGATGTGACGGAGCTAGGGAACTCTTGGCACACGTGTATTAGTAAATGCGTTAGATCACTACACAGTAGAACCTACACGTAACAAAGATGCGCTGTGTCGTCTTGACTATTCACAACTGTTACGTTAAATAAAGTTTACTAGACTTTTTGATAGAAGAACTGATAAATAATTAGTGTCAGTGGTAAATACAGATTGGTGAGTTTGCAGAAATTGCCTCCTCTTACATTCGTGGTGGTGTTGTTTTCGTAGATATGCTTACGACTGCTGGGACATTTCATTTCGCGATTAGCCGGATAGAAACAGGAAACATTCCTTAAGCAATTTGTTTACCATTCTTGCACATTCCTTCCCATTGGCTAATTTTGCCCCTGGGCATGCGCAGGTGGTCTTTGCATGGAGCTGAAGGTGTACATGTGTATTTCTTGGTTGGTATGTTAACTATTCTTATTGGGGATTATTTCCCAAATTATGTGGGCTATTCTGCACGTTATTTTGTTTTTCCTGAACAAGTTACTTCTGGATAACGCCATGGAGAACAAACAAACAAACAAGCTATAACAAAGAAATAAACAAACAAACAAACATACAACCAAACGCATGCGCACAAGAAGCAGTACAAACTCCAGCGTTAGCCCAAGTTTGGGCTGTTTGGAGTAAACTACCTGAGACCTGAGACCAATCAGCCTGATAGGGGGATGAAACACCACCATTTCAATATCTTAATAATATCTTAATAAGCAGAAGGAACAAACTATTCAAACACATCAAAAGCACGACCATAAAATGAAAACCGGGAAAACAGGCTTGTCACTTTGGATCGTATTGACATCACCAAAATTGTGAATACAATCAATAATTGCAAGAATAAGATTATCAGCCGATAAGCAATATCAATAATGTGTTCAATTTACATTTTGCTCGCCATGAACCTGTTTACAATCAGACTGATTGTGAAAACGTGTTTGCATCTTAATTTGTTCCCTTGAATCTGAACTTTCCAACATTGTAGACTATATAATGGATTCGATTGTTCACAATTTCAAATATGTAATCTATTAAGACTGTAAGATATATGCCGAGTCAGATAAATAATAATTGTGTGTGTTTGTGTGGTAAAGAAATTCAACATAAACTACAATGGAAAATGCGACAGCTTTACACTTACGGCAGCAGTCATTTTAGTAAGCTTACCGGAAACTGTTGCTAGGCAAATATGGACGTAACGGATTATAGTCAGTTCAGCAGTGTATTAAGTAAATGTATTAGTTCTATTTGTTCATACCTTATGTAATAATATTGTACGTTGTCGAAAAATTCGAGTGTAGTGATCGAGTACGTACAAAGAATTAACCACACTTACTGGTAAATTGTGGGCAAACTTCGAGCCATAAACCGTCCAGCAAGACCTAAAACAAAGTCACGTACAATGCACCATACATTAGCATACAATGCCATACACTTGTAACTCTGGACACACCCACTTTAGTGCTCAATAGTATTTTTATTCGACCAATATTTTTATTCAATTTAACAGTTATCCATCCGTAATTTATGATGTCGAACAATTACATTTCGCAGTATCTGCTTTTCACACACAGTATACGTAGTGAGAGTGAATTGTTTCAAACTGGTTACTTTACTGCTGACGTTTACAGTGCACTGCAAGTTAGTCTTGCCTTTCTGACTGACGTTCTCAAAGCAACAAAATAAATCACTCATTGCTACAGGACTATAAACTAAAGTATAGGTATAGACGCAGGTCTAGATGGAGCCAAAACGACGACAACTAAACTCAACATTTCTACGAATTAAAGAGGATAAGATTTGTGCTGGACACAGGACTAGATACGCCACAATCCACTGTGACAGTTACACACACCCGATGCCTGACATTTACCTGGATATTCTGTCACATCCATCTGCCCGACAATAACGCCCAGTTCGGCGCTGTAGTTCGCAACCATCCGCCAGGTGTGCATAGTTAATTTGCATGCTGGACACCAGGGGGCGTACCTGAAGGACGCCAAATTGTGTGCTCACAATCCGTTCAATCAGCGCTAGTCGCCCGTCAAACACGTATTAAGCCCATAAGTTAGTAGGACCTACTTGTTTTATGCTTTTAGTTTACCTTTCACCAGGAATATTCCTGCCGCCCTTCCTTCCCCTCGTCTGCGTATTCTACATTGCCTCATTGGGGGTGAATAGGACGGTTTTGCCCCTCAGATTACTCCCACTTAATCTGCCCCTATATATGAATGAATGATAAATAAATATGAACAAAACGTTTCCCCTGCATCTATTATTATGATATCGACACCACTGTTCTCGTCGGCCGGAATAGCTCAGTTGGGAGAGCGTTAGACTGAAGATCTAAAGGTCCCCGGTTCAATCCCGGGTTCCGGCAACGCCGAGTTCCTGGCGGCCGACAACTTTTTATAGTACGAATTGCATACAGTTTCACTGAATAGCTATTTATTAGCTACTCCTTACGTAATCATTGATAAGTAAGTTGTTTGGCGGGAAAAAGTTTTGTTGGATCTGGAAGGGAGTTCATCTGAGGAGAAACCGAAACGGATTTTCATTGGCCTAGATTCCAACATGGAGGAACGTCCACGTCGTTGGAGGAAACAATCACTGATGATGATGACGTCGATGACGGCAATGATGATGTCAACAACGATGATGATGACAATAAGGCCTAATAGGGCGTGCAAATCTCGCGCGCGAAAACGAGGCTGGGGGCAGTTGGGGGCAGGAAGTTGTTAACGTATAGGACTTTGTTTTGTTTTTGGTCGTAATAAGCGATCTGTTCCGAAATAACGTATTTCAGTTATATTGTCCGAAGGATTATTACAAGCAGAAGCAATGGAACACTTTGCCGGTGACAATGATCACGGAAATCATGAATTTTAATCGATTATTATGGTGGCGATCTTGCCTAATAATGAAGAGTGCCAGTTTTCGCGCAATACGACCTGTTTGGGCCAAGCGTATACATGTGTTATGATTATGTGCATTTAGACAACTTGTCAGATATAAGTAAAACGCAAATTCCGTAAAAGACACATACGGCCTAACATCGTGTCTATTATCTGCACTACGTAAATCGCTATATATCTATGACAGTGTGATAAACTCAATATTAAATCGGACATTTAAGATAAGAAACGTATAACACAAGATATTTATGGACTGATTTTCCTAGTATTCATCAGTCATAAGCTACAACTGTCACCCATCGTTAGAATAGTATTCTTGTGTCCAGTCCCCAATTAGTCGCACTTAGTCCCCAGTAAGCTCCAGTCGCGCGGAGTCACGCCATGTATCGTGACCCACTTGCAGGCCCTATATTGACTGTCACTCACAGCTTGACGAGCCATTCGCCTTCGAGCATATCGCGCCAGTCGTCCTCCGTGAGTTCGACCAGGGGACTCGGCAGATCGTCGTCGTCTTCGGCGTCTTGTCCCGCGACGGCCGCCAATAGCAGAAGCACCAATGGCGCGGCGCCGAGAAACATTTCCGTTCCGGCTCCCAGAAGCGCTTGCGAGTCCCGAGTCTTGTTTAGCGATCAGCGCCGTTATTGCACCTAAACGATCTTTTTCTACTGATCCTTGTTTTCGCCCGTTTCTGTCGCGTTCTCTTGTTACGCGCGTTCCCATTGTGACGTCACAGTGGCGTTTGTTGCGCGGGAAGATCGTGCGAAGTACCAATCGAACGCAGCACCGGGGGCGTATAAAACACCCTCCGACCACCGCACGCATAGTGTATGCATGTGTACATCTTTTGTTTTTTTTGTTTCCAGCACTCGGCAGGGTTATATGTAGATATTGTGGTTACAACATTATGACCTTATGAGGTCTCATTTAATTAGTCAATCTTTTCAGAACATTTACGGCTAGCCGACCTTTCTACATTGCCACTGAAGGTGGTCACTGCCAGGGTGCTTGTTGTCCACCTGCAGAGGTGGTTTTATGTCCCATATTGGGACGGGACCGACATTAACGTGATCCTCTAATTCACGAGGGATACACAGTCGCCGATGTTGCGAGCCAGGTTTTATACCAAATAGAGCCTACCATTCGTGCCGTAACCGGGCCTAAACACTACATTATCGTATTAAATATAAAATATTTTGTTTCCGCAAGCAGAGAAGAGGAGTTAAGATCTCACCTTTGCAGTAGCCTATCCCTAGTGCGGCCACATCTGCTCGTCCGAGTTCATGTTGCCTTCTCACCTCCGACGTCACTGTGTGTGTGTGTGTGTGTGTGTGTGTGTGTGCGTGCGTGCGTGCGTGCGTGCGTGCGTGTGCTTGTGCTTGTGCGTGTGCGTGTGCGTGTGCGTGTGCGTGTGCGTGTGCGTGTGCGTGTGCGTGTGCGTGTGCGTGTGCGTGTGCGTGTGCGTGTGCGTGTGCGTGTGCGTGTGCGTGTGCGTGTGCGTGTGCGTGTGCGTGTGCGTGTGCGTGTGCGTGTGCGTGTGCGTGTGCGTGTGTTTGTGTGTGTGTGCGTGTGTGCGTGCGTGCGTGCGTGATTGTGCGTGCGTGCGTGCGTGCATGCGTGTGTGTGCGTATATGTCCTGTGTGTATACATGATTACGTCATCAATATATTCATTCTATGTTTAACGCACAATATTTGGCTTCAGCGTACGACTAAAACGTCAATGAAAAATAACAAACCATGTACTTTTGTCACACATTGTTTAAGATTATAAATAGTAATTGTTGATAACTTGAAATCGACATTAAAACGAACGGCTACATTGGACACTAATGATTCGTGCACATCGTGACAGAAGTTTTAATTGTCAGACAGTTCAGCTTGCTATCTTCATGGTAAATACCCGGGTTTTTTTAATATGCTGTTTTTGGGCGGACCAGTCGACTCGTCTGAGTACGAATTGTGCATTACAAATTATAACCATAAAAGCGAGGATTTTGACACACTGCAACAGTAATACCATCGCGAAAACCTGACGTGTCTAAATTTTAGAGTAAATTTAAAACGTGTCGTGACATAACACAAAGCTTGCCATTGATAACATACATATTGAAAATGGTGTTATTCCCTTGATTTTCAGTAGTGGTTTCCTTCTGTTTGCGTTGTATCGGGTTGAGGTAACATTACTTGTTAGTTTGTATGTCTGCGCTCTCCCGCTCGATTCGTAAAATATGTGTTACTGATGATAAAAAAATATTAAAAATAATAATAATAATAATAATAAAATAACGGTTTATTAAAAATAAATGACACATTACATTCGGTGGTACATGTCATACACAGATTGTCATAGTTTCTATTATAAGGGTTTAAACCAAGACATGACTGACCTGCCCTCGTAACAGATGTAACATAAATGTAGATCGTTGTTTGTGCAGTTGAATAAAGAAGAAAAACTGCAATCATAAGCCATACCAATACTATTTTCACGAGTACTATACTTACAAATGCAACAATAATTTTGCTTAGTGTATATAGTCTTGATTTGCCATTTAAACGTTATAGGCCTAAATGCATAATTACAACCCATAATTGTTGCTTTGATATAATTCCCCAATTTAACACATCGATATCTAACGGTTCTGTATATTCTATTATTCATAACTTCCTGAAATCGGCACTGCGTGTATTCGTGGGTTTTCTTACTGGTAAAACGGACAGCTTCTTGACTAGTTACGCTGGTGTGCTGGCGTTCTGAGGTCGGGGCTGTTATCCATGAGCGAGTGTTGAGACAAGCTGTGATGAGTCGGTAGGTTTGAGCATCCCAGCCGTACCAGTGCGGCAAGAGTGCGAATACGTTACGAACCGAAGGTACTAATATCCCATGTAACCTATGACGCACACACGTCTGTGTTTCTCTCGCAGTTGGAAGTTGTTCGTGATCGCACAGTCGCAGGTCTAAATAGCCGCGCTGTCGCGCTTACATTTTTCCGGTCGTTAAAAACGTTCCGATTGGCGTTTTGTGCATGCGCAATAAATGTAAAATCATCAATATCCAGCGAAACAACAAACCATATTTCGGTATAAATGCCACGAGCTGTTCGTTAACTCTCCTGTGTCGATTACTGTGAAGCGTTTCTTATATGTCGCTCAATGCAATAAAATATTACGTTTTTTTATAAATCACTGTCACGGATTATGGCGCACTACAGTCACGTGATTTACGCTTGCTATCAAAATATGCCTCAAAACTTGTTTGCCTCGTGTTAATTTGCGACAAATAACTTTGCTGAGAGGTTATATACATCCTAACGAACAACCCGTAGTATTTATACCATGAATGCTTTGTCTTTTCGCTGCACATTGATGATTTTACATATATCGCGCATGCGCAGAAACGTCAATCGGGACGTCTATAACGCCGGAAAAATGTAAGCGCTACAGCGCTCCTCCGAAATCAACCATGCTACGGTCCTGCATAACAACACACGTGGTTTTCATTTCTTAGTGTTACGTAATAGGCCTACGTGGCGCATTACATACAACGTGGTATCACATTTCCCATAAAAGGGCGTTATGTGTGTTTTAATGTCTCCCGTAAGAGCAATCCCGCCTGTCATTACCAAATATATGACCGCAATAGAGTTTCTGGTTCCCGTCTCTTCCCGTGCCATTATTCATCCACAAATTGCACCCAGCGTCCTCCTCTCCCCTTGTTTTCCTTCATTCCTCTTCTCCCTCCCCTTCTATCTAATCCTTTCTGTCCCACTGTCCCTTGCTCCCGTCTCATTCCAGCCACCCCCTCTCTCCCCCCTCTCTCTCCGTGTTTCCCTTCCTTTTCCCCCTCTCCCCCTCTCCCTCTCTCCCTCTCTCCCTCTCTCCCTCTCCCCCTCTCTCCCTCTCTCCCTCTCTCCCTCTCCCCCTCTCCCCCTCTCCCCTCTCTCCCTCTCTCCCTCTCTCCCTCTCTCCCTCTCTCCCTCTCTCCCTCTCTCCCTCTCTCCCTCTCTCCCTCTCTCCTCTCCCCTCTCTCCTCTCTCCATCTCTCCACCTCTCCCTCTCCCCTCTCCCCTCTCCCCCTCTCCCCTCTCCCCTCCCCCTCTCTCCCTCTCTCCCTCTCTCCCTCTCTCCCTCTCTCCCTCTCTCCTCTCTCCCTCTCTGCCTCTCTCCCTCTCTCCCTCTCTCCATCTCTCCACCTCTCCTCTCCCCCTCTCCCCCTCTCCCCTCTCCCCCTCTCCCCCTCTCCCCCTCTCTCCCTCTCTCCCCTCTCCCTCTCTCCTCTCTCCCTCTCTCCCTCTCTCCCCTCTCCCTCTCTCCCTCTCTCCCTCTCTCCCTCTCTCCCTCTCTCCCTCTCTCCTCTCTCCCTCTCCCCCTCTCCCTCTCTCCCTCTCTCCTCTCTCCCTCTCTTCTCTCTCCCTCTCTCCCTCTCTGCCTCTCTGCCTCTCTGCCTCTCTCCCTCTCTCCCTCTCTCCCTCTCTCCCTCTCTGCCTCTCTGCCTCTCTTCCTCTCTTCCTCTCTCCCTCTTTCCCTCTCTCCCTCTCTCCCTCTCTCCCTCTCTGCCTTATTCATCCCTTCTCCTAGCTCCTCCTCTCCCCTTTTCCCTCTCTTCCTCTCTCCCTCCCTCTCTCCTTGTTTCCCTTCCTTTTCCCCCTCTCCCTCTCTCCCTCTCTCCCTCTCTCCCTCTCTCCCTCTCTCCCTCTCCCTCTCTCCCTTCTCCCTCTCTGCCTCTCTCCCTCTCTCCCTCTCTCCCTCTCTCCCTCTCCATCCCTCCCCTCGCTCCTCTCTCCATTCATCTCCCTACCATCCCACGTGTACCTTCTCCTCTTTCCCTTCCCCCTAGCTCCCTCCGTCAACGTGATTATTTACACACATGCCAGTCTATTACGCAAGCATATATTATGACGAACTGTGCCTTGGAGTAACTGGGACAAGTTCACCCCGGATGCACCGGTGATCGGCTCCACCCGTACGGGCTAGCGGGCCGGGACTCCACGGCGCCCTAGAGTGAGCCGCGCCACCACAGCTTCAGCCCAGTGGTACCAGCAGACCTCCCGAGGAACGATAAATTGCGATTCTCCAGGCAGGATTGTTTACATCAGTCACTGGAGGGGGTGTGTGCGTGCCCGCGCGCTTGTATGTGTGCGCGTGGGTGCGCGTGTGCGTGTATGTGCGTGGCGTGGCAGTGTGCCGTGCGGTGCGCGCGTGCCCGCGTGATGCGTGCGGTGCGCGCGGTGCGGCGTAGCGGGCTGCGGTGCGCGGTGCTCCAGCTGGCGCCCTAGAGTGATGCCGCGCTCCCTGACGTTCAGGCCAGTGGTCCAGTGCAGACCTCCCGGTTTGAATTGCGATAATTGTCGTATTCTCTTCGTGCGGTTGTTTCTGTCTGGGGGGGTGTGTGCGTGGCGGGCGTTGTGTGCGTGCGTGTGCGTGTGCGTGTGCGTGTGCGTGTGCGTGTGCGTGTGCGTGTGCGTGTGCGTGTGCGTGCGCGTGCGCGTGCGCGTGCGCGTGCGCGTGCGCGTGCGCGTGCGCGTGCGCGTGCGCGTGCGCGTGCGCGTGCGCGTGCGCGTGCGCGTGTGGATGTGGCATTTAAAAACACGTTCTACACAACTATTCGCAGCTCTCCTGACGTTCACGGCTAGATATGTCAAAGTGAAAGATCCGGTTTTTTAATAATGCCAAATATTATTTATTCTTTTCTAATAACTTATAATTATTTTTTTCGAACCTCCTGACACATACGTCTCACATACGTGACACATAGACTACATGAGACGTACATGACTCGCGTGCATTCGCACACATATGGTAGATCAGAATCGCATACCTAAGCTATAAAGAGGCATAATGACTAATTCAGTTACGGCATGTATTGAGATCTGAACGGTACACAACTTAGTCATACGTACGATACATATTGCCATACGCATTACACTGACTTGGTTTACTAGCTTACGAAATACCGGTAAACTTAAAGCAACTTCATGGGTTGTCCATGAGCTCTCAGCGTTTCGCAGTGTGACATTAGTAGGCCACGGTCACTCGTTGCACAAAACCCGGACGGAATCAGGGTACGTGCGTCAAAATAAAAGAACACGAATACTTGATGTAACAGATACTATAGTAAGGACTATTGATGTTTTAGAGCTGCCATTGTGTGGCAGTTATTTAGTAAAAACGTATAGTTGACACCTCAGCCAGCAAATGGTAAAGGTCAACCTGGCAGAGTTCTGATACTGGCTGTTGAAGCCTCGTGTATGTTGAAGACTCTCATTAAAAGATGATTACACATTTTTACAGGTGTTGTGCCGTTGAATTGATTTGGTGTCTCAAACTGCCGATGAATGAAACCGCGAGAGGGGCGCCCGATGTGGGGCTTGATGAAGACGAACTGAAAGATTGTCCAGACATCGAGCGTTGACTGCAGGCAACCATGGACCGAGTCACACATGGCGTGATAGCCAGTGTCTGGCAGTGAGACAGACACGGCGTGGTTCTGCAGGTGGCTGCTGCAGGCCACTGCACTCCACGTGCAGTGAAGCTGAACATTTGACCTTTGAATATGAAGCTGAACATTTGACCTTTGAATGTGAAGCTGAACATTTGACCTTTGAATATGAAGCTGAACATTTGACCTTTGAATGTGAAGCTGAACATTTGACCTTTGTATGTGAAGCTGAACATTTGACCTTTGAAGGTATTGAATATTATTGTTATTGTTCTCATGTCTGGACTGGGGTGTGATTAATATTTGCAAAATGTTTAATTGTGTATGCACATACTGTTTATAACTATTGATTAATTGTGCTGTCAATATGGCTGAAGCATAATACAGGAAGGGGGTGAGAGGGGTGACACAGATCACCAATCGCTAGGTCTAATTAAGACCATGGCAATGGCACAGAAGGAAGAATCACTAAGGTCACTCACAGATCAGCCATCGGTAAAACGTGAGCCGAGTGTGTCTCCTCATATGGGACTGTCACCATATGTGTTGAAGAAAATTTCGAAACTACCAGTATTCTCTGGATCGTCCCGTCTTCGGATATGCTGACTACATTCTTCCATTTGAGTTACACATGGATGCGTCAATACATGGCCTTGGAGCAGTGCTGCATCAGGAACAGCGAGGCCAGCAACGAGTCATAGCCTATGCAGGGCGTGCACTGAAGCCAAGTAAGGTCAACTACCCAGCCCACAAACTTGAATTTCTTGCACTCAAGTGGGCAATATCCGCGAAATACCAGGACCGGCCTATACAAGGAGGACACTTACCTGAACCTGTAGACAGCCTGTGTGTGAGACAGCAGTCAGAGAAGACGACGAGAGGACATTTGGTTTGGTTGAGGTGATGTGCCTCAGCCAAGCAGCAGTAACCTATGGGGATAAACTGGTAGATACAGGAGGGACAACGATCGATGACACTAAATGGGAGCTCATCTAAAGTGAAGATCCGCTGATCAAGAAGCTGAGACAAGGCAGCAAACCCAGCCGAGATCAACAGCATTAACTAGAAAATGAATCACCAGACTTGAAAATATACCTCAATGAGTGAGATAAGCTCAGTGTACGATGAGGTGTGCTTCGCCGAAGGAGAATAAACCAGGATGGTAAAGAGTCATTTCAGCTCGTTCTTCCAGGTGAAAAGAGAGACGAAGCATTGACAGGTCTTCACGACCAGTTAGGTCACATGGGAAGGACTAGGACCCTGGTCCTTGTTCGTGCCCGATTCTTCTGGCCACACGTGGCAGAAGATGTGCAGAGGAAACTGCAAACCCATGAAGCCTGTATAAAGAGGAAAATATATCCAGATCGAGCACCACTTATGAACATTCGCACTCACCAGCCATTTGAGATTATGTGTATTGACTATCTAACCATGGAACCATCAAAGGGAGGAATTGAAAATGTGTTAGTCATGACTGACCACTTCTCATGATATGCCCAGGCTGTTCCACACGCAATCAAACTGCCAACACAACAGAAAGGCATTGTATGACACATTTCTACACTATGGATTTCCACAGAGACTCCATTCAGATCAAGGAAGAAATTTCGGGAGTCAACACGGCCTATGTACCGACATTGGTGCATGCTTACAATGCGTTCAGAAACGAAGCAACTGGATTCTCGCCATTCTACCTGGTATTTGGCAGACACCCACGACTGCCAGTTGATCTAGCCATGGGTGCATAATCAAACGAACCTCAAGTAGAAGTAGAGAGCCACGCCGGTTACACCAAGCAGCTGCGGGAACGGTTGGAATCCACATATAAGATTGCTACAGCAGAAAGCAATACGTCTGTCAAGCGTCATAAAAGGCTCTAAGTCACACGTCTTAACGTGGAAATTGGTGATCGCGTGTTGGTACGAAATGTTGGCCTGCGAGGCCGCAACAAGCTGGTCGACCGATGGGAAGAAGATGTCTACGGAGTGGAGGAGCAGCCGGAGAGGGAGGCTCCTGTGTTTGTGGAGCAACAAGAAGGAGGACATGGACGCAAGAGAACGTTGCATCGGAACATGTTGCTACCAGTAAATTTCCTTCCACTACCGAAGGAATGGGCGCCCAGAATGCGACCAAGTCTTCCAGAGGATACAAGGACAGAGACACGCCGTTGTGTGTCTGTGCGCGACACTGAGAGATGGGAAGATGAAACAACACAGACTGACTCTGAATCAGATGATGGCGACTGTATTGTGATGAAGGAAGTTGTGACGCGAAACCCTCTTGATCCAGAGGCTGAGGAATGTGTGTCTGCTGCATGGGATCACGCATCAGAAGAAACATCCGGATATATGGATACTCCAGAACACACTTTTGACATGGAATCGGTTGATGAGGAGAGAGACAAAAAGACTGAGGTGTCAGATGAGGAAAATTACGAAAGAAAACTTGGTGAGAATGCAGACATTCGGGGAAACTGCTGATCGTCCACCAAGTCGGGTGAGATTATCATCACCACCTGTGTGTAACCGGCCCAAACGAGAAACACGAAAACCAGCTCGTTACACAGACATCGCTCAACAAGTACAGACTCCTGCCTTAGCACTTTCCATGTTTAATCAAGGATTTTGTGATGTACTTGGTAAATTGTCATAGACAACTTGGGAATATGTATTTAGTAATTATCTATACTGGTTACATTCAATGAGTTTACTCTTGGAATGTCGAGATGACATCCGTGGATGTGTTAATTACATACGAGTATTGGTGATAATCATAATAATGACTTCTTTTGCGCCAATATCCTCGAAGATCAAGCTCAGTGGCGCGACAAAACCAAGGGGTTAAGCAAAGTCATAATCGTCAATGGATGGCTGAAGGAGCTAGGAGGCTAAGGAGGACAGGCAACACTAAAGAGATAGGTTTTTAGACGTCGGCGGAATGAAACTATAATTGTTACCTTCTGATTTAACAGTGGCATGAAGCGAATTCCACACCGTTGGTGCGGCAACCGAGAAACCTCAGGTCCCGGCTTTCGTTTTCACCCGAGGAAGGTAAAGAGGGTTACTACTGATTGAGCGTAGTTGTCTGGAATTTCTTGCTGGATTTAACATTGAATTTAAATATGCTGGATGTGTAGATGAGAGTGCTTGATAGGCTGTTATACAAATCTTGAAAATTATGCGATAATGCACAGGGAGCCAATGCAATGATTTTAAAAGCGGCACTGAGCGAGAAAAACGAGCAGAACGCGAGATTACCCTTGCTAAGCAATTTTGGACACACTGAAGTTTTGCTATATCCTTGTTTGCGGTATTGCAAAGTTTTCATCAAACGTTACTCCAACATTTAAAACTGAGGCGGCTGATGTGATACTCTGACTCAGGATATGTGTCGGCAAAAAGCCATCGAGTTTTGCCCGCTGCGTTGAGGTACAAAGATGAGATATTCGGTCTTATCTGCATTTAGCTTTAATTTACTGTTTTTCATCCAAAGGGAGACATTTTGGAGACAACCCCTGAGCTGGATTAGGTAGCGACAAGTATCTGGTGTGGTCAAAGAAACATAGATTTGTGTGTCATCTGCATAAAGGTGATGATCCAGGTTGTAACTCTGGATAACAGAGCTTAGTGGTGTTGTATACAGAGTGAAACGCAAGGGCCCAAAACAGAACCATGGGGAACACCACAAGAGATGGGGAGCATGTCGGAAAAGCAGTTACTTATTTTAATGATTTACCGTCTATCGGTAAGATATGAAGTAAACCAGCTCAGGACCAGTTATCCCGTCGGAAGTGGGTCAAGATCACAAGATTTACTTGGGGGCGACATGATTATTTTTCTCACTTCAGCAGTTGTGGTTGGTTCAAGCGATGCGAGTTGAGAATTTAGTTGTGGAGAGTCAGCATTTACAATCTCTGGAGTGTGATCTATGAAGGCTGAATGTATGAGGCTGATTTTGTCTTTAAAATGACTTGAAAAAGAGTTACACAGTGATTTGATTGATGCATGGGTTGGTAGAGAAGGAGCAGGCCGCCTGTGTAAGATCTGATTTATGCATTTCCATAGCTGTTTTGGTGTAGCAGAGTAATTTGAGACCATATTTTCGTAATAATACGACTTTGCTTTTGGCATTTGTCGGTTACATAGATGACATTGCCGTGTATAGCGTGACCTGTCTAAGGATGAACGAGATTTACGCCAAACACGTTCCAGATAGCGACGGCGTCGTTTAGATTTTATTATTTCCAAGGTCATCCAAGCAGCTGGCGGCTTTTGTGACACAGATTTAGATTTAACGGGTGCATGTTTACAAGATTTAACAAGATTTAACAAGATTTAACAAGATTGCCACCTAGAGATTCAACTCTAGATGGCAGGTGGACTAGGAAGCCATTTGGCTTATCGAGAGTCCAACCTATCTATCTACGTATATACCGCCCTTCTTAGGTATATGTCGATTTTATTTTTAAATGTATTAACACTACTAGCACCTACACAATCAGCTGATAATCGGTTCCATTCGTTTACTGTTCTTTTCCTCTCTCTCTATGTTTGTCAAGCAATGTCTTCAGTATTTGACGGTACTGTTTGTGTAGGTCTGATACATGCTCTTTAGGATGTGTGACAAGGTCGGACGTGATTATATCAGTCATAAATGATGCAATGTTGATACTGTGAATGGCTCTGTAAAACACGTGGTGAAGTTAGTTATTTGATTTGATGATAATATTGTCTTATAATACTGGTTTATCACTGGAAGTTCGGATAATACTGTTATTGGATAATAGCACTGGAATGTCGCGACGACATTCATGTATGGGGGGTAACTTGTAACAGATATTATAGTAAGGACTATTGTAGTCTTAGAGCTGCCACTCTGTGGCAGCTATTTAGTAAAATGATATAGTAGACACCTCAGCCAGCACATGGTAAAGGTCAAGCTGGCAGAGTTCTGATACTGCATGGCTGGTGAAGCCACATTAAAAGACGATTACACCTTTTTATAAATATCCTATATTTTATTCTACCTCTGTGATCCGTGTACTTATGTTATTCTGAATGACATTTTTATATCTTACTATTACTTATTAATTGTTCTAATGCTAATCATTAATAATATATATCTGTCATATACCTTATGTCATATGTGTATGTCATGGTTTTGTGTAATTCATATAGTTGACATATATCCGGTAGATTGTGACTGTTAGTTTCATTATATTATTGTACACTATTGTATCAGAGACTCCTGATATTGGCTGGTGAAGCCACGTATACGTTGAAGACTCTCATTAAAAGACGCTTACACGTTTTTACAGGTGTTGTGCCGTTGAATTGATTTGGTCTCTCGAACTGCCGATGAACAAAAATGCGAGATTTATAAAAACTTTAAATGGGTGCTATTAAGAAATAACGAACATTTAAGTTTTACAACTCTGCTAACAGAAACAAACGTGCAGCTTCACACAAAAATATCAAATGGCTAATCAGACCGGATCGCAAGCACGCATTGCTCGAGAATGGCTATGCTCGAGGGAACAAAGCTCACTAAAGTGTGTAAAAAGGTCACAAACTGTTATACAATATGCAGTATGCAGTACTACATGTTATAACTTGATGTGTTTTCGATACAGACATATGTGGTTTGCGTGGGACGATTATTGCTTCACAAAGATGGCGCCACTAGTGTTTTGCCTGGCGCCAGCTATCCCGAATTACAGCGTACCATGAGGTATAGCGCTGGTACATAAGGAAACCCTCCACAGTACATACCATGCAACTACGTTAGCATGTGTTTTATGAGTTCATATTACAGATGTGTGTTACCTAATGAATTTTTTTCTCAAACTGTAATGCTATGTTTTTTCATTTTTTATTTCACACGCAGAGGTGCCTAAATTAATATATTAGTATATTAATTTTGGTAACGTTTATTCAACTTTCTGCTGCCTCCTCTAGGCGGACTCCGCTAGGTGGCAATGCAATCGACCGACTTTCGTTGTCTTTATCATCACACCGACTCCGCTAAGTGGAGACACTGTCAGCCTTCTATAAATTATCTTATGGGCATGCTTAGTATATATACCTACGCACTCACGCACTCACGCACACACATGTATACGTACGGATTTACGCAGGCCTACAACACCTGTTGTTATTATTTTACTCTCACTCTATCTTTTTTGGTTTCTGGGATAATTTATGCATAGAGATCAACAATTTGACACACTTAGTTTAACCTTAGCTTGTAAGAAGACTTTAATAGTCTGACCTTTAATAGTCTGTCGTATGTATTATTCGAAATGTCAAACGTAATTATTTTTTCAGCTGTCGTCATCTAACAATTTCACCTAGACGGCGACACAAAATGCCGGCTTCTAGGTCTCTCCTAGCCTTGATTATCCAGGCTCCGTGAGATGGCAGCACGGTTTAGCCCCTCACATTTTCTTGGCGAGTTACGCAGCCGAGCGAGATTTCATCTCGCTTAATCGACTGTCGACTTTGCCGGCTTTTGAATAAATTATTATCCGTGTGGGGTTAAACAATGCTGCCACATCATGGATAGTGGTTAATCCTGCCGTAATTCCTATTTTATAAACAACTGCAAATTTGTATATTTATTTAATATTGTGTTAATATAAGTTCAATGTTGAATACTTTTCATAGGATGTCATTATCTTGTAAAAGTATATCGTTATTTAAATGTTTATTTCACAGTTGGCCGGAGAGCCAATCAGCGTCTTTACCCTAATCTGGGATACGGCCGCCCTAGCGGTTACAACGGCAGCCCATTAATTCCCCAGGCAGAGTTGACGGGCTGAAAGGTGCTGCCATCTCACGGTGCCTGGGTAATCGAGGATAAGCGAGATTCGGGTAAGCGAGACTAGCTAGCTCTCTCCGTCAGTTCGACTCTACCGGGACGTGGACTGTTGACGACGTGGTCTATAGTCGAGCTATTAAAATCATTACTCAACCGTGTCTATAAAGCCAATTCACGTTAAACGTGGGTCAATATTTATTCCAACTAAAACTATGCTACTGGATGTCTGAACAATTCTACATACATGTTTAATGATAGTCATTGGAAATTGTCATTGCCTATGAACACAGGCACCGACTCTGCCTGCGTTTTCTATATGTAGATCAGGGTACCTCTGTCACAGTGTGTGTCGCTTTTGTACATTGCATCATTGCATCTGAACTCAAAAAACATTATCTGCATAAATATTTTCCAGAACGAAGTATTGCATTACCATTCGCCGTGTGTGAATCGGCATGTCAATTTAAAATCCACAGCTGGTACACCAGTTGACGCTAACAGTTTCTCCTAAGTGTTATTGGTCCTGTTAGGTTAAACGAGCAAGAAGGGCGTCGGTCAGAACACGCGTAACACCCCACAAGAAAAAACTAATATTTCACGAGAATTTGTCACGGGCGTGTTTCCCCCGATTCTTTGACGACGTATCAACAGTTCTTTGACTCATTAATCGGATCATTCATTTCACATCGACCTGATCAGTCATGTAAAATCGCAAGTAATAACAGTAGCCGTAGATCTAATGGTGTGTAAACACATATCGATTAAAAAAAATAAACAAACAACTGTATAAACGCTTTAGATTGCTACATGAAAAAGCGTTACCTCATAGTAGTGCTCGTGTCTGATTGGCCAAAACCAGGGGGGTTTGGTTGCCCGGAAACCGCTACCCCAAAATATGCATTACGGTAACGTGGCCTATAAGGAAGTATGACTAGCATCATCCATTTATTTTCTTCACGTGAATTCTACCAGAACACTGCTATTCGCGTATATTTAAGTTTACTATGGTAGTAATGATAACAGACCAGGGACACCGTTTTGAACGTAACCATGTCGTACCGACGGTCGTGTTGACACCAACCGAAAAACGCAGGACCAACAAATAGGACCAAACGGCAGATATGTCCTACGGTGTGTGGTAGTTGTCAGTTGTAATAATCATGATCGTAGGAACAAAAATACATGTCATCAACTTGTTTAATTCACCGCCCCTCACACCAAACCCTTTAAATAAATTAGAAATGAATCGAAGACGGGCGGCTATTTTTGTTCTTGAAGAAGACAAACCTGACGACCTATTTTTATACTGTCTTGCACGAAGTGGCATCTAGCTTTGACAAAATCAAGAGACCTTAATATGAGCTGTCCGGTGATATCCGTTTGGAACCATCCAACATATCAATGACACCAAATTCAGAGCTTCCACATTTTATTCGCTCTTTGCAACTTCTAAGGACGTTGCGTTGGCTTTCTGTCTTTCCTGTCTTTGAGATCAGCACCATCACACCAAATACTTTCATGTAAGCAGCCATCGTATTTACAGTCATTGCAGACTCCTGTAAGAAAGCTTTTCCAGCTTCGATCATCTAGTTCTGGTGTACTTTTTTTGTCCCTGTAGTAAATACTAATACCGAGATTACGGCTTCGTAGCTGCATTTATTTTTAGGAATATGCTTAATTTTATGTTAGATCAGATGAAACAATTGCACAATTCCGACGTCATTTAAAACCGTACCTTTATAACTTCGCTTATCCGCCATAGCTCCAATGCGCATATCCATCTGTTGACAACTGGAATATTTATCGCCTCTGAGATTGATCAACGCTTTTGTCTTGATGCGCTACTGAGCTTGGTTCCCAAATATTTAGGCGCAGTGGAGGTTATCTTGTGTGTCTTAGTGTTTCATGCGGACCAACATGTACAGCTCTTTCAAACCTCCGTCGGTTGACTGTCATAGAAAATATTGAATTCAACATGAGTGGCCCAGGAATGACATCGCCAAATTGCCGAAGTACGAACATTCATCATCAAGCTAAAGTTGTTGGAGATCAACATCTTCTGCGGAAACTTCACAATGTCAGATCACCGCAACGCTGCTTTTGATGATAACGATATTGCGAAAGGAAGCGCAGGGCAAGTATTTGACATGACTGTCTAAACAGGATTTCATAATTAGGATGACCTTTTGGAGTATGGAAAATGAACCCAGCGTCTTCTCTGCGCTTGAAAATTCGTCAGGCCAAAAAATGGAAGTATCGTAATATGACACCAGATGTCGTCGCCGTGACGGTATTTTAGATTTCCCGGCCACGTATGTCTGTGAATATGGAATGTCGGCGTTGTTCTGCAAGAAGACCAAACCTTTAGCCCAACTCTGTGTCGCGGATGTCTTACGATTCCGCCTGCCCACAATTGTTTGCGAATGGAGTTCTTGATTTTGAAAATGCTATCTCATTCCTCTAGATTTACTATTGTTTATTATAAATTCGGCGTCAAAGTTGTTCTTATTGATATAATCATATGACAGCTATACTGGGTGTATAAAATAGTGTTCTATTGTTGAGGGTGTCATGGCGATCGTCTCAAACTCTGCGTTTTTGGCGTGGAGAAAAAGATTGGGAAGCGCTGTAGTGTTTTTACATTTGTGAGTGTGACTGTGCAAAATTAATCTAGTCTAGTTAGCTATTCACAAAAATACCCTTGATTGCTGCTAGATAATTATCACAGTATATCAACTGTCATCGATTCACCGCATGTAAATTAAAAGGGAAACGACTCCTGAGGACAGATAGCTATTAACTCGTTATCTGCTAGACGACGTACTCGCTAATCATACAATTACATTAGGGAATTCCATGGATGTACACGGCGAGATGTCACCGTGCTCTCCAGACCGTATCGACAGGATGTACACGGCGAGATGTCACCGTGCTCTCCAGACCGTATCGACAGGATGTACACGGCGAGATGTCACCGTGCTCTCCAGACCGTATCAACAGGATGTACACGGCGAGATGTCACCGTGCTCTCCAGACCGTATTAACAGGATGTACACGGCGAGATGTCACCGTGCTCTCCAGACCGTATGAACAGGATGTACACGGCGAGATGTCACCGTGCTCTCCAGACCGTATTAACAGGATGCACACGGCGAGATGTCACCGTGCTCTCCAGACCGTATTAACAGGATGTACACGGCGAGATGTCACCGTGCTCTCCAGACCGTATCAACAGGATGTACACGGCGAGATGTCACCGTGCTCTCCAGACCGTATTAACAGGATGTACACGGCGAGATGTCACCGTGCTCTCCAGACCGTATCAACAGGATGTACACGGCGAGATGTCACCGTGCTCTCCAGACCGTATCAACAGGATGTACACGGCGAGATGTCACCGTGCTCTCCAGACCGTATTAACAGGATGTACACGGCGAGATGTCACCGTGCTCTCCAGACCGTATTAACAGGATGTACACGGCGAGATGTCACCGTGCTCTCCAGACCGTATCAACAGGATGTACACGGCGAGATGTCACCGTGCTCTCCAGACCGTATCAACAGGATGTACACGGCGAGATGTCACCGTGCTCTCCAGACCGTATCAACAGGATGTACACGGCGAGATGTCACCGTGCTCTCCAGACCGTATCAACAGGATGTACACGGCGAGATGTCACCGTGCTCTCCAGACCGTATTAACAGGATGTACACGGCGAGATGTCACCGTGCTCTCCAGACCGTATCAACAGGATGTACACGGCGAGATGTCACCGTGCTCTCCAGACCGTATTAACAGGATGTACACGGCGAGATGTCACCGTGCTCTCCAGACCGTATCAACAGGATGTACACGGCGAGATGTCACCGTGCTCTCCAGACCGTATCAACAGGATGTAGACGGCGAGATGTCACCGTGCTCTCCAGACCGTATCAACAGGATGTACACGGCGAGATGTCACCGTGCTCTCCAGACCGTATCAACAGGATGTAGACGGCGAGATGTCACCGTGCTCTCCAGACCATATCAACAGGAGGTAGACGTTTGCGCCCACAGAGACTTCACCGCCGACACCGCCACTCCGTCCAGCCGTTCTGATTAGCCTATACGGCCCTACTGCCTTCCAGGTCATGTCTTACTCAATGTTCACGTTGTCGGGTTTGCAAATCGTTGACAATATACTCGCCTTACGTTACGAGACCGATCCATAGTGGAAACATTTATGTTTTGTGAAAATTGTTGCCCTGAAAACCTACCGCCCCGACGGTAACAATAAGTTTTACTATTGGTGTATTGGACACGCAGGTCTCGTCTGTCGCCATATATCGTGTTTATGTTATTTTTGCCGTATTCACTCACGATCACTCTCGGTAAGTATCGCTCAAAACAGACCAGAAACGTGAATCACTTTGTTGCGTGTCCTGTTGATGAAGATATCGGCGATGTTGTTCTGGAGGCAATGGCGCAGTTTGTGAATCGAGATAATGACGGTCTTCGTGGAGCAGGTGTACCCTGTATAGAAGAAGAAGGCTGCCGTGTATACAACATTGCACTTGTCACTGACACATCCCGCCATGTGGTAGAATATGAAAATGAGAAGATCTACTAAGAACTCGTAGAGTTTACTCTGTGGTATGTTTATATTGTATATCTACCAGCGCTCTCTGTCTCTGTCTCTCTCTGTCTCTGTCTCTGTCTCTGTCTCTGTCTCTCTGTCTCTCTGTCTCTCTGTCTTCTTTTCTTTTCTTCTCGTCTTCTGTCTGTCTCTCTTCTCTCTCTTGTCTCCCTCTCTGTCTCTCTCCTCTCCTCTCTCTCTCTCTCTCTCTGCTGTCTGTCTGTCTGTCTGTCTGTCTGTCTCTCTCTCTCTCTCTCTCTTCTCCCTCTCCCTCTCTCTCTCTCTCCCTCTCTTCTCTCTTCTTTCTCTCCTCTCCTCTCCTCTCTTTTCCGATGTGTGTGTGTTGTTTTTCGTGCGTGCGCGCGTGTGTGTGTGCGTGTGTGCGCGCGTGCGTGTGTGCGTGTGTGCGTGTGTGCGTGCGTGTGTTTATTGTTAAATTGTTGAGATATGTATTAATAAAAGCTCCCAAAAGTCTGTTGTAGTGAATAGTAATATATGTGAAGCTCAAAACTCATAATTGACATAATAAATTAAATCATAATTTACATGAACATTTCAACACGAACCCCGTTTGGCGAAGACGCCTTTGATGTTTTATTTTTACATCTACGCGTTTTCTTTACCTTATCATATATTAGTGATGCCCTGACGTTACCTTCTGTTGTCAAAGCGGAGTCAGTAACGTTACCATTCAAGTTGAAATGACGACTCTGCAGCCTTCAAACTGTTCCTGTCGCGGGGTTGAACATTAATCACAGATTGTTTTGATGGTATTGTGCATCCCAATCAGTAGAGTTCCTTAGTTAACAGTGACAGGTGCCATTTTGGATCTCCTCCAGAGGAAATGAGTTGTATCCGTGCTGGGTGACATTAATGCTTTATATCCTCGCGCTAACGACTATGCAGGGGCCTACCATTCACGTAAATTTCCCCCAACACCTGCGAGGCTATCACGTTGCCGCAGGCGGATCCAAGACGACTACTATTTCATTAAATTATTAATCCGCCGCCATCAGAACATGGCACGTCGCGGTCCGGCTTGTGGCGTGCCAAGCCCAGCGAATTCCGGCGAGGCAACCGCGATCCTTGCGGGAACATAGCCACACAGTAATCACGTATTCATTCCGGCAACCTGTTTTCACAGAGATTATTGTAATGTCACGTGTGCTTTATGTTTGCTTCCATTGAAGCCCGACCTTTAAGTCCCGCATTGCCCGCCTGCGGCGCACGCAGCACCGGAAAGACTAAGGCAGGTCTCGCGGGAACTGTCGAGAAACTCACGCGGTCCCCGCGGGCCATTAATACGCAATGCTAGAACTATGATTACGTCGATGCACACGTGTGGCGGTATAATAATTGCCCATCATCACCGCTACTTTACAGTTTGCGCAGTTTTTCTTCTAAATAATAAAACTGCTAAAATGTTGCGAGTGATCTAGCCCATGGTATGGTTCGTAGAGTCAGATGATTTCATAAATTCGTCCTGGAGTTGGATAACTATTCAGCGCTTTCCGACTGCTGTGCTCCCACACATTTCGTGTGGAAGCGAGATTGCTGTATTCAGTCAAGTAGCAAACACGCATAAAACTTCGGAGGAGACGTAATCAGCCATCTGTATATAATAGTGTATTCATTCAACCGTGACTATATTTACACTTGGCCCTCTCTCGCAACACGTCACTTGTCCACACACAAAAACCGAATGTAGACTAACACAGTTAAATCGACTAACTAAATCCGGCCTCTCCTGTTTTCGCGTATGGCGGGTTATCAAATACATGTGCAAAATGTTTTAGTTGGCGCCATTAACGCAGCCAGCAATTTCATCGTGGGACATATTTTAGACATGTGTATGCGAAATGGTTCTGGCAAGTGCATGGCTACCACCTTCTGGGGAGCCTTCCCTCTCCCCCAGTACGTCGGAGGTTGGGGCATCAATTAGTAGTGGTATTTCTTATAATAATAATAATAATAATAATAATAATAATAATAATAATAAGAAGAAGAAGAAGAAGAAGAAGAAGAAGAAGAAGAAGAAGAAGAAGAAGAAGAAGAAGAAGAAGAAGAATTAGAACACTTACATAGCGCCGTAAATCTAGACAAAATCCATTCGGAGGCGATGCGAGTGCATAACATAAATATGTGTAAATGTATATAATTATGCGGAATATTAATATGTATAAAATAGTAATCAATGATAAATAAATGAGTTACAGGTAAAGATGATTATTAATATTAATGGTATATTGACAATAAACGAGTGAAGACAAACATGTACAAGATAATAAATAATTAAATAAAAGAAATACATAATAATAATTAAATAAACTGACAGTGACTGGTGTCTACACTGCACACACATTTCTGAAATGCAACAACGCCCGATCGTCGTACACAACACATGGAACTAACTGTAGGATGTCTGTGTTACTAACTCACGGGAGCAGTACATCCGCTAAGCGGAGACAGCTGGTTATTCCGTCAGTCACATCGTGATGTACCAAAGACGTCCTGCGGTGTTTCTTGCGTGATATTTACGAGGAAATATTGTGATAGCGTTGGTGGCAGTTGACATCCTGGTATTTCCCACTCCAACGTTTGATGCAAACCTCCGTTTTGTATGAAGCCTTCTTCTTCTTACGGTTAGCTCTTCACTCAGTGTTAGCCACGAGCTTAGTTTTCAGAGTTGTCCTTCTCTAGAATTAGTGAGTCCATTACAGGTTACACATTTATGGGAACTTTTACTTCCCCTGGCATAGACACCAGATAGAAGGAAACCAGCGGCTTTTAGTGTCTATTCTGAAACACCTAGGCAATGTGAGGTAAACGAAATTGTTTCAACGCTGGCGGCAAGTTTGAATCAAATCACCGTCGCCTCGGTTGACAGGTCCGGCGACCACCGCTACCTGTGCGTTTTTTTGGTAATTTCTCCAACTTCACCTTTGAATCTGTCTCACACGATCCGTAAGTGTAATCGAAAGTAACGTCAAATTAAGATGGGGTGTCAAACAGATATTTCTTTTATTTTTGCATAAACAGGATACTACGAAAGAACTTCAAAGAAGCAATCTCGTCAACAGTTTGTGATCAGCTCGTCTTCTGTGTATTTACTGGCCTGGTGGTCTTCTTACAAAGTAAATTGATTTTTATTGATTTTGTATAAAAAAAATAAAAGGGTCAGACATCATGCATGCAAATTACAAAGCATCCGTATTTGTCAATAGCTGTCTGTAAGAAAACGACAGTGATGTGTCATTTTAGCGTAGCAACGTGCGGATTTTATTGCATATAATTGACTTATATTAACATAGAGGATGACAACGTTGTTAATATTTTACAATGACGTTGTGGATATCTTTAAAAAGAGAACTGGCATTTGGCATGAGGAGATGACACGCCACGGAGGAGAGTGTGTTGCCTCGATTGGCAGCTCGTTAAATATTGCCAATCACGCCATCGTCTTAGACACATTACAAAGGATCAGTACAATTAGATATGATCGCCATTTATAGACGTCGATCTCACCGATGCTTCGGTGCGTTCCTTTAACCGACCAGTCTGTCCGTTGTGCTTATGACGCAGCCGTGAATGAAACAGACAACTATTCGGTAACAGCCAACGATCACTCGCCATCATTTCCGTGCCATCGTCCGTGCAGGCTCGATTAACTACGTATGCTCGATGAAGTAATCGATACGACACGTGGCGTGTGAGCGGGCTGAGTGGCACACCAAGGTAGTGAGTGGCACAGTAATCGTTTTCGCGCGGGTAACCAGCGGTTTACAGGAGCGCTGTGTGGATATGTCCAATATCGCCAACATCTTCGCGTTTCAGTGACGTTCTGAAGCTCGAGGAGACGTCAGAAGGCAGCTTCAACGCGTGGGTCGAGCAGAGAAGATACAAGGTGACCCGGTGTGTGTGTTGCGTGTTAGCTAGGCAGGATTAGTGAACCGGTTAGACGGATTTCGTGGTTCGACCAACAGTAGTCGCGTGCGCGGTTAACTGGATTACGGCCAACGGTACGGATCACTACAAATGATTTGGTTGCACTAAAATAGGATTACGTGTCTGCAACAAGACCGCTGGAAAGAAACACACGTACGCAGCAAAGCGTCTACAGCGCACGCGGACGTATAACGTATGTACAAGGTATTCCGTAAGGAGGCTTAGTTGGAGTTTTGTTCGAGTCATACTCTGCTGATACTAATACATTGCTGTGAATAATCACACGGCTGTAACCATACGACACGTTGACGCTGTGACATTAACACGAATACGTCAACATGTCCTTCGCATGTCACCGACGTAGGGCGGGTGTGACTTTACAAGACACGTCAGAAACATCGACACGTTCTTAAGCGTCATTTGTGCGGTTCGTCTAACACAAACATCAAACAAACGGATTTGGATATAAAACAAGACCCCGGAGACTAACGGAGGTTCCTATGTCGCAATAGCTATCGTGGATTCTTCAAGTGACGACGGATTTAGAAATAAAACAAGACCCCGGAAATTAACGGAAGTTCCGATGCCGCAATAAGTATAGCGGATCCTGCAAGTGACAACGAATTTGGATACAAAACAATACCCCGGAGATTAACGGAAGTTGCGATGCTGCAATAGTTACCGAGGATCCCGGCAGTGTCTAGACCTAGAGTCACCCGCCTTACTGTCGGCCATGGTGCTTCAGACCACGACTCCACCACACGTCGAGCGTCCGACCCGAGTCATGGCTGACACCGACACTCCGACACGGCAAGATGGCGGAACGAAGCGACTTTGTAGCGCGAGCGACGGCGGCGACTTGGTGGAGGACGCGAGCAGCGCGAGCTGCTCCGACACGGCGCTGTCTGACGTGTCGAGCGCGAGCGGGTCGGACCTCAAGGACGGCAGCAAGAGCGACGAGTTGCCTCCGCCGGCGATACGTCGCGCTGACTACCCGGACGTCGGCTGGGGCTGGCTGATGTGCGGCGCGGCGTTTGTTGCCCAGTTCGTGTGCCACGGCTTCCAGCTCGCCAGTGGAATGATGCATGGTGGGATACAAGGGCACGTCAACGTCACAGCAACGCAGTCAGGTGAGGCAGGAACACGTATACGCGGTGTCAATTGATCGAGTAAAATATTAAATGAATGCCATTGATATTTTATAAAGTAAAGTAAAAATAAAAGTAAGTTCTTATATACCGCAGTATCCAATCCTCAGGATTGCTCAAAGCGCTTTAGACTTTAGTTCCCTGACAGACCTGGTTGATCAAACACCGTCTCGGCTTCTCTGGCAATAGCAGAGCGGAGATCTACAACCTCTCAAGTAGAACCCCTCGCCGAAACTACGAAGGTTGGATATTATCGGCATAGGCCTCATCTACTATGGAAGGGGAGGAAATTACGATGATTGGGAATGGGAAGTTGACAACTTGAAACACAGATAGTGTACTAATTTAGGCAAACGTATATTTTACATTCTTCGTGTAATCGATTTAGTGATACACGTTGTATCGCCCATTTGCAAAAGCAGACTTTGCACGTTGGTACATTGTATCATCAATTGGCAAAAGCAGACCTTGCACGTTGGTACGTTGTATCATCCATTGGCAAAAGCAGACTTTGCACGTTGGTACGTTGTATCATCAATTGGCAAAAGCAGACTTTGCACGTTGGTACGTTGTATCATCCATTGGCAAAAGCAGACTTTGCACGTTGGTACGTTGTATCATCCATTGGCAAAAGCAGACTTTGCACGTTGGTACGTTGTATCATCCATTGGCAAAAGCAGACTTTGCACGTTGGTACGTTGTATCATCCATTGGCAAAAGCAGACTTTGCACGTTGGTACGTTGTATCATCCATTGGCAAAAGCAGACTTTGCACGTTGGTAGGAACCGATGCAGCGGTTCGTTAGCTTCACCAATGAATACACCAGGTGACGCTACGTTACATATCACCGCTCCCGACAATTCAACCTCCTGCCTTTTACAGTGTTGTCATTACAGACCCATGTTTCGGTTCATGACAGTCACACGTGACCGCCGAGGGGACGGAGAGGTTGGTGTAACGAACTCTTCGACCATGTCGTGCTTTGGTAACTAGGTAGATCGGCTTACAATATCGAAGTGTTTGCCAGAACCGACATCGACTGAAACACACTCAGGTGACGATGTAGCGCTTACATTTTTCCGGCGTTATAAACGATCCGGTTGACGTATCTGCGCATGCGCGATATATGCAAAATCATCACTGTGCAGCGAAAAGACAAAGTATTTATGGTATAAATACTACGGGTTGTTCGTTAGGATGTATATAACCTCTCAGCAAGGTTACTTGTCGCAAATTAACACGAGGCAAACAAGTTTTGAGGCATATTTTGAGAGCAAGCGTAAATCACGTGATTGTAGTGCGCCATAATCCGTGACAGTGATTTATGAAAAACGTAATATTTAACGACATTTTAAGAAACTCTTCACAGTAATCATCACAGGAGGTTTAACGAACAGCTCGTGGCATTTATACCGAAAATGCTTTGTTGTTTCGCTGGATCTTGATGATTTTACATTTATTGCGCATGCGCAGAAACGTCAACCGGAACGTTTTTAACGAACGGAAAAATGTAAGCGCGACAACGGTCCAATACTGATTTAATCCAGCACGTCTAGAATGGGTATCACTTTCATTTTATCCTCGAACGGTCAACGCAGTACGCGCAGTATGCGACGTTATGCAAAAGGACGCCGATTCCTTAATGCTAGGAATCGTATATTAGAACTAATGCCCACTTGTTTGACCACAACGATGGTCACGCACTCCTGACCAATTCACGACGTTTAGCAGCACTGCGATCTGTTTCTGTCTTTCTTCCTTCAGCCGTGTGATGTTTTAGTAGACTTAGCTGCTTTTGCAGTCATCATTTAGGGCCAATTCCACTGGATATAACATCCCTAATACGATCTGGGGAATGGAGCACCACAGAAGAAAGTGTTGACGAACAATTTGCTTCACCGTCTGAATACATCATTTGATGCTGGGTAGTAGGGAACAAGTCGGTATGTTTGATTCGGTATACATATTGTTATGTATTATATATTATATATCCAGGGAGATATTGAATTTGTGCACGACGTAACCACCTCTAGAAGATGACAAAAACAAGCAACCCCAGAGTGATGTACACTTGTAGTTTCTTATCCACAAGGTATGATCACGCTAACTGTAAATACGTCAGTCGACGTCTTTGTTCTTTATTGTACAAAGCGTTAGCGCACGACAATTGGGAGACTTCACGAGATCATAACAAAAAGCAACCATTATATATCGTAATATTTAATACCGACGCCGTGTCACGCAAGACAAGTTTTCGGGACGTACCAGCGAAAGTGACGTCCTTGTGTTGACTATTTTGTTATACAAGATCCTTGTTAACTAATTCATTTTAAAGAACAGACCAGGACTTATGAGCGCAGAAGAGTGCTGGTGAAACAGTCCTAGCGTCCTTTGTAGGGATTTCTCTACGGGCGGTGGCAAATGCAACACAACAGCGGAGTGTCCGAGATCCTCGGGCTTACAGTAGGACTTACTGTAAGTCGTGGTTGTTCGTTGGCAACATCAGCGCCGAATTAGTATTAAGCCTACTGAGAGTGTCAGCTCAGTCGACTTCCGACCGACAATGGCCTCCAACGGCTTGTGGGCGGCGCGTAGTCAACGTGAGGGAACCTCTGGCGCCGATCTAGACCACCGTTGCTGTACCAGGGACTGAATCCGTAGGCACGGAACACATCTACTTGACATGCTGCGGTAGGCATCAGAACTGTGATGACATAACGACATCCTGGCGCTGAGACGGCTGGCTGACGTCCGCAGCGGATGGTGGGAACTCTGCGAGGACTGACTGCGACATGAAGATGTCCCCAGACGTCTGTGTGTCGCGCAGACAATGACCTCTTTCCTGGGATTGTCACTTATAAAGCGTGCCGAAGAATGGTATCTATTTACGTTCGAGTTGGCCTCGCTTTCACAATGATATTCTTCATCCCTTGGGCATCTATGAGAATGTAATTTTGTTGGCCATGTTTCGCTAGCGGCATCATATATCGGCCAATTCAGTTGTTTATAACGGTAGGCGAGCTTCGTCAAATGGTAACATTTGCACGTACTGTGTACGTGTGCCGATAGGCTGTGCTCTCTCTCATTCTCTGCTCTCTGCTCTCTGCTCTCTCTCTCTCTCTCTCGCTCTCTCTCTCTCTCTCTCTCTCTCTCTTTCTGTTCTCTCTTTCTCTCTCTCTCTCTCTCTCTCTCTCTTGTTTCTGTATCTCTCTCTCCTCCCCCTCTCTCTCCCTCCCTCCCCCCTCTCTGTTTCTTTCTCTCCTCCCTCCTTCTCTCTCTTCTAGCTCTGACTCTCTTTTGTAGCTATCTCTCTTCCCTCCCCCCCTCTCTTTTACACTAATTCACGCACTCTTTTTTTGTATTCTCTCCTCCCATCCGTCTCTCTCTCACTCTCTCCTCCTCCTATCTCTCTCTCCCTCCCCCTCTCTCCCTTCCCCTCTCTTTGTTTCTTCTCTCCCTCCTCTCCCCTTCTCTCTCTTCTCTTCTCTCTCTTCCTCCCTCTCTCTCTCCCTCTCTTTCTCCTCTCCTTCCCCGTCTCTCTCTCCTCTCCCTCCCTCTCTCTCTCCCTCCCCCTCTCTCTCCCTCCCCCTCTCTCTCTCCGTCTCCAACAACTCTTACTCATTCTCAGCTCCAGCCACTGACTGAGTCACGCACTGCCCAGTCACTCTACAAGACAATTCGAGTGCAGCAACCTACGCATATTGTTTATAAATACAACAGCTTCGTATCAAACCTACTGCGCGCTAGACACCGGTCAATGCGATGTTTCTCTTTAATGACATTATTAATTAAGGACTCTGACTTGTTTGGATGGTGCATAATTGATCCGTGCTGCTGTCGTGGTCCATATAGGAAGCAGCCTGTGGTGAGGTCACGACACATGACTTAGTTGTCGATAATGAAATGATGCTTTTTCTCATACCAGGTCGACGTAGGAAGCTGTGATGAGATCACCACAACGTGAAATAGTAGTGAATGTAGTCAGCGTCGGGTGTAACACCAGGTGTGGTGACCCATCTCTCTCCCGCCCAGTTTTTTATTTCGTGTTTCCTTTGAGATGTCGCTGACCTATGACACAGTGCAGCTTGGAAAAAGAACTACACACGTACACAGTAAACGTGATTTGATGTGGCACATTACTGCACGTGACCGTGAACACCAAAAGTAAAGTTCATATTTTCTATTTTATATACTAAAATCACAAATGGCAATCGTGCGAATACATCCACAACCCTGGATACTCCGCCAGTGATTCACGCACGCACGCACGCACGCACGCACGCACGCACGCACGCACGCACAAATGCAGAACGGACGCAGGCATACGCAGGCCGGAATCTGTAATGACCTCCGTTGTCTCAAACGACGGGTCTAGAAGCGTTGTGTAACTTGGACATTATTATATATCGTGCGTCGAGGTAAATGCGTGGTTGATAAAACAAGCACGACGCGTCTAGTGCTGTAGTAGTTAGCGCAAGCACGCTACACTCTTGCTCCTACAACTGCATCCCCCGAATATCCTAAGGAAAATGGATATAGGCGAGCCAGCTTTCCTGGTAAACACTCTATCCGCATACATTAGTCTAACAAAGCCTCTTCACGAACGGATCCTGTCGCAAATCTCGGATGTCGCGGTGGTGGAATAGGGGATTTCATCTTTTCCTAAAACCTCCCAACTACACACTGAGGCAATCCATCAAAGAAATCTCTCACCTGGCATATCGCCTTGCGTACTCCGGAGAAAGCGTACGCCAATGGTATCGCTTGCTGAGAAGTTCCGGTGTTTTTTCTTCAGCCACAACCTCGTCAATTACAATACATTGCGACTGTCGGAAATCGACGGCTTAATTCGTCGTTGACCTGTAGGACGGGGGTCTGCACGCTTCTCACGGGTGACACAGCCACGACCCGAGAAGTCAGTTACGACATCCTCGCGGGTCAGTATCGCTGCAGCTTATTACGCCAATGTCAGCCAACAGTACCCCTGGCTGATCGCTTTGCTAAACTCTGAATTGTGCTCAGCCAATGAGATCGCCAACCAGATGTCTTGGTTGTGTTCAGGTCAGCTGTGACCGTAATATTATGTTATAAATATGTTTCATATAATATAAGCACATTTCAGTTAATCGTGCAGCAATGATTATAATGCAAACGGTTAATTTTATATTGGAATTTACATAAATTTGCGCGTATATTTTGCGGTGTTCTCACGGCTGACACAGTCGCCACTGGCGAAGTAAATGACTCGGCACACTTCCGTACTGGATAGTGGATCCGCCAGGGCGAGTTTTGCTTGGCAAACAACCCTGGCTTGCGAGGATGAGTTACGGGTTTGATTCACCTAACTTCCAAACAATGCGTAGGTGATCAGCCAGGGGTACCGTGCACGTTCTCACGACCGCTGGGTTGCGAGGATGTCGTTCATTCGGAAGCAACAGTTGATCTGTGGGATGATCTCCGTCACATCGTGGTAAGTCGTTGATCTAACAGCGTATGTGTTACCTTTGTTGCAGTGTGGCTGGGATGCGGCAGCTACGCCACCTATCTGCTCGTGACGCCGTTAACCATCGCCGTGTGTCGTCACAAGAGTGCCCGGATGGTGGCCGTCGTGGGGGGCCTCATCTGCAGCGTTGGCTTCCTCCTTATGTCCTTGTCCACGAACTACGGGGAGCTGATATTTAGGTTGGTGTGACGTGTGATTAGGGGTTGTGCTGTGAAACTAAAATAGTAATAACAGCTAACAATCACTTACACGCAAATATCACATACTTGAAGGTATTATCCTGAGTTAGGCTCCTTCTAACTTATTGTGTGTGTGTGTGTGTGTGTGGGTGTGTGTGTGTGTGTGTGTGTGTGTGTGTGTGTGTGTGTGTGTGCGCGCGCGCGTGCGTGCGTGCGTGCGTGTGTGTATGTGTGTGTGTTTGTGTGCGCGCGTGCGTGCGTGTGTGCGTGCGTGCGTGCGTGCATATCCGGAAGTGAGTGAATGTGCGAATGCACACGAGGTAACCTTACTTATGTTCTTACATACATACAACTGGCGAAATTGGTATCTGCTGTGTTCTAATGTGGCTTGTATTCCTATTACTGTCTGCCCGCAGCATGTGTATTGTTCTGGGAGTCGGCACCGCGGCGTCACTAGGTGGCGCTCACATGGCAGTGGCGACGTACAGCGACCGCAGACGGGAGTGTGCCGAGATGTTAGCGTTGAGTGGAAGTGGCGTCGGCATGGCCCTGGCGGCCGTCACGGTCAAACAGATCATTGGGTGAGTTCACATAGCGACCAGTCGTTGCACTAGCCAGGGTGACGTAGGCGTCGTGAAATGGCGGATCCTTTGGTAGTTCTGCATCACTATCATTCTTTTTGGCGAGTTCACGAAAGCAAGCGAGAGTCAGATAGCGATGTTATCGCTGAGCCACGCAGGGCGTAAAGTAAATTATGTTGAGCGTGTTTGTTTTTATATTACCCAATTTCAGTGGTCCATTTTCAGAAAAATCATTTGTCAGAGTCATTTGTTAAAACAAAAATGCGTGCCACCTTTAACTGGGCGGTCAAGGTCGTTTTGTTATGTTATATCATTGCATGTGGAGTGACACCCACTTTTTTGGAGTGACACCCACACTTTGACCTTTACCGACTGGGAGTCATGCACCTGGCTCGTGTGTGGCGGTTAGTTAATTAGTTGGAGTTGGTAATAAAAGTTGTCTTATAGGTTGTCTCTGGACTGGTCTGATGATATGCACATACAATAACTTTACAGTCTACACCTGAAGAATGCCAAGCGATTGAAGATTTTGGCCCTGGTTAAAATCTTTTTTTTAACACTTCTCTAACACAGTTACCTGGTTTGTGTCCATCTTTGTAAACTTAAGATGACGGGAAGACTGATGGCTGAAGCGCATGCCACAAAAACTCTACTGATGCACTCTAGTTTACAACCTTCACCGATGTTAGCGTGGGTTACTGAAGAGGGACGTGTTGCTCCACCAGGGCGATGGTGTGGGCGCGCGCTCTACAGAGCCTCGCTCTCATGTCGCTGCTCACTGTCGTCGCGGCCGCCTTCTACTGCACTGCTGACCTACATCGGCCTTCCGGTCACGTGATAGAGCACGTGACGAGCGAGAAGAAGCGACGCCGCTTCCGGTACTGGCGAAACTACGTGTTCGACACCAGACCACTACGCATGCGTGTAGTCCATGTGCTGATGGCCGCTTCCGCTTTAACGGCATTTGGGACCTACGTTCCGTTTGCTCTACTGGTAAGATCTGAAACAATTTGATGTGAGGGTGCCTGCTCCTGGGTTTTTCCATGTAGTCTTATGTTCTTATGATTACAACATGCACGTTGAAGGTTTACTGCCTGCCAATGTGTGTTTAGTTACTTTATTAAGCTCGGAACAATGTTCGCAATTTTAAACATTCCGCCTGCAACGCGTTCAAACGGTAGAGTAAAGAAAACATCCGTTTCAAAACAAAATTGTTTGCCAATAATGCAGACGCGGACAGAATTATCGCAATACCCTTTGTCGTTGATATTTAACTTTCCCACGTTCTAGACAGCAGACTTCGCGTTACAAATTCCTACTGCTCGGCCAGTTCTAGGTAGTGGAGCTGGCACCCTCCCTTTAATCAAATATATATTCACAGCTGGATATAACTGTACATTTATACAGGTTAAGCGCAACACCAAATATCGAGAAAAAAACAAATTGGCTAGCCAAAGAAATGATCAAGAAATCTATGTCTGTATTCCCAATCCTTCTATAGGTCCTTTTAAGTAATGTTCTTATGCACTATCTGTGTCTTAATAAAGTTGCTGCATTACGGTGCTCAGTAAATGTCATCATAACGCAAGACGCTAGTTGAATTGAGACTGACCGCTCCTGTCACAATAGCGGTTTTTGTCGACATACAAGCAACTTTCCTAACATCCAAAAACTGAACCAAAATATGAGCAATATCCCACAAAACACACTGATCACGTCAACATTTTATTACAGCCAATGGTCCTGGCACAGTCCGCCATCGACGCCGACATGACGTTACTGATCATGGTCCTCTTCGGCGTCTCACTCGCGTTCGGCTCCCTCCTCAACGGCATACTGACCATGCGCAGTAGCGCCAAGTGCATGATCGCGCGCCAGTACCTCTACCAGATGACGTCATGCGGCTGTGGCGTGCTGCTAATGCTGTTCACAATTGTGGAAGGCCTCAACGCGTCGATATTGTTTGTGTGTGGCTACGGCTTGTTGTGTGGGGGCCTGCTGTACAGTCTCAAGGTCTACATACTCGAGTTGGTCGGTCGGCAGCTTGCAGACGGTGCATGGGGAGCCGTCACACTCGCCCAAGCCCTGCCAACCCTGCTAGGCTCGCCCATTGTCGGTAATACAACCGTTCGGCCAACTGGAACTTACCGATGTTTTACATTTTATATTCAACTATTTTCTATATTTAGTACAATCATAATCCATTTTTTTAATGAATAGCATATTCATATTGCTGCAGTTAGAAATTGGCCTTAGACTTTTACGCGTGCGCATTGCGAAATGGACAATGTGAATCCGCGTACAATCTCGAACCGTAACACCGGGTTCTAATTAATACGACGTTGCGTCTCATTCTTACCCCGTTTTACACGTTTTTACAACGTCATCACAATACATCATAAAAGGCATGAAAACGGTACACACGATGATTGCAAATTGTGTCTTACTGGTCTAAATGATGCTGAGAAATGTCTCGGCATGAGCCAATACCGGCGATTCGGCAAATGCTCAAAATAAGAGACACTTTATGATAATTATAGATGCCATTTTTATTTCATATTATGTAGCATGATGGAATATTAGAAGAACGCATTTTGTTATAGTTAAATGAGGCAAGAATGGAACAAAAAGCGCTAGTAACAAGCACTTGTAAGATTTTCCATTTTCTACTCGCCGTTAACCGCAACCTGTTAATATAATTTTAGAGCCAATTTTGTCTGGTCTTGTTTTAGACAGACAAAACAGACAGCTTTTGATTATTTCAAAGATCGATTGTAATTTGCATATTTCCAATAGACCCTACGTAGTTTTACATGTCATGAATTTTAGAAATACCCTTTAGTTTTTGCAAGTTTCTGGACAATCCAATCAGGTGTGCTTTACTACTGACGGTATTTGGGCCAATCTCATTAAAGTGAACCAGTCATCAAAAATGACAGCCAGACATGTGATTTCGTGGATGTTATATTATTACATATGTTCTAGAAAAAACATCCAGACTACGTCGTCTAATTGGTGCGTCGACGTTTGACTTTTCAGCGCATCTAAATGCTGCATCCGGCGGGCGGGAAGGCTTCGTGTTTGCCGGCGCGTGCATGGTGGCCGGCAGTGCCGTCTGCTTCCTGCTCCCGCTCGCCGCGAGACACCGCTCCAACTACAAGGTGCTCCAGCGCGCGCTGCAGGAACCACGGTGTGTAAGACACGCTGCCATTGGCTGTTCATTTGTAACAGTTGTTCCAATTGGTGTTTGCTCGTGAAGTGTCTGCGGAAGTTATTGTTGTGACCGACACATTTGCAAGCGTGCGCAGTCGCACATGTATACACACACGTGCATGCGCACAAAATACACGTGTGCATGTGTGCATAGCTACCAGCAGGCAACAAACACACACACACACACACACACACCACACGCACGCACGCACGCACCCCAGCCCACACACACAAACACACACACACACCACACGCACACGCACACACACACACACACACACACACACACACCACACGCACACGCACACACACACGCACACACACACACACACACACATACACCACACGCACGCACGCACGCACGCACCCACACGCACGCACGCGCACACAGCCCCTTGCCTACATTAATGTCATATTCGTGTCACGTGTTTTGTCTAGACTCTACCAAGACGACATACTGATGCTCAACGCCGACGAAATCTCACCGAAACTGATGGAACTGAACGATGACCACAAATCAGACGACCACAAGTCAGACGACGACCACTGGTCTCAAATCGAGGCAATGCATCCCGTCCCGCATTCCACCAAAGTCGCCAACTTCCTCTTCCGGTCGAACGATGATCGCGACGAAAAGAAATGCCCGAACGAATGCGACAATGACATGCAAGTTGGAGGACGTCACACGTCTACATCCGGGCTACTCGCCACAGACGCGTGCGAAAACGAACTGGACCTGGGCGATCTGACAGACGCAGCATTCGTTGACGATTGTCGATACAATAAGAAATGTTGCGCAGCTTCCGGTCACAAATCAAAGGTTCGTCGATACAGGCTGTCCGAGACGAACACTAAAATGACAACAGTGTAAACGGTGCTGTAGACGCCTGACAGTCCAGGTGCCTGATGCATTGTGGGAACGGTCGTTGTGCCGACATACTTCCGGTTAACATTGTGTAAGTTCAGCAAAAGAGCGACGTCCGAAGTGCACATGCGTTCTACCATGGATATATCTCATATATGCTTCTGCAAACAACATAATTAAATCTTCGTAAGACAATTAGACAAACAAGTGTGTGTGTGTGTGTGTGTGTGTGTGTGTGTGTGTGTGTGTGTGTGTGTGTGTGCGTGCGTGCGCGCGTGCGTGCGTGCGCGTACGTGCGTGCGCGTGCGTGTGTGTGCGTGCGTGTGTGTGTGCGTGTGTACGTGTGTGCGTGCGTGCGCGCGTGTGTGCGTGTATATGTATACGTGCGTAAGTGCGCATGTGCGTGCGTGCGAGCCTATGCTGAATATTTATATACATTTTCATAAAAATCTTTTATACTAATTCGACTAAATGCATGAAAGCTAAACACTACTAGTCATCTAATAGTGTTTTGCTGTCATATACAACAAATGATGATGTCCGCCAATCATACAGTACAGGCCGACCGACGGACTAGAATATCAATGAAACCTGTCAAAGCAAACACGTAACGACTAAAACACGTCAATTGTGTTACATCAGTTCGAATGGCTGAGCTGTACGGTGAAGATATCCAAAGTGCCGTATATGACGAGCCTCCTTTGATCCCATGTCAAAGACCTTCGTACTTGCAACGACTGTCGCCTGGGGGTCGACACGGCCATGGTTTTAGGATAACTTCGCACCGTGCCGATGTAGCGCTTATATTTTCCCGGCATTAGAAACGTTCCGATTGACGTTTCTGCGCACGCGCGGTACATGTAAAATCATCAATGTGCAGCGAAAAGACGAAGTATTTGTGGTATAAATACTACGGGATGTTCGTTAGGATGTATATAACCTATCAGCAAAGTTACTTGTCGCAAATTAACACGAGGCAAACAAGTTTTGAAGCATAGTTTGATAGCAAGCGTAAATCACGTGACTGTAGTGCGCCATAATCGGTGAAAGTGATTTATAAAAACGTAATATTTTATTGCATTGAGCGACATAATAAGAAAGAAACGCTTCACAGTAATCGACATAGGAGTGTTAACGAACAGCTCGTGACATTTATACCGAAAATGCTTTGTTGTTTCGCTGGACATTGATGAGTTTACATTTATTGCGCATGCGCAGAAACGTCAATCGGAACGTTTTTAACGACCGGAAAATGTAAGCGCGACACCGCGTCTGCGAAGACTGTCGTGACTGGCTGCCTGGACGCGTGAATCAGGGACGAACGAGAATGTGTTTTACACAGCGAACGACTGCCATATATGATACGTAGCCTGTGTGGTTGAATTTACACTTTATTATTTCATATTAATAGAAATATGAAACATTCATAAAAATGTGCAAACATATTTTATAATATTATTGCTTCCGTGTATTAAACTACTGTTTTGAGTAAACCATATTAACTTCCGTTTTATAGTAAACAAAACTAAACGTAACAATGTTAATTAATGTTACAATAATTATGATGTGTACTGTGGAGTAGATACCCAGAGAGTGAAAGCGAAAGAAGAAGAAGAGTGCGGTATAGAGTTCTTTGGGAGAGTTGCAAAGGGAGATTGTTTCACGTTATGTAGCATGATGGAATACTAGAACAACGCATTTTGTTATAGCTAAAATGAGGCAAGAATGGAATAAAAAGCGCTAGTAATAAGTACTCGGAGAGCTTTTTAATTTTCTACTCACCGTTAAACGAGTTAGATTAGGAAAGAGTGAATATGAGAGCGAAAGACGGAGAGTGGTGAAGATGGCTGGCGAAGTTAGCTGTACAACTACAAGACAAGTGAGGATTAACATCCATGAATCGAGGATCAGGATGAACCAGAATCACCCTTGGTTTACAGGGGAAGACGATGAGAACAACAGTAAACAGAACACTTCTGCTTGTGCGATAAGTGTACCACTGCCACCTATTTGCGATGCAATTCTACCCTGTTGTAGGACATTCCCTCAATGGACGGCGCTAATGTGATATTGAAAACTGCAATGTACCATAGAAAACATATATAAAGCAGCTCGTATTAAATAAACAAAAACTAAACCGACATGCAGTGTATACTGAAGTAGGTATCATCCACAAATTTTTGCAGACGGCCGCCATCTTTGTTTTATCCGTGGCAGCAGCAGTCCGCATTTCAGATGGTGCGTCAACCTGTTACAGATCTCTATTAGTCTATCTTCTATCGAAGGGTGTGCTCTGTCCATTGTTTCTATCCCGTCCTGTTGTTCCAACAGAAGACAGAAGCTGAGAAGTCGCCGTCTTGTGCCTCCCGTGTCGAGTCCAACGCATTCGTCATTGGTGCCCTGTTCGAAAGAGAATGTTTTCTTTTGTTGTTTCAAATGCCTATGGTGATTTTCGATTATCGCAAGTAGGTCTCAGTCTCACCATACATGACATGTCTTGGCAAATGGCAGTTTCACGGCTGCAGTCTGCAGAGTAGTTCGCCGACCGCGAAAGATAAACTCCAAACGATTCCAAACTAAGGATAAGGCTTTCTTCAGACAATAGGCATGCCCTAGTCCTTTTACATTTAGCTTTGCTATGACTGCACAAGGGTGGTGTGCCCCAATACGTCCATACGAGACGCACAGACGTTTTGAAGCTATGCACGTCAACACTCCCTTATCTTCTGAAGTCATGATCTGACGTCAGCGTCACTTTGATATCAACATTGTGAACGTCGCCGCTATCCACTTTCAACAACCCCGTCTACCCCCGCTGTCTTTCGATGTCGTTTAGCGGCGTAAAACCACGGTATGGAGGGTAGGGTATAAGCAGAAGTCGTCATTTGACCAGGACGTCAGCTGAATCGTACGGTTCGCAGAAACCAACCCCCTCTTCCCCGGTTGCCGTGAAAACAGAGCAAGGAGTGCAGCAGCAGCCACGTCAGCGGATAAAGACGTTTATCTTAGGCTAGTCTCGACTTAGGCCGACCCTCTGAGTGATAAGCAACATAAGAAGTAAGACTTACACCGATACATACATTATGTACCACCACAACACACAACACACAAACACAACTGTTTGAATGTGAAACATACTTTATTTAACTTATGCTTTTTGATACATATAATCTGAAAAACTGTGCGCTCAGATAAATATAATTAAACATGTTTCTTTTTCATAAAACACTTTTTTCATATAAAACGTATACGTTTGTATGACACACGTGACATTGTACAAAACAAGTCTCAGTACATGGTGATAGTTCGGTAAATATGTAATGTCTCGTAAAGTATGTTATAAAAGAATATATGTATTGACTATGTTTTCTAGAAGAAATCAACCATTTGTAGATAAGGTTACATCAAAGACGATAATGGTCATATTATCGTATTGCTAAACGTAGATTGTTTACCGATTTTAATTATTTTATAGGGAAACACGAGACATTTTGGGACCTAAATGTTAGAAACTAATAATTTGGAACTTATTGCAACAATAACACCGTAATGTTTGATACAGAACGTGTTCTAAGCGTGGGATGTTCGAGTAAAATTGCATAGTTCCCAATGGCCGACATATTGGAGCACCCCAGATGACTGATAAATAGGCACTGACCTTTTTTGGGTTTGAGTAGTGATGTGTTGAAGTCCCACTTTAGTGGAAATGTAATGGTGAAAATTGTGGTTTTTACAAGCACTTATATTGGTTTATTGTAATCCTGTAAATATTTTGTTCAGGTAGGCTGTATTGGTAAAAATTTAAAAAAATACTTATTACTTCAGGAAACATTAATAAAGAACTGGAAGAATTAAATGAATACTCGAGTATAATATTCCTGGTTGTAGTTGCAAATAAGTTGTTATTTTGTTTTAGATGCATAACCCCAAAATGCAAAATGTAATTTCTTTCCATAAAATATGGAAGTCTCACCACTTGACACATCACATGGAACATAATTTAAACACAATTTTCCAGTTGTGCTGTTTTCTTTTCTTAAAATCCTGGCATATATGATATAACTCTTGCTACATGGAATTATATTTTGCAACTGCCTACAGAGCAGTTATATCATCTGAGGTTTATAGCGAAAACTCAACAGCACAGATAAATAACATCAAAGACCAGCTTAACATATTCCACAAAAATAACTCTGAACAGTATGACGGAACAGAGCCACTCTGAGAAACTGATCTGTACACTAAACTTTCAACCCTGGTAGCTTGTCATAGTCGACATAACATAGTCAAATGTGCGAGCTACCACTGCTTCTATCGGATAAAATATTTACGACCATCACATATCACAGACAAGTTTCTTTTTCTTGCTACAAGTAAGAATATACAGGCAAGCCCATAGTAAGTTGAATCAAAGTGCCACTGTTGGGTCCCTTTAGTGTAGGGGGCTTCATGAGGACCCAAGGGGACATAATAAATATCTGACCTATCAGTAGTTGTATGTCTAGAATTGTATAAGCACACGGTACTTTCCTATACATTGCGACAAACTCATCCAGGTGAACAATCTTGCCACAGTGAATGACTCCACTTTTACCAATGTTTTCATTTTCTGTCTTGCTGCATCTGATCAGCCCGTGAAGGCATGAATCATTGTTTCAGAATAGCCTAACTCACTGACCAATCTGCAACAAACAAGAGAGAAATACAGGATGGTTCTCAACTGGGTAATGTAGACTTACATCATATCTAAAAAGAACCTACACAAGTGGTGCTGACCACACTTACATTGTATTGGGTTTAACAGGAAAACACATTACTCAAGACAATGACTGTTACCTTGGAAACCGGATAATCCAAGAAATACTGATTGGGTAGTTTTGTGGAGTCTCGTGGAGAATTTAGTTCACATAAGTAAGGTAAAATGTGTAATTTATAGTAAGAAACTATACTTCAATTAGTGCAATGATTCTGTTTAGTTGAAACATTGCTTTTGATTAAAATGATATTAACATTTCTTGCTATTTTGTTTTGCTATTTTGTATTCTTATGATATTGCATGATACTGTACCAGTTTCCACTTGATTTCGCAAGATGATACACAAAAGTTATTTTTTCTAAAAATTAATATAATACATAATTATAATCACGTTTTGCCTATTACTTACTGTATAGTTGCCCTTGTGAACTCTGTTGGACCACAAGCACAGAACAATATGTTGCTGTCCTTCCCTACTCGTGGAATAAACTCTTCCACCAAGTCCATAGATACTCTGCCTTTCAGACCAGTCCATTCAGTGTGAGGTCGTGACAGGATGTGTCTCACTTGAAATCTGTTAATGACCAAATTTGATGAACCATTTATATGGAATATTAGTTGGCCAAACAACCATCTAATCCTCAAACACAATGTACAGATGACTGGACTTTATTAATGTAGAATTTTAGTATGAATACTGTAAAAGTAATATTGTAAGAGCAGTGGTTTGGACTGCAATAATTTTGACAATTGCATGAATTAACATCAAAGTTAAATATTCGTGAAAATATTTCAGTTAGATCAATATGAGGAATAACAGTTCCTCATGCAGTCTGCTGACAGTGTTTCAAACGTTGAAGTGAGTTATAATTGTGTAAAGTGTAATTGTAAAAAATCATTTATGTTAGTTTGATAGGCAAGTTACATTTATTACTAAAATTGCAAAAAAACAATCTGTTGTCATCCCATAAATGTATTTGTAACTTTTCACATTGGCCTAGCTTATCTATCATTCTTTACTGTGGCAGTCTGTCACATCCACAGTTTGTGTAGTTATGAAACTATGACAAATACATTTCGAATTGTATTTATTACACACCAACAAAGGCAGTATGTCTGAACTTCCTAACTATGTTACTCTGTAGAACATATGACCCCGGCTGACCAAATGAGTGATAAGTAGGCAATATGTTGACATACTTTTTTACATATTTGGAAACAGGAGATGTAGAACTTTACAGTGTTCCCAAAATTATGACTCTACTACAAAAAATTGTGAAGATATGTCACATTAGGAATGGTAGGGGTTAAAAAGTAAAACTGTTGAAAACTGCCGTTGACGTTTTACATTTTGTGCTAGTTAATCAAGAGGGCTCGCATTAGATTGCGTTAAAATATACATTTTATTTTGCATAACTAGTGTAGGATGGCTGGAAGTGTTAAAATAGATGCTATAAATTAATTTTCCATACAAACCTAAAAACCACCAAAATCATTATCTGGCTTTAGATGGCACTCACGCATAATGTCAAATCCCGACTTATCACTCAATTTGGTCAGCCAGGGTCAGACATATAAAACTAATCATATAATAAATACCTGTTGTTTCGTTGTCGTACTTCGTTGAGCTCTGTGTCCCAATATATGTCTTTGGTTTCCTTGTTAAAAAACATCAGCAAAATTTCTCTACAAAAGAAACAAAATACAAATTTTACACGACCCAGTCAATATGGCATAAACATAAATTCAAAGAATAAATTGCTGGTCAAATAAATAGACGCTTCTGAAACAACATCATTGCGAACATAAAGAATCCAACCAGTTGGTAATATTGATATGCAAATGAAGCAAGACATGTGTACACGTTCTATTCTTGTTCTACAAGTGGTCTCAGTGTACAAAATACATATATACTCAATGGGTACAACTGAAATTAAATTATGGAACGAAAGAATATTTTAATGTTTCAGCCAAGAGCTATCTGTTACATCAGCTATGATCAATTATTGCAAACAGTATCAGATTGTGTTTATTGTTTATATAACTGCAGCACATAAAGATTATCAAAGAAATTGCAGCCAACTAGTTGTGAGATATGGGACAGTTTTCCTTTTTAAATGAAAAATCTCAACAAAAACTCCACAGTAGGACCGCTATATCTAATCACAAGAAGAAGGCGGTATTTGTGGGATGAAAGTAATTTTGCAAAAAAGTATGATATTTTATTCAGGAGGTTGGAATAATTGTGCTCTAGGTTTTGGAGACATTCCTATGTTCGGGGATTGCTAATTTCTTCAAGCTGTGCACATGTGAATGTGGACTTGTGAGGAACATGTTGTTCAAACTGTAAATATAAACAGAGAAAATGTATTGCAAAATACATTTGTTTACATTGTGGTTGGACTGCCAATGTTTTTGTGTCTTGTCTGTGCCACATCAAACTCACTTTGACTTCAGTCATCACAGTTAATGGTTAACTTGAATTCTGCATTATGTAGATGAACGCGTGTTTACTCCCAAGATATATTGGATACAATCAATACAACCTAGATGAAACAATCCCGAACAGGACAATGACATAAAAGGGGAAAGATAACCATGTCCTCATGTGTTGACTTCACTTTGAACTGACCTACTAGGGTTGGGGTCAAGTTCAGCAGCCTGCAGTATCAGCCCTGCCATGGGGGTGAAAGCCAGTGCCTGCTGCGTACATCACCAGGTGGCTGCACTTGTCGAGTCGTTCCTTCTCAAAATCTCCGTCGGGGTTACTGATGTCCAGAAAGTCCCCTGATACAAAAATAAAAACAGTCAGAGAACTTGTATAATTTTTTTTTACCACACATATGTCACCCGAAAATTCTTAAACTATTTATTGCTCACCCTATAATCTCACTGTAGACCTCTCCTCATCCCTGTCTCTCTACCCCCTCTGTCTGCATTTATATCTCCACTGCCTCTCCTTCGTTCTCCCTCCCTATCTCTTTCTCTCCACCCACTCTCTCTATCCCCTTTTTACCTCCCTCTTCTTCTTTTTCATCTCCTCCCTCCCTGCCTCCCTCCCTCCCTCTCTCTCTCTCCCTGCCTCCCTCCCTCTCTCTCTCCCTCCCTCCCTCTCTCCCTCCCTCCCTCCCTCCCTCCCTCTCTCTCTCTCTCTCTCTCTCCCTGCCTCCCTCTCCCTCCCTCCCTCTCTCCTCTCCTCCCTCCCTCCCTCCCTCTCCCTCCCTGCCTCCCTGCCTCCTTCCCTCCCCCCTCTCTCTCTCCCTGCCTCCTCCTCCCTCCCTCTATCTCGGTAACCTGTCTCCATTTCTGCCTCCTCCTCTCTCTTCCTCTTCCCTCTTTCTCTCTCTCTGCCTCACCCTTGCTCTCCCTCCCTCTGTCTCATGACATCCTCTTTGAACAAGTTCAGTCAGTCTCATCGTGGTCAAATTACTCATCTCTATATCACTCGTCCTACACCAGTCAAAACAACATAAACTTATTTCAATGATTGTGCATACTTGTGTCAAAACTTATTCTAGGCACACATATATGAACATTTACACATTTTATATACAAAACACATGAAAAGATGCACAGATTCTGTCACAAAACGTACCAATTTTAAGATTTCCTATGTAGGGTGTCAGAACACCATCAGGGTAAATCTTCACCATCAGGTAGAAGACTTTACCCTGCGATACCCTATCGTCTTGTTTCTCCTTCAGCACAGAAGGTGGCACCACTGTGTAGGCCTTGGATACTTCCATATCTGTGACAACACAAAAACAAAGACCCGATGTTAATTGTGTTGTTCTTATTTTCTAACCATTTCATCTCGTGAAAATCCACATATACAAATACTTAACTTTACATTCTCTCAACAAATAGCACAAGGCATTTTAAGTTCACGATAACAATTGGCTTATTGTGTGTGGATAATTTGCATCTAGCATCGACACGTCATTTCTGATTTGTGATACATCATTCATCATTAGTACAGATAAGTCTACATCTAATTTGCAAAATTCTGCAAAAATGAATGACAGATTTAGCTATAACCAGGGGAATCAAACCTGGCTTTAATAAAAATGACTGCATTATTAATTTCCATTTATTACAATGGTATTGTGGTCAATTCAGCCCACTCCAGTGTTTCAAATTGCAAACACTGTTGTAGTAACTACCCCAGGTTAATACATCTGGCTGGTAGTACAACTTCCAACATAGTTATAACTATAGTCTAAAAACATCACAACATTAATAACAGAAACACAACAAAAAACAGGCATCCTCCATTTAATTTAGTGTGTCTCACCTGAAATGTTTGCCCTGATGTACACATGGTGTCCCAGTGGTACACACATCCGACATCCATCGGGCAGTTTGATGCAGTACAGGTAAGTATCATGAGTCAATGACTCGATACTTATCATTTCACATGATCTAAAACACATTTCTGAAAGGAAAAACCAACACAGCCATTATAATTTATTATTACCACCCCGTATTATTCCATGATACACAATCAGCAGCATTTTATTAATATGGATATAGCGTGGTAAGGTCTCGGGTCTCAGACAGTTTCCTCCAAACAGTCCAAACTTGGGCTAACGCAGGAGTTGTCCTTCTCTAGAATTAGTGAGTCCACTACACTCCCTGTGTGGGATCTTTTACTTCCCCTGATAGAAGGGACAACTGGCTTTTAGTTTCTCTTCTGAAAGAAACAGGCAAATATGGGGTGAACAAAATTGCCTAAGTTTTGAAATGGCGGTAGGTGGGATTGAACCACCGTCCCCTCGATTGACAGTCCGGCGCTCTACCATGCGACCACCACTCCCGACATTAGGGAGAGGCACAGCGAGAAGAAAGGAACAGGGAAGACAACATCAAAGATTGGACAGACCTCAACTGATGCCAAATGGCAGCAAAAGACCGGCAGAGGTAGAATAAAATGTGAGATCATCTTCAGAGATGCCCCAACGACCCACATAGTCATAGTCATGGGAGAGGTGGGGCGCCAGAGAAAAAGATACCATTTAACATACGTGGCAAACTGTATTTGATCATTTCAATATGGCAGGCTGCTTTAGTGGCAATGACGATGTATGTTATTAAAATAACTTTTACTCACAATCATTCACTATGTAGAGTACATATTATATATCATCCTCAAGGCTGCCGTAGCAGGTTAACAGCATTAATCATAGATTATCGTGCTGTTGATATTTCCTGAGATTTGTGCATTTGTTTTACAACTTCAGACACACAGCTATAGTAGTAAAATATTTAAGGTAAATAAAATGATACATTTCAGAAGGCAAAATGTTTTGTAGTTCATACATTTCAAACATTTTAGTTTAGCTAGTGCAATAAGGTTTTTACATCAAATACCAGAAGCTGGCCTTTGAAAATATGTTTCACTTCCCAAATTGTGCCAGGAATAAGATAAAATCTGAAATGGCTGAAAAAGGGCAAAACAAACACAGACATGTTCTTATACATAAATTGTGATAAGTTAATATTATGACATTAATATGATGTCTCTGATCTTTCTTTACCTCTCTGAGAGTTCTTGATAATGGTCTTGTCGTCCACGAGGCTTTTGCCAATGTGTGTCCAGTTTTCCGTTGTGTCCAGTTTTTTAAGCACAATGTCCACAGATCCACTTGGCCGCCGGACCACGACTGAATAGAGATGTAAGGAGAGGTCATTAATGACACAGCATATCATCTCCTGTGACCAGTCTTTAAAACTATTCGAAATATACTATCCTTAGGGGTACATGTAATAGTAATACAGCACTTATATTTAGTTATAAAGCGCCATGATTCAAAGGCACCTTGTGCAAAGAGGCTGTGAGAAAACAACAAAATAGCACTAAAAAATAAAAGATCATAAAAACGCGGCATCAATTATCCAACCAAATTATCATTAAATGACAATTCAATTCAACATAATCGTGCACAAGATTTTATTTACTTGTTATATACCATAGTATCCAGTGCTCATGACTGCTAAAAAACATTATTTTACTACAAAGCAGACCTACTCAATGGAACACCAATTCAATTTACTTGGGAAGAATTAAGCCACACAGCAATTAATGCACAAATATGATTCATTCACAAATATCCACCACTGTGTATAGTCAGGTACTCGATCATAGACATAAGTGAATTAAAGCAATAAAGATTGAAAAAGTGTTCCAAGGTTTGACAACAACACATGGTTCTAACCCAGGTTCACTCAACTGATCAAAACCCTCTGCTACTGTGCTCTGCTGCCTGTCCTTGCTGCTATAGTCATTTAATATCCTTTAATGTCACACATTTAAAAAAGGAATATTTCGCTAAGATAAAACAAATACACAGGAAAACCCTTACCATTGTAGTCGTCTGATACCTTGGCTTGCAGCTCTGAAAAATCAAAATGTAGGCTTTATGATAAGAAAGACGTCACTGTACGCTAATAAATAATAATAAACTCATTCAAATTCTTCCCACTTAATATGGTGTTATTTAACAAAATTCTACTTATAGCTTATAAATAGTTCAACAAATCATATCCACCATCTACATGAATTTATAGTGATCAATATTACTGGGAACACCAACTTAACTATTAGTTGATGAAATTGCTTATCACAAGACTTGATAAATTTAAACAATTAATGATATAGAAGCCACCAACCTAGATGTATAATGAATGTGTGGTCTTTAAGAATCAATGTAGCCTTGAATTCGTTGTCTGTTTTGTCAATGATGACGTTTTCAGGTCTCATGTCTTCCCAGTGCGTGTAAACAGATATCGTCACTGTCTTGTCGTTTTGAAACCAGCTATATCTGCACGCAAGAACAACCAACCATTTTGTAGATGTTACGAGTCATAAGCGGAATAGGTACATCGTAAGAAGCCAATATTGGCTATTGTATGCAGGCAACCATGACCATGTAGATCATGGTTGACTGATTGATCTGATATGAGGAGAAGCATGAAATTCAACATTTCTCCTATAATAGACAATTCACTGCCTGATTTGGCACCATATCTTATTGTAAAATAACATGGAATCTAATGGCATAAAGTTAGTACACATATTGTAATATGCTATACAAAGTGTGTACTAGTCTTAATATGGATCCGCTAACTGAAATACTGTCTGTATGATGAAAGGTTTACAAAAATGTCAATAGAAAGGAACCCAGACGAAATTTTGTGTACTGTCTCTCTGACTGTTGATAGATAGATAGTTTATTTTTGGAATTGACAAATCACATATACAATCACTGTTCAGTATATTCAGACAAAAAATATAACAATCAGTGATATTGTGTACGATTCCGGGCCGACAGTGGAGCCAATTAAGGCTGTTACCAGTTGGTTTAGATCATAATAATTATTATGAAACCATGTCTCATAAACTGGACTGGTCGCTGCCGACCCTACCATAGCTGTATAAACAATATAATAATAATTTCACGTGTAACACTTAGTTTTTTATAATTGACCAGTTATGTAAAACGTAACAATAATATTCAATACTACTTGTTCAATTAACTTCTTTAGCAAAGGTGTGGTAATAGTTAAATACCAGCTACGGACAATGACAAGGATATAATTACATAACTATATGAAGAGGTGTTTTATACAGAATACGCTTCTATATAAAACTATAAGTTGGTGAATTCTTTCCAATGTTTTCTTTTCTAAATATTTTGAATAGTATTACCAATAATCAAGCAGACAATAAGAAATCATGCTTGTGTTCATTATTATATTCATAGAAAATTTATTTAGTTATCCTAAAATGGTTTATAAAAGAAAATGATGCAGTTGAAACATTCAAAAATGAAACTACATGTAATGTATCTTGAGATAATATCAATTAATACTGAAATCGATCAAGAAACAGGAATTTTGTTTAAAGCAGTTATTTGGCCAAATGCACAAATACACGTCCTGATAAGCAGGGCAGGACTAGGGAGCGTGATGACATCATTTAGATTATAATTATAATATAAATTTGTATTTGTCAACATTGTAGGAGACGCTTACCAATAATGATGCAGATCCTGGCCATTTAAATGTGCCTAAAATAAAACTGTCAGACCTCGCCATGTCTCAATAAAAATTATCTTGCCTATGAGCACATAAAGCTAATTTCATAGAAGGATGATATTAATCAATGAGCACTCTACCTTGGCACTTGATGAATGGCTGTCACCTTTTCCACCCTTTCCTGTGGTTCTGATATACCTGTTGAAAAATCATTAAAATGTCATATTTGTGAAAAATAAAAATAACAGGAAAAAAGTTTGCACATTTCTGTTGATGGAAACACCAACAAAATCCATCTTTTGAAGAAGGCAATGAGATTTAAGATGTTCTATTAATAATTGATTTGAAAATGTGATGAGAGACAAACTTTAATATAATTAACTTTAGAAAACAAATCTAAGATGACAATTATATATATATATATATATTATATATATATATATATATATATATATATATATATAATTCCACTGGAGAAAATAACACATAAAACACCACTGTGACATATGGAATGTACATGTGGCTCCCTCTGCTGGAGTTGTGTAATTCACTGCCAGTGACATCTGCCTTATTGTGTGGACAGACCAAACTGTATGGGCAACCTTATACTTAACTGGCCTACATTATCAGGGCTTATGAAAACGGTTTAACCCTAACTCAAAACCCTAACCATACATTGTCAATCATTTAAGCCAGTTAATTAAATGATTGCCACAGTATGTGTGTCATTTTGTTGTATTATCTCTGTATTTATACAAATATCTTGATTGTGTAAGATGCTTAAGTAACCTTAAGTACTTATATTGTATGTGTTAACTATGGGTAATTTACGACTGAAGGTTGTACCTCCCTACTCGTTGCTGACAACAGTGCGGCTAGACGCTACATAGGTGGGAAATAAAGTGAGTGTTAAGTAACAGATTGTCACTTGAAGTCATGTCAACATACGCAATCATGATACATCAATTGAAATAATATGAAATAATCCAATGTAGCCATTGTATGTAGTTTCATTTTCCAGGTAAATGGGCCATAGGATGACCTTTTACTTCTGTAGGACACTCACAGTCAATCTTACATATCTATCTGTCTATCTATCTATCTATCTATCTATCTATCTATCTATCTATCTATCTATCTATCTATCTATCTATCTATCTATCTATCTATCTATCTATCTACACATACATACATATATATATATATATATATATATATATATATATATATATATATATATATATATGTATATATATATATATATATATATATATATCATCAATGCAAACTATTGTTGAGTTATCTGGTCATCTTTTTTAAGTCAAAGGTAGATTAGTCCGTTAGTGCCTGAGAGTTCAAATAACTTAAGAGAAACGTAAATATTAGTAAATATTATGTAGTAGCTGAACACTAAACTAGACAGACAGACAATGATGAATGACCCACAATACCTTTGAGCTTAAGATTCACAGATGATGATCCTAAAGAATTCACTGAACTGATGGACTCTGAAATGGTCAAATAAACATTAGTTGTAATAGTTCTTTTTCAAAACAAGAGAGACAACAGTTCAAACATTCACCCACCTCACAGAGACAACTGTTGAAACATTCACCCACCTCACAGAGACAACAGTTGACACATTTACCCACCTCACAGAGACAACAGTTGACATATACACCCACCTCACAAAGACCCCAGTTGACACATTTACCCACCCCACAGAGACAACAGTTGACACATTCACCCAACTCACAGAGACAACAGTTGACACATTCACCCAACTCACAGAGACAACAGTTGACACATTTACCCACCTCACAGAGACAACAGTTGACATATTCACCCACCTCACAAAGACCAGTTGACACATTTACCCACCCCACAGAGACAATAGTTGGCTCATTCACCCAATTCACAGAGATAACAGTTGAAACATTCACCCACCTCACAGAGACAACAGTTGACATATTCACCCACCTCACAAAGACAGCAGTTGACACATTTACCCACCCCACAGACACAACAGTTGAAACATTCACCCACCTCACAGAGACAACAGTTGACACATCCACCCACCTCATAGAGACAACAGTTGACACATTCACCCACCTCATAGAGACAACAGTTGACACAGTCACCCATCTCACAGAGAGCATAGTTGACATATTCACCCACATCACAAAGACAACAGTTGAAACTTCCAGCCATCTCACAGAGACAACAATTGACACTTCCACCCACCTCACAGAGACAACAGTTGACACTTCCACCAATCTCAGAGATACAACAGTTGACACTTCCACCAAACCTCAGAGACAACAGTTGACACTTCCACCAATCTCAGAGATACAACAGTTGACACTTCCACCAACCTCAGAGAGACAACAGTTGACACATCCATCCACCTCACAGAGACAACAGTTGACATTTCCACCCACCTCAGAGAGACAACAGTTAACAATTTCACCTACCTCAGAGACAACAGTTGACACTTCCTCTCACCTCAGAGAAACAACAGTTGACACATCCACCCACCTCACAGAGACAACAGTTGACACATCCATCCACCTCATAGAGACAACAGTTGAAACATCCACCCACCTCATAGAGACAACAGTTGACACACCCATCCACCTCATAGAGACAACAGTTGACACATCCACCCACCTCATAGAGACAACAGTTGACACATCACCCACCTCATAGAGACAACAGTTGAAACATTCAGCCACCTCACAGAGACAACAGTTGAAACATTCAGCCACCTCACAGAGACAACAGTTGACATATCCACCCACCTCACAGAAACAACAGTTGACACATCCACCCACCTCATAGAGACAACAGCTGACACATCCATCCACCTCATAGAGACAACAGTTGACACATCCACCCACCTCACAGAGACAACAGTTGAAACATTCAGCCATCTCACAGAGACAACAGTGGACATATCCACCCACCTCACAGAAACAACAGTTGACACATTCACCTACTTCACAGAGACAACAGTTGACACATTCACCCACCTCACAGAGGCAACAGTTGACACATCCACCCACCCCACAGAGACAAGAGTTGACACATCCACCCACCTCATAGAGACAACAGTTGACACATCCACCCACCTCATAGAGACAACAGTTGACACATCCATCCACCTCATAGAGACAACAGTTGACACATCCACCCACCTCATAGAGACAACAGTTGACATATCCATCCACCTCATAGAGACAACAGTTGACACATTCACCCACCTCACAGAGGCAACAGTTGACACATCCACCCACCTCACAGAGACAAGAGTTGACACATCCACCCACCTCATAGAGACAACAGTTGACACATCCACCCACCTCATAGAGACAACAGTTGAAAAATCCATCCACCTAATAGTGACAAAAGTTGAAACATTCACCCACCTCATAGAGACAACAGTTGACATATCCATCCACCTCATAGAGACAACAGTTGACACATCCACCCACCTCATAGAGACAACAGTTGAAAAATCCATCCACCTAATAGAGACAAAAGTTGACACATTCACCCACCTCATAGAGACAACATTTGACACATCCACCCACCTCACAGAGGCAACAGTTGACACACCCACACACCTCACATTGACTACAGTTGAAACATTCAGCCACCTCACAGAGACAACAGATGACATATCCACCCACCTCACAGAAACAACAGTTGATACATTCACATACCTCACAGAGACAACAGTTGACACATTCACCCACCTCACAGAGGCAACAGTTGACACATCCACCCACCCCACAGAGACAAGAGTTGACACATCCACCCACCTCACAGAAACAACAGTTGACACATTCACCTACCTCACAGAGACAAGAGTTGACACATTCACCCACCTTACAGAGACATCAGTTGACACATCCACCCACCCTACAGAGACAATAGTTGACACATCCACCCACCTCACAGAGACAACAGTTGACACATCCACCCACCCCACAGAGACAATAGTTGACACATCCACCCACCTCACAGAGACAACAGTTAACACATTCACCCACCTCACAGAGACAACAGTTGACACATCCACCCACCTCACAGATATAATAGTTGACACATCCACCCACCTCAGAGAGACAACAGTTAACACATTCACCCACCTCACAGAGACAACTATTGACACATTCACCCACCTCACAGAGACAACAGTTGACACATCCACCCACCTCACAGAGACAACAGTTGACACTTCCACCCACCTCATAGAGACAACAGTTGACACATCCACCCACCTCACAGAGACAACAGTTGACACATCCACCCATCTCACAGAGACAACAGTTGACACATCCACCCATCTCACAGAGACAAAAGTTGACACATCCATCCACCTCACAGAGACAACTGTTGACACATCCATCCACCTCATAGAGACAACAGTTGAAAAATCCATCCACCTAATAGAGACAACAGTTGACACTTCCACCCACCTCATAGAGACAACAGTTGACACATCCATCCACCTCATAGAGACAACAGTTTAAACATTCAGCCACCTAATAGAGACAACAGTTGAAACATTCAGCCACCTCACAGAGACAACAGTTGACACATCCACCCACCTCACAGAAACAACAGTTGAAACATTCACCCACCTCACAGAGACAACAGTTGAAACATTCAGCCACCTCACAGAGACAACAGTTGACATATCCATCCACCTCACAGAAACAACAGTTGACACATTCACCTACCTCACAGAGACAACAGTTGACACATTCACCCACCTCACAGAGACAACAATTGACACATCCACCCACCTCACAGAGACAACAATTGACACATCCACCCACCTCACAGAGACAACAGTTGAACATTCAGCCACCTCACAGAGACAACAGTTGACACATTCACCCACCTCACAGAGACAACAGTTGACACATCCACCCACCTCACAGATATAATAGTTGACACATCCACCCACCTCACAGAGACAACAGTTAACACATTCACCCACCTCACAGAGACAACTATTGACACATTCACCCAACTCACAGAGACAACAGTTGACACACCACCCACCTCACAGAGACAACAGTTGACACATCCACCCATCTCACAGAGACAACAGTTGACACATCCACCCATCTCACAGAGACAAAAGTTGACACATCCATCCACCTCACAGAGACAACTGTTGACACATCCATCCACCTCATAGAGACAACAGTTGACACATCCATCCACCTCATAGAGACAACAGTTGACACATCCACCCACCTCATAGAGACAACAGTTGAAAAATCCATCCACCTAATAGAGACAAAAGTTGACACTTCCACCCACTTCATAGAGACAACAGTTGACACATCCATCCACCTCATAGAGACAACAGTTGACACATCCACCCATCTCACAGAGACAAAAGTTGACACATCCATCCACCTCACAGAGACAACTGTTGACACATCCATCCACCTCATAGAGACAACAGTTGACACATCCATCCACCTCATAGAGACAACAGTTGATACATCCATCCACCTCATAGAGACAACAGTTGAAAAATCCATCCACCTAATAGAGACAAAAGTTGACACTTCCACCCACCTCATAGAGACAACAGTTGACACATCCATCCACCTCATAGAGACAACAGTTGACACATCCATCCACCTCATAGAGACAACAGTTGAAAAATCCATCCACCTAATAGAGACAAAAGTTGACACTTCCACCCACCTCATAGAGACAACAGTTGACACATCCATCCACCTCATAGAGACAACAGTTGATACATCCATCCACCTCATAGAGACAACAGTTGAAAAATCCATCCACCTAATAGAGACAAAAGTTGACACTTCCACCCACCTCATAGAGACAACAGTTGACACATCCATCCACCTCATAGAGACAACAGTTGACACATCCACCCACCTCATAGAGACAACAGTTGAAAAATCCATCCACCTAATAGAGGCAACAATTGACACATCCACCCACCTCATAGAGACAACAGTTGAAACATTCAGCCACCACACAGAGACAACAGTTGACATATCCACCCACCTCATAGAGACAACAGTTGACACATCCACCCACCTCATAGAGACAACAGTTGAAACATTCAGCCACCACACAGAGACAACAGTTGACATATCCACCCACCTCATAGAGACAACAGTTGACACATCCACCCACCTCATAGAGACAACAGTTGAAAAATCCATCCACCTAATAGAGGCAACAATTGACACATCCACCCACCTCATAGAGACAACAGTTGAAACATTCAGCCACCACACAGAGACAACAGTTGACATATCCACCCACCTCATAGAGACAACAGTTGACACATCCATCCACCTAATAGAGACAAAAGTTGACACATTCACCCACCTCACAGAGACAACAGTTGACACATCCACCCACCTCACAGAGACAACAGTTGACACATCCACCCACCTCACGGAGGCAACAATTGACACATACACCCACCTCACAGAGACAACAGTTGAAACATTCAGCCACCTAATATACAACAGTTGAAACATTCAGCCACCTCACAGAGACAACAGTTGACACATCCACCCACCTCACAGAAACAACAGTTGTAACATTCACCCACCTCAAAGAGACAACAGTTGAAACATTCAGCCACCTCACAGAGACAACAGTTGACATATCCACCCACCTCACAGAAACAACAGTTGACACATTCACCTACCTCACAGAGACAACAGTTGACACATTCACCCACCTCACAGAGACAACAGTTGACACATCCACCCACCTCACAGAGACAACAGTTGACATATTCACCCACCCCACAGAGACAACAGTTGACACATCCACCCACCTCACAGAGACAACAGTTGACATATTCACCCACCCCACAGAGACAACAGTTGACACATCCACCCACCTCACAGAGACAACAGTTGACATATTCACCCACCTCACAGAGACAACAGTTGACATATTCACCCACCCCACAGAGACAACAGTTGACACATCCACCCACCTCACAGAGACAACAGTTGACATATTCACCCACCCCACAGAGACAACAGTTGACACATCCACCCACCTCACAGAGACAACAGTTGACATATTCACCCACCTCACAGAGACAACAGTTGAGATATCCACCCACCTCACAGAGACAACAGTTGACACATCCACCCACCTCACAGAGACAACAGTTGACATATTCACCCACCCCACAGAGACAACAGTTGACACATCCACCCACCTCACAGAGACAACAGTTGACATATTCACCCACCCCACAGAGACAACAGTTGACACATCCACCCACCTCACAGAAACAACAGTTGACACATTCACCTACCTCACAGAGACAACAGTTGACACATTCAGCCACCTCACAGAGACAACAGTTGACACATCCACCCACCTCACAGAGACAACAGTTGAAACATTCAGCCACCTCACAGAGACAACCGTTGACACATCCATCCACCTCACAGAGACAACTGTTGACACATCCATCCACTTCATAGAGACAACAGTTGACACATCCACCCACCTCATAGAGACAACAGTTGATAGATCCATCCACCTCATAGAGACAACAGTTGACACATCCACCCACCTCATAGAGACAACAGTTGAAAAATCCATCCACCTAATAGAGACAAAAGTTGACACATTCACCCACCTCATAGAGACAACAGTTGACACATCCACCCACCTCATAGAGACAACAGTTGATAGATCCATCCACCTCATAGAGACAACAGTTGACACATCCACCCACCTCATAGAGACAACAGTTGAAAAATCGATCCACCTAATAGAGACAACAGTTGACACTTCCACCCACCTCATAGAGACAACAGTTGACACATCCATCCACCTCATAGAGACAACAGTTGACACATCCACCCACCTCATAGAGACAACAGTTGAAAAATCCATCCACCTAATAGAGACAAAAGTTGACACATTCACCCACCTCACAGAGACAACAGTTGAACATTCAGCCACTTCATAGAGACAACAGTTGAGATATCCACCCATCTCACAGAGACAACAGTTGACACATTCACCCACCTCACAGAGACAACAGTTGACACATCCACCCACCTCACAGATATAATAGTTGACACATCCACCCACCTCACAGAGACAACAGTTAACACATTCACCCACCTCACAGAGACAACTATTGACACATTCACCCAACTCACAGAGACAACAGTTGACACATCCACCCACCTCACAGAGACAACAGTTGACACATCCACCCATCTCACAGAGACAAAAGTTGACACATCCACCCATCTCACAGAGACAAAAGTTGACACATCCATCCACCTCACAGAGACAACTGTTGACACATCCATCCACCTCATAGAGACAACAGTTGACACATCCACCCACCTCATAGAGACAACAGTTGATACATCCATCCACCTCATAGAGACAACAGTTGAAAAATCCATCCACCTAATAGAGACAACAGTTGACACTTCCACCCACCTCATAGAGACAACAGTTGACACATCCATCCACCTTATAGAGACAACAGTTGACACATCCACCCACCTCATAGAGACAACAGTTGAAAAATCCATCCACCTAATAGAGGCAACAATTGACACATCCACCCACCTCATAGAGACAACAGTTGAAACATTCAGCCACCTCACAGAGACAACAGTTGACATATCCACCCACCTCATAGAGACAACAGTTGACACATCCATCCACCTCATAGAGACAACAGTTGACACATCCACCCACGTCATAGAGACAACAGTTGAAAAATCCATCCACCTAATAGAGACAAAAGTTGACACATTCACCCACCTCACAGAGACAACAGTTGACACATCCACCCACCTCACGGAGGCAACAATTGACACATACACCCACCTCACAGAGACAACAGTTGAAACATTCAGCCACCTAATATACAACAGTTGAAACATTCAGCCACCTCACAGAGACAACAGTTGACACATCCACCCACCTCACAGAAACAACAGTTGTAACATTCACCCACCTCAAAGAGACAACAGTTGAAACATTCAGCCACCTCACAGAGACAACAGTTGACATATCCACCCACCTCACAGAAACAACAGTTGACACATTCACCTACCTCACAGAGACAACAGTTGACATATTCACCCACCTCACAGAGACAACAGTTGACACATCCACCCACCTCACAGAGACAACAGTTGAGATATCCACCCACCTCACAGAGACAACAGTTGACACATCCACCCACCTCACAGAGACAACAGTTGACATATTCACCCACCCCACAGAGACAACAGTTGACACATCCACACACCTCACAGAGACAACAGTTTACACATCCACCCACCTCACAGAGACAACAGTTGACATATCCACCCACCTCACAGAGACAACAGTTGACATATCCACCCACCTCACAGAGACAACAGTTGACACATTCACCCACCTCACAGAGACAACAGTTTACACATCCACCCACCTCACAGAGACAACAGTTGACATATTCACCCACCCCACAGAGACAACAGTTGACACATCCACCCACCTCACAGAGACAACAGTTGACATATTCACCCACCCCACAGAGACAACAGTTGACACATCCACACACCTCACAGAAACAACAGTTGACACATTCACCTACCTCACAGAGACAACAGTTGACACATTCAGCCACCTCACAGAGACAACAGTTGACACATCCACCCACCTCACAGAGACAACAGTTGAAACATTCAGCCACCTCACAGAGACAACAGTTGACACATCCACCCATCGCACAGAGACAAACGTTGACACATCCATCCACCTCACAGAGACAACTGTTGACACATCCATCCACTTCATAGAGACAACAGTTGACACATCCACCCACCTCATAGAGACAACAGTTGATAGATCCATCCACCTCATAGAGACAACAGTTGAAAAATCGATCCACCTAATAGAGACAACAGTTGACACTTCCACCCACCTCATAGAGACAACAGTTGACACATCCATCCACCTCATAGAGACAACAGTTGACACATCCACCCACCTCATAGAGACAACAGTTGAAAAATCCATCCACCTAATAGAGACAAAAGTTGACACATTCACCCACCTCACAGAGACAACAGTTGACACATCCACCCACCTCATAGAGACAACAGTTGAAACATTCAGCCACCTCACAGAGACAACAGTTGACATATCCACCCACCTCATAGAGACAACAGTTGACACATCCATCCACCTCATAGAGACAACAGTTGACACATCCATCCACCTCATAGAGACAACAGTTGACACATCCATCCACCTCATAGAGACAACAGTTGACACATCCACCCACGTCATAGAGACAACAGTTGAAAAATCCATCCACCTAATAGAGACAAAAGTTGACACATTCACCCACCTCACAGAGACAACTGTTGACACATCCACCCATCTCACAGAGACAACAGTTGACACATCCACCCATCTCACAGAGACAAAAGTTGACACATTCAGCCACCTCACAGAGAGAACAGTTGACACATCCACCCACCTCACAGAGACAACAGTTGACATATTCACCCACCCCACAGAGACAAGAGTTGACACACCCACCCACCCCACAGAGACAAGAGTTGACACATTCACCCACCTCACAGAGACAACTGTTGACACATTCACCCACCTCACAGAGACAACTATTGACACATTCACCCACCTCACAGAGACAACAGTTGACACTTCCACCCACCTCACAGAGACAACAGTTGACACTTCCACCCACCTCACAGAGACAACAGTTGACACTTCCACCCACCTCACAGAGACAACAGTTGACACATCCACCCACCTCACAGAGACAACAGTTGACACATCCACCCATCTCACAGAGACAACAGTTGACACATCCACCCATCTCACAGAGACAAAAGTTGACACATCCATCCACCTCACAGAGACAACTGTTGACACATTCACCCACCTCATAGAGACAACAGTTGACACTTCCACCCACTTTACAGAGACAACAGTTGACACTTCCACCCACCTCACAGAGACAACAGTTGACACATCCACCCACCTCACAGAGACAACAGTTGACACATCCACCCATCTCACAGAGACAACAGTTGACACATCCACCCACCTCACAGAGACAAAAGTTGACACATCCACCCACCTCACAGAGACAACTGTTGACACATTCACCCACTTTACAGAGACAACAGTTGACACTTCCACCCACCTCACAGAGACAACAGTTGACACATCCACCCATCTCACAGAGACAACAGTTGACACATCCATCCACCTCACAGAGACAACTGTTGACACATCCACCCATCTCACAGAGACAACAGTTGACACATCAACCCATCTCACAGAGACAACAGTTGACACATCCATCCACCTCACAGAGACAACAGTTGACACATCAACCCATCTCACAGAGACAACAGTTGACACATCCATCCACCTCACAGAGACAACTGTTGACACATCCACCCATCTCACAGAGACAACAGTTGACACATCCACCCACCTCACAGAGACAACAGTTGACACATCCACCCATCTCACAGAGACAACAGTTGACACATCCACCCATCTCACAGAGACAACAGTTGACACATCCACCCATCTCACAGAGACAACAGTTGACACTTCCACCCACCTCACAGAGACAACAGTTGACACATCCACCCATCTCACAGAGACAACAGTTGACACATCAACCCATCTCACAGAGACAACAGTTGACACATCCATCCACCTCACAGAGACAACTGTTGACACATCCACCCATCTCACAGAGACAACAGTTGACACATCCACCCATCTCACAGAGACAAAAGTTGACACATCCATCCACCTCACAGAGACAACTGTTGACACATCCACCCACCTCATAGAGACAACAGTTGACACATTCACCCACCTCATAGAGACAACAGTTGACACATTCACCCACCTCACAGAGACAACATTTGACACATCCACCCATCTCACAGAGACAACAGTTGACACATCCACCCACCTCACAGAGGCAACAGTTGACACATCCACCCACCTCACAGAGACAACAGTTGACACATACCTCTCTTTTTCTTCTTTTTTGTCTCCATGTCTCCTACTACACATTTCTTCAGCATTGAACTGGCATTCACCCATTTATGCACCTACAACACAGTTAGTAGTAAAACTAGTAATACCACCTCATCTGTGCCTTTGTAAGCAACACATTTGATCTTAATCCAGGTCCACATTAATCATCAATAATTATTTATTATTATTTATTTTTAACATTTATTATTATTGTTATTAACCGATTAGATCCTAGAACGGCCGTGCATGGCCGCTCTGCCCAGTCCTACAACGGCCGCCACCGGCCAGACACAGGACCTTGTATTCAACAAATTCCTGGCGATTAACTACTGCACTAAATGCTCCCAAATTTTAACACAACCTAGCGGATACAGTTTCCAACAACACCAGCTTGTCATGTGCATGGGTTGCCATATTGAAAATTTGTATTTACATTGATTTTCTTCGAGTGCTTTTTCGTCCAACTTTGCCGTTGTCGTCATGTTTTCGGCAACTGATGTTGCACAAATGGTGTGGGATAGTGACAGCGATGATGGTGAAATGGAAGGGGATCGGATGTGGAAATTGAGGAACATGTAAGTAGTTTTTTCTGTAAGAATTATTGCTTCCATCATGTCGCTAAAAAAGTAAAAGTTGGCTGTCAATGTCATCGCTTCGGCACGACTGAGCTGGACTACGTCTACGACCGTTCGATGTACATCGATTCCATCTCTTGTGTTATTTTTACACTCATGTTATATACTGTTGTTGACATTATCTGGATGTATGACATATTTCAACCATACAGTGACTTATATGAATAATTAATAATTATACATTTCTATGGCTATGTTGAATACAACTTTTGTCAAATTCTGACAGCTGTCAGTGTCAGTGCCGAGTACATGTGTACCTGGCTGTTTTTGTCTGGATGTGTTGCACTTCTGTTCTGTTGATGTTACTTCTAACCTCAGCCACCAGCTATTGTGTTTTATTATGTTGTCATTATATATAATTGTTCATATTTCATAATTGTTTATAATTATATTTCTCTCATTTCATGTTTATTTATTTTGACTTTTTTTATTACAGGAAGAAGAAAAGAAGAAGACGAAGAAGAATTATGTTTTCTTCGACCAGTATTTCACACAAAACACATATACACTATACCATTTCAAACAACTCAAAACAACACAAATATAAATTTATTCAATACAACAATGAACAGACACAATGTTTTGTTTGTCAATAAACACTGTTGCAACTAATTTGATTGATTCAATGGCTTTATTACAGAAATATTTCAATACATGCCTGTATAACACAATGTTGGCCATTTTGAAAATAGTTTGCCTGACAAAAATTATGAAAATATAGTGTAACTTGAAAACGAACCGTCAGAATGTTATAATGTTTTCACTGTTGCAAAGCTAACACATATAGCTGATTGTTTTCACTGGGTTGAATAGGGTAGTGGCAGAGGTTCAATTAAGTAGAATAACTATTTTTAACAAATTTATTATTTGCTTTGCAAATTGTGGTCAAGTGTCAACATTTTATGACTAAATCATATTTCTATGTGTACAGGCATTGTGGAGAAATTAGTACTCTTCAAAATAAACACAACTTGTAATTAACAATATTGAATAGATTTTTTTCTACAGATTTGTTAACACATAGAAGTAAAATCGCTCAAAAAATGCCATAAATCCTGGGAACAAGAGGGCATGTTTAAAAAAAATCCTAGGGCCTAATGGGTTAATTAAATAATATATTTATCTATTTATAAATTTTACTCTCTTGTATTATAACAAATATGTGTATTATGTAGAATAATTATATCAACTTCCATGTTGCCTTTTCACCACATAATATTATTGTATAAATGTGGTGCTATATTATCAGTAAAAATGTACACAAACAGTTACATATTATTAGCCTTACTTAGATTTATGGACGTCTTTGTTAAGAAGTGACTTTAAATTTATAGGAATATGGAGTTGATTCCAGATGTTTTGCACATCAAGGTACATATATTATTATCATGCACCATAATTATTATAAATATAATACTAAGTGTGTGTTCTGTTTCCTGGAAACTGCAGGACATTGGCAGACTTACCTCATCAAACAATTTTGTGCCATCTTTTCCTGCTGCCCTCATCAGCTCTGGCACACCCCCAGGGTGAAAGTCCATATAAGGCGTGATGTTGTAAACTTTACCTGCAATCAATGACATGCCAATTTTCATTTTAAAGGGAGGTTTTTGTTGCAAAATGGAGTTATACATTATAAGCTATTTATAAGTATTCTACAGCTGTATTACCATACTTACAGCCCAAATGTGTCAACAAATCTGAAACAACTTTGAATTCATGAGTTTGTTACTTTGTTCCTTAGATAGGTAGACTTGTACTAAAAAACAAAAGAAACTCTCATGAAAGAAGTCAACCCTCTGCATTAACTTATATTGTGAACATGAATAAAGTAAAAGTGACTGTTGTCAGCTCACACAAGTCCCCAATGTCTTGCCTGTCTAAGTGACACGTTGCATAATTCTTACCCATTTCTGGCCAACTTATCCCACCCAAATGATGGGTGACAGGTCTCTGCATTAGTCTCTTTAAATTGCATACAGGGCGGGGTGGGCAAATGAAATGGGTGAGCCACCATGTTAACAAGTAATTGTTCCCTCTCATTACACAACAGTTCAACTACAGACATATGTTTCTTGGGTGTATGTTACAATATAAAATAAGTTTTATAATACATGTGACATTCCATTCCAAAATGAGTTGCATTTCAGAAATGTTACAGTCTCACTAATTCTCATTATGAGCTATGACTATGAATCAAAACACTATTGTGCCAATTTGTTTTTGAAAAATGAGTTTCCGTGGTGAAATGATCTGGAATAGACGAGTCTTTCGTGTATGTGTTAGTCACTGAATGACATTTTTATATGTTAGTAATTAAGTAAAATAGATCGACGTTTCCTAAATGTGTTTATTTTGATGTTTTGACAACAAGAAAACCACGATGAAAACTTTGAGGCAGCTTTTCTTGAACCCATACTTTTTGCACCATCGATATTCAAATTGTTGTATCACTGTAAGTAATGTAATTACAAGAAGCATTGAGGTAACACTACGTCCCTCTGAATGTGCTCTACTCACATATGCAATAATATCTTCTCTTCTCCTGAAATGTTTGCTTAACTTAATAATTGTATAAATATATTTTAAAACAAAATTGGACGCATTCACTTGTAATTGTAAATATAATTTTAAATGATATTTTAGTCCTCTTATAATGTATGTTTACTAATTTAAATTATATTTTAGAAGATAATTTATACATATATATATATTAAACAATTTTAAAGGACATTTTATATATATTTATTTATTAACTAGTTTACACCACAATTATTGTTAAATAGATAATCTATTATTTTAATTTTGTCTTTATTTATTTATTATATTAAAAAACATTTTAAAGAACAAATTATGTACAATGTATATCTTATATCTATATCTTATATTTATTTGCCATATTTCATGTTATTGTATATATATAGGCACTATATGAGTCAACCCCAGACTACATTCCAATTCATTGAATATGGCAATAAAGCTTTATTATTATTATCATAAGATTCTACAATAAAACAAATTGGACAAGTTTCTTTAAATTAATCAAACCTCCAATTCTACTACAAACCAAAATGAATGGAAAGTTCCTTTAATCTAACCTCCAAACACATAAGCAACATGAACAGTGATGGTGGGCTTCACATCCAAGTGACACATGTGATTGAGAAACAAGAACAGAGACATAACCAGAGGAAGTGACCTAATGGCTCACCTTACCTCAACCCGGTCCTTGCAGATTAATGAAGCCAAGCAAGTACTTATGTCATTTGTACATGATTAGCTCCTGCTGGTATCAACTGACCAGAGATTAGTATGACTGTCACTGTGTCACAAGGCAGCAGAGGCAGGTGTAAACATCTCCAGGCAGAAGAATGTCAGGTGGTGGTCGAGGTATCGTAATCATTATATAATGATAAACTTGAGTCCAAGCTCATTAGTACGTGTTTACGACATATAAAACTGGCTACACTTTGATCTTGAAAGATTACAAAGTTCTCACAACACAGCAGGGCTCTTACGTGTGATTTATGAAAGGAATAGTTAAACATTTGAATAGGGTATTTATTCACATTTCTCACTTGAATATGTCAAGACATAAATGTAAAATATATATCCACCTGTATATATATATATATACATATATATATATATATATATATATTATATATATATATATATATATATATATATATATAATTTACATAACAAGAATGTATTTATTATATATATTATATATATATATATATATATATATATATATATATATATATATATATATATATATATATATATATAGATATATATAAGAAATGAACATTCCTTTGTTATTTTGTAAGAATTTAACTTACTTTACAGCATAACTTTGTTAAATGTAATTTTTTTTAAAGTCATTATGCACAGTTATCTGATACCATGAGACTCTGAATTTATACACAATTCTCTGACATCATACCCTCTAGTTTATCAAATATCAATTATCAACAAAAAAGCATAAATTCATATGAGGGAGGCAGACTGAGACTACCGACTCTGCTTAATTTTGACTAGATGAATAACTGAGTACTGACAACACCATTCCATAAGCCATATATGACCGCATCCTGTTGTCAGGGTTACTGTGACCTCTGACCTGCCAAAACGAGTGTGTTGATTGACCCACCTCCGATAGCCATCCAGCAGTCGTCCAGAGTGTTGTGTTTGGCCAGTTCCTCCTCCGTGATGATGCACTTCCGGCCTCCCACTCCTGTTAGGTCCTTCCCGCTCTTCCCCAGTCGGATCCAGTCCATGAGGGAGTGACCCGGGGTCAAGGTCACCTTGTTGCGGACGGCGTTCGCCGGCGGCGGCAGCAGGGAGCGTGTCTGTGACGTTGAGTAGTTCTTACCCAGCTCCATGACGGACTCACCCTTCTTGCTGCTGCTTACCGCCGGCTCCACCATCTTACCTGAAAGGGGAAGGAAAATCTTGAAAGGTAAGATAAAGATAAGTCTTCATATTGCATCTAGTCCATACAACTGATTTGGGTGAGAGTTTTGACCCACGCTGGTCTGGTTAGTGGACACCATAATGATTTATCTGGGAAGTTTTCAGCCACACTGCAATAACTGCATACAGACTGTTGAAAACTGTAAGCTTACATATGTAGTTATTGAAAGACTATTCATATATTATATAGCCACACTCCATCTTTCCTGGCAGGTAAGGAGAGTTTTTATACTACATAATGGTATCTAGTCTAAGGGCAGCTCAGATAGGATAGCATTCACATCCTAACAGACCTATTTGATTGACACCATCATGCAAATAGCCACCTGTCTGTATCCAGTCACATTCCTTCAGCTGAGTAAACCAGAGTGACATGGAGTGAATTAACTTTTAGGGATACTGATTTTCTGTTTTAAGAAAAGATAAATTCTGTTTCAACTCCATGTCAAAATATGGCAAATTCTGTTCCAAACAGCATGTTTTCCGTTTAAAAAAGGCAAATCCAATTTCAAATGGTGTGTTTACCATTTTAAAAGGACATATACCATGTCAGCGTCTCCTTGAAAAGCAGTTTGCATTTTAATTGCATTTCTAATTTCTGTTAAGAGGTATTGTTTGAAAATGTCTTTCGAAAATGGAAACATTCCTGTATCTGTTATATTATTGTTAAATAATTTGAAACAGGGAGTTCACAACGTTGATTTTTTCATCCATAACTTGATAAGCAAAGCACATAAATAAATACATTATTTATTATTTATTTTGCTTTGCTGTAACGGTATATGGTGCCACCGAACGGGATGTTTAGAACTACAAAACACTTTGAGTCCGGGTTACCTAGGCGAACGTTTTGGAATTCGTTGTACAAAACCGAAATACGTTTATTTATGCTGCATGCTCTAAATATATAACATCTATATTAATTAATGAACACGTCTTAAATGCGTTTAGAGTTCAGCCACACAACGATTAGGAAACGATTTACGTTTTATTTTAGCGCTCAGGCCTCAGGCTCAGCGGCTTGCGCGGGACCATGTCACCGTGTCCATATTTCCGTGTGCGCTACCCTGGGCCTGGCTAAGCGTAAGTCTTACTAAGTTACGCCGCCGGCTAATAGACATACGAATAGACTCTTCCAACTTATACGTTACATTTACTGACTTCATTGACATAAAAACAACCATGCTTCGTGACATTATTAATCAAAATCACGCTGCAGAGAGCATGATAAAGACGTTTTCTAATTGGTCCAATTGTCCATGAATTATTAGGCGGTCGTCTGCTCTTTTTCCGCGCTTACGGAAACCCACTTCGAGAATCGCAAATTCCGTGATTTCGTCCGTATTTTTGCGATTGCGAAATTTCCGTTTCAAAAGGCAAATTTCGTTTCAAAACGCCGATTGCGCGAACGTTGAAGGTTTTCTGCGATTGCGGAAAATTCGGTGTTCTTGAACTTCAATTTGAAAACGTTCGATATCACAGCAACTGAGCAAGGATTATAGGATTACAACCTGAATTATCTTGATTATGGATACGATCTTCTATCCACTGAGTCATAAAATTAACAGCGCGTTGACACAGACGCACAGGAGTCTGAGACTGAGGAGAGACGTTGGACGTCCTCCACGACCAGAATTACATCTCTTCGCCTGCCATTCCTCTCCACTGGCTGTGGCCCAACTCAACCAACTTACCTGAAGCGCAACCCAGCTTGAAGCCGAGATGACAACAACGCTCGGAAAAGGGGTGAACAAGAACGCGGCTAGTGCCACTACCCTACATGACGGCCGACGTCCATACTGACACAAAGTCAGGTCGCGACCCGACGCACCTGTGAACGCTCAGCCACACGGGACATGGCCCTGCCATCCTGAGCAGCACACATGAAATCAATACGTGCACGTCACTGCAAAACTACATCTCATCAACCAGATCGGCACTGCTGTGGTCAATGAGACATTAGCATTTTCTCCACTAGAACACACTCGTCACATATCGGGACTTGTATGGATTGTGATCATCAATTTGTGCACTCATTAACTAGAACTGACCAAGTGAATAAAGTAATTGACCGACTGAGTGGGAGATATCATGTACGGTGAACGAGGACACTGAATGTTGACGACACACGTTCACTAATTATAAAATCTGTGCCGAATGCCAAACTCGTTCCACAGAACCGACGGGACGGATCAATATGAGGACACGTCCTGAAGTCATTGATTGCATAGATCCGATACTGGCACATAAAGCCATATTAAACACACTGGAACGCAACACATCACATCAAAGCCTGGCATGACTGTAATCTTGTTTCAGGTGATTGCAAAATTCACGAGTATGACAGCACCAGCGAAACTCACCAAAGACATTGGCCAGAATCACCAAATCTGTCAATCGATGTGTTGAACTGTGTAAAAGCTGGTGACAAATTAGTGAAGTCAAGCATAATCTGTTAACCCTAATGATGACAACATGCAGTTGATGAATTAAGAAAGAAAAATTCATGGTGATGAAATGAAGTGGATTTTTTTACACGCAAGTGTAAATGTTGTTTCCTGAATAAATTTTAGCCTATCTGTGCTTCCATTGATACTATATTGTCAAAATATTTAAATAAGTATACTGTACCGGGTCATTCCTGATGCCATTTGTGATGTTTAATGTATCAATATACCAATAGACAGATAAAAGGACGTAACGTCTAATCAGTTCTTTAATCAGTTTAATTAATTTAATCAGTTCTGCCTGTCAATGTCATAAATCTGTGGGCTATGGTCATGATCACGTAACCAAACTTTGTTGCCTAAATATACTTATTGGCAAAAATAAGCATAAACGATGTAATTATGCAATTAACACATCGTGAAAAATGCTTTGTGTGATTTAATTTGTAAGAATGAAAGCCTTACAATAGGGCCTGTAAGTGGGTCACGATACATGGCGAGACTCCTCACGACTGGAGCTGATTGGGGACTGGACACAAGAATAATATTTTATTCTAACGATGGATGACAGGTGTAGCTTCCGACTGATGAATACTAGGAAAATCAGGTCATAAATATATTGTGTTATACCTTTCTTATCTTAAATGTCCGATTTAATATTGAGTTTACCACACTATCATAGACATATAGCGATTTACGTAGTGCGATTTTAGGTCGTATGTGTCTTTTACGGGATTTGCATTTTACATTTCGATAAGCACATATATCTGACAAGTTGTCTAAATGCACATAATCATAACATGTATGCGTTTGCCCCAAACAGATTGTACTGCACGAAAAATGGCACTTCATTATTAGTCAAGATCACCAAACACAAGTACTTGCCGCTAATGCCATGGCAACCATAATAATCAATTTAAATTCATGATTTCCTTGACCATTGTCACTGGCAAAGTGTTCGATTGCTTCTGCTTGTAATAATCCTTCGGACAATATAACGAAAATACGCTATTTGGGAACAGTTCGATTATTACAACCAAAAACAAAACAAAGTCCTATATTTGAACATGGAGAATATGGACTTCCTGCCCCCAACCTCGTTTTTGCGCGCGAGATTTACACGCCCTATACCATATTATTAAACCAAATAAGTAAATTAGCCACACACACAATTGTGGCATTTTGCACATCATCATGGTACAACAGGTATACGCTCCACACTGCACGTACTACAGCCACGCTACATTAGGTACACCATGTAGCGTTCAGCAAAAGTAATGAAAACAAGTCAAGTGAGCAACACAATCATACAGCTATTTAGGCCTTAGTCCATTACAGATTTCGAAACCATGTGCAAGACTTATAAGTGTGGCATAATTATAAACAAATGGCACACTGGGAGATTTACTAGCTTACTGATTTTTTACGTAGAGACGGGGGATACAGTTACTGAAATAAATTGCAACTGCTGGCAATTTACAATATAATCACATGTAAAAAATATTAAATAATTATTTTAGATACACCATATTATTATGTACAGATTCATGCAATGTGCAGGACCAAGTTTATACAAAATATCTACTAACTCACTGATGAAGAGTTATAAATACTGCAGTAATTAAGAAATTTCCAATCAGATGCAATTTTAGAAGATAAAAAAGTTATATAAATTCAAATTAATCATCCACTCTCATGCACAACTGCCATTGCCGGGAACACAATTCTATGAATAATGTTGACATTAACGTAAGCTCTTATATAGCGCAGTATCCAATCCTCAGGATTGTTCAAAGTGCTTTACAATTTACTTCCCTGGCAGACCTGTTCAATCAGACACCATTTCAACTTCTCTGGGAAGCATCCAGCCATATGCTGAAATTAATGTGTGAAGGCTGCTTGTACATGTATCCACCACTTGTTTATAGCCAGGTACTCATTTATACAGCTGAGTGAACTGGAGCAATGTATAGAGTGAAAAAACTTGCCCACATTAACTTGAGCCAATCATCTCTATAACTGGCGGGTTATATTTTGTGGCTGATATGAAATACAATGGGCAGGAAGTAGAAATAATTATAAGACAATTCATTACACATTATGCTGCACAACCACGCATGAGAACGGTCAAACAGGTATATTGGGATTTCTGATAACTGCTCTTTGATCCACGCAATGATGGCTCCAAACATCCCAACAAAAAGACTGACAGAGACAGACCCTTATAGGACAAAATATAGCTATACAAATAATCCTTCATTTTAACTGTTTTTTATTTTACAGCTGTATACACCCTTTGCATTCAAAATGTACCAAATTATTTCACAAGCGCACTAACCGAGAGTATAAAAACAAACCAAATATATTTTAGCAGTAATGCAGATTTATACTATTTAAAATATATACCATGGGAAAAATTATGCAGCCAATTTTCTTTTCAACATGAACAATATTAAAAGCAGCAAAAAACCTGTTGGAGGGTATGACCCTGCATCACTGATGGAAAAATACAGGGATATGCCCATAAGTCTTGAAATTTCCCACATTCTGCCTGTACTAGCTGGACACGCTCCCGCGTCAATCTTTTAATGCGCTCCTGGAGTCCCAGGGCAAGGTTCAAGGGGTACAAGAGGATGATTCGAACTTCATAAAATGTAAATATTGATGCACACAGTTTTGAACAATCCCCATCTTTGGTGTCAAGCTGACAAGTGGTGGCTAAACAATCTTTAACAGCAAATAAAAAATCTTTATCATGAAACATGAGCTGAGCCACAGGCAGAGTTCATGTTTTTGGAGAGCCAGAAGGTGGCTTTTTGACCCTAAGAGGGGCGCAGTTGGCAGTTGTGTGCCCACCTAACCTATTCTCTCTGGAGCCACCCCTTACAACATTACTGCACTGTGAAAGATTTGAAATATTTATTATTCCATGTCCCATGCGAATATACACACACACACCCATGTACAACAGGGTGCAATCCCAAGCATGCATAATTACTGCTGGGTGACCTAGCAACATGCATAATTTAGTAGTAAAAAACATTAATTACGTTGAGCCAAGTTGGGATGACTTGATGAGTGTATAACAAATGTAATTGATTAGGATTACTCTTGTAATAATGATTTTGTTTGTTGCGCCTCTGAGCTTGAACTTTTTAAGGATATGGGCGCTATGGTAGTTTTACAGTTATTATTATTGTCTCTTAATATGTTTCATTCCTTCAAAAAATACTATAATCAATCATGTGATAATTGTTTTATAATCATGGTTATATCAAAGGCAAAGCCATTTGTGTATATTTGTATGTGTGATGACTACAAGAGTACCACCCCAGAATGACTGAATATATATTAAAGACACTGTTTGTGCACACCCTATAATTTTTTTAATGATATTTATGTATTGTATGTTTTTGTTTCTGGATAGATGTAGTGTACATTGTGTCATGTCTAAATACACGTGCTTTCACATAAAAATTATGTCTTGATGGTTATACCTAGCAAATAATTCCCATTCTTTGGTTCAGTTAACATATCAATTCTGTTCACTTTATTATCCTAGGAAGGATACCCATCATACAACTTAATAATATGAGCTCATGTACAATAAATGAAATATAATACTTATTAGACTGTACTTTTTTTTTTTTCAAAGAAAACGGAAAACAAATGCAAAATGTAGTTTTGTATATTACATGTGACAAAAATTTGAAGCACCAAAGTACTTGACTGGTTCACATAATGTTTACGTTAATAAATTTTGCTGAAAGTTGCCACATTAATGTCTTGCAGGATACACAAGTTAATATTAACAAACCTTGTATGTATACATGTTATTTATCATACATAACAGGACTAATAAAGACAATTTTCACTACTATTATAGATGTTTGACATGACAAAATCTAGCACAGAAATATGTCAGCCTACCTTGCTGACAAGCAGATGACTTACTTGCCAAGATGGGTAATTACAATTGATAAGACTACAAATTTAGAGGGGGGCCAGTTGGCCATTATGGGGCTGTGATCTCTCAAAATCTGGTTTCGTTATTTTTCAACTTAGCTTACCGGTATTGAAATTTTAGGATAACATCATTTATATATAAAACAATTTTACAAATTTATTTTAAAATAGCCCACCAGGTGGCGGTGGAGTCACCACCCAATTAAAATGTTGGTTGATTCATCGTGATAGATGTACCTGGAAAAGGGATTGATCAAAGTTTTCAAACTTAGCATATCCATAGAATGCATAACATGGCAGACTATGACAGTGTGATTTGTTTGGTTACTTTACAAAAACAATTTATATGAATTTTTAAATCTTTGCTAATTTTCGTACGTAAATTTTCCATCAGTCATGATATTAACTTCTTATTCTAAGTCTAAGAGGCTACATTATTGACTAGTTGACTACCCTGGTAGCATTGGCACAACTGGTAGTAACACGAGAAATGGAGCAGTATTAATTAAATCAGCTTAAGTGGCACTGGTTTGTCATTGAAAAATACTAAACTGACCAGTAATGACTATGATGTATATAAATAGCTTCCACATTGTTCATGTGCTAAAAGGTAAGTAATATAAGGCTGGAGAAAAAAATCGGCCTATGTAGAATGTATGTGTAATTGTAACAGTTACACAGATAATTGTCAATTTGATGTCACTTTCTGGATCCTTCAATTATGTGCAGCAGCTGGCACTTTTGCCAAATCCAGATCCACCTCAACTTCAATACCACAGTCCGATAGTTCCACTGTTGAATGTCATACCAGGAAAATCCATACTGTGAATTATTAGCATACCTTTGAGGGTTAGGTCATATCAGGAATATATATATATATATATATTCCTGATATGAATTTTTAAATCTTTATATATATATTTATATATTTATTTATTTTTAAATCTTTATATATATATTTATATATATATATATAATATTATGAAAATGTTTATCACACCTTTGAGTGTTGGTATGGACTCAAGGTTGGCATGTTTCTGTCTTCATGGGAAGAAACTGTGCAGCAGGAATACTTTCTATGTAGGGAGTTGTTTCCCCTTTGTTTCTGCCATGAGGGCAGAAACTCCCAAAATGTTAAAATAATTCTAGCCAATATCAACATTCCTGTTGTACAAATCACAATCACATGTAATGCCCGCCAAAACTGGTTAACTTCACTGCAAATTACATTTCACCATACCGATTGTTTTTAATCATCAAATACCCATGGATACCAACTTTGATGTGTCTTTCACCCATTAGTGCTAATTACTTAATTACTTGGCAGTAGGTGTCCTGCAGGGCACTAGCATTGACCACAACTTTTCTTTGCTCAGAGCCAGAGGATGGATTAGCACCTAGCAATGACAATGACCACAGGTCAATGTCCCCTTTGTTCTTTAGTCATACTCTACTGAAGGACTTAAGTTGAATTGTCACATTTCTTCACAAAATCCTAGCAGTCATTAGCATTGTCTCTTCTGAGAGCAACATAGGCATTTTATTACACTTCCTGGTTTAATGTATCAAACAACAAATTTTATCTCTAACTGTCGATAGAGGTTTCTGACTGGGAGTTTGTGGCTTTAATGTCACCAATGTGGAAAATCTTAGAATAAACGGTTATGTAGACCAGCACAGAAAGAGACTGAAACTTGATCTATCAAATGGACAAATGTTGTCTATCATTGGCATGTATCACTGGCACTTCGGAACAGCTAGCCTGAAAACATATGCCAATCATACACTCTAACAAGATTCAAGATGGTCCTTAACGCAATTATTTAAACTGGCTTATTCCACTGAGGAATTATCCTGTGTGACAATCTTACGATCATGCATTTTATGAATTATTATTACTTTTTATAACTAATGTATTTTTGTTATTTTTCTTTATTATTATTATTGTTTTTATTATTTATATATATATATATTTTAACTTACCTTAATTATTTATATATTATATATCAATATATGTTATGGATTATATATATATATATATATATATATATATATATATATATATATATGATATATATTATACTGTTTGTAGATCGCAATGGCTCAGGGGTAGAGCTTCGGACTCTCAACTAAGAGAACCTGGGTTCGAATCCTATGCTGCGGTGTTAAAACCGTGGGCAAGTTTTTTCACTCTACATTGCTCCAGTCCACTCAGCTGAATAAATGAGTACCTGGCTATAGACACGTGTATGAGCAGCATTTTGCACAATAATTGTAGCATGTAGCTGGATGCTTCCCAGAGAAGTTGAGATGGTATTTGATTGAACAGGTCTGCTGGGGAAGTAAAGTGTAAAAGCGCTTTGAGCAGTTCTAAGGACTATATAAAAACTTACCTTTACTTTTTGGTAATCCATCGCTCATAAATATACCTTATTCTATATACTGGTATATTAAGTGGTCATACTAACAGACGAGTTACATTATACCACTGTTCAACGATACACAAAGTATAAATATCACCTGAAGCACACATATATGTTTAAAGTCCAACACTTGTTTCACCCTTTTCCAGTTCATGTTTCAGCAAATACAGAGGCCCATGTTTGAGGCCCAAAGGCCAACCCTGTGTACGTATATCAACACATGCTGCTATATCACTCATCGTTGTAAAGCATGATCGCAGCAGTGCACTTGAAAGGGGTGGAACAAGTGTTGGAATGGACTTACACAATATATGTGTGCTTTAGGTGAAATTTATACTTTGTGTATCATTGAACAGTGGTATAATAATGTAGGCAGTGGCTACGCGTACGTGAGCCGTACGTTTAGGCCGCCAGTCTAAAAGTACGGAATTCATACTGCGCATGCGTATGCTTTTATTTTCGGTTACGTAAGCTGTATTTTTAGCATCATTTATCTAAGGTACGGCATTTAATATGCGCATGATTTCTATACGTGAGCCTTATCTTTAGTACCAGGTAGCTGCCAGTTCCAAGTTTCCCCGCACATGCATGTTTATATACATAAGCTCTATTGCCGTATCTTTGGAACTCTGATCTAAAAGTAGGCCTAGCTGATTTTTTCCGCGCATCAGGCCGTATCTTTAGCAAACAAATATAAAAGTACGTGAGTTTTTTTACGCGCATGCATGTTGATGTATGTACGAACGGAAGCTCTTTGGCAGTCAGTTCTAAATATACGTGAGATTTTGTGCGTGTTATTTTTTCGCAAGTTGACATATATGTAGCCCTATGGCAGTTAGTAAATCTAACAATGTCGAACAAAATCACTCCCTTGTGTAATTCTGCTGTACCGATGCAACGAGACGGACGCAGCATGCTTGCGCAGAATTGAAAAACAGGATACGCACACATCCTCACGTACGGTTAGGCCATGGGTCTAAAGATACGGCTCACGTACGCGTAGACACTTCGAATAATGTAACTCATCTGTTAGAATGACAATATAATATATATTATAATTGTCTTTGGGCTTAAAAATTGCACTGAAATGCAATATTTACAGAATATTAATATGCCTGGGATAACAATAAATGATGAAACTAAACTTCTAAGTTACACTAGTATTAACCATAATTTTTTTTAATCGAACGTCATCGAATGTATCACTCATTGACATTTCACATTGCACCGATACAATTACAAATCAAATAATTCAAATTTAGGCAAAAATATAGTTATAATGACGAAATAAACGTAGGTCTGGATTAATTATCGAAAACTCAGAACCAGTCTTTGCCACTGATAGAGACTGACTTACAGTCTTATCACCAACTCGAGAGACGGAGTTACACTGACAGCCACAGTGACAGATGCGACGGTGTTTGCTACTCTACCAGGAGGGCGATAATATGGTTATTAGGTTTTGTTCACGCGTTACCCTACCTTAAAGTTGAATCCTTTGTGCTTCACACGTACACCAACATCGGTATTTACTGAGTTCAGGCGAAATACTACCAATTATAAAACAAACCAATCATAAAGATAAGTGTCCTCAAGCAAAAGTACGTAAGTTCCAGTTTCTTAAATGCTAGGTGCGCCACCTATTGATACATTTGTTATGTGTGCTGCCACCTAGTGAATAAGCATTTTACAAAGCAGAATCATATCCATAACAATGGGTAATTGTGCTTTGGTAGAATCTAACTTCCTCAGCAAATAACATTACATGTGGCGTATATGTGCGTTGGTACGTGCGTGTGTATTTCTAGTGGCAAATCGTAATTTAATTATATCTTGAAAAGCAAAATCTCATGTGGTATTGGTTGTTTCTTGATCTGTTCATTGCCAGCAAAATGTTGCAATGCTTTGCCTTTGGCTGTCTTTTGGCTGTCTTATAAAAAAAAGATACAAATTTTAAAAAATGGAAATTTATTGTATAACATAATCACAATTTATTGTGTGCCATTTCAGCAAGCAGTTGGTCCATTTCTTGCCAACTGTGTATTAAAACGAGACATTCTGGGTTTTTTTAATTATTTATTTACTACCAGGTAATAAGGTCCAGCTCTTTCATGATTTGAAAGTTTCTAAATACAACATGTTCCAAGCATTACAAAACATCCAGTGTCAAAACCAGCTTTAATGACAATACTGCTGGGATGACCAGAAACTGAGGTAAACACAAATACTGTTCAACAAATCCGGATTTGTCCTATGTTCATTGGCCAATACCAGTTGGAGGAACAGATCACCTGTCTTTAAGAAAGGTCACATCTTATGTAGCATAGTCTACAATCCTCAGAATTGTCCAAGTCATTCATACAGCTGAGTGAACTCTCAGTCGAGTCTGAACCTCTAGCCTCTGTGCCACTACATAAACCCATAATGGGTTCTTTTGGGGTCAGTCACTATGATACAAGTCATGTAAATGCCAATATGGATTACGATCCATGCAGATCTTTTATTATGCAGCAATACACCAGCAAACATAAACATGTTAGACATATTGTATATACATATGTTTTTCAACACTTGCAATCGACTTGTATGCTGACATTATTTGTGTGGGCCTCTACAGCCACGTGTATTAACCCAAGTCACTGTAAAGAAAACAGAATGATAGAGATCTTGATGTCATCTATTAAGAGTGACATAACATTTCCCCAAAGTATGTGTTAACATGTAAAATATTTTTTTTTAGTGAAATTTCATTTATGAACATAAAATAAAGACAACAGTGATAATTGCATGGACCTTTATGATTTGTCACCTCTTCAGAACGTATACCTTTTTCAGTTACGAAATTTTACAAAAGTTCATGTAGACAGATTTTTTTAGATAGTTCCCTACGTACTAGCCAAAAACAAATCCAAAGATCATAGATCACACATTATCATGATTCTGCAATACATTCAACATTCGTGAATTGCACAACATTAGAGACAAATTATCAAACAGTTGATTAATCCATTGCACCATGCCTACAATAATTATTAATAAATACTAAAAATACTTAACTCACAAAAAGATTGCTCGTCAATGATCGTCCTTGAACCAATGTCCATTATATACCATCTAGTGGAAGAATTCATCAATCGTCAACTCAGGATTATTAAATATTAATTCTGAAAATGCCAACCATGAAATTGACAAACTACTGGTTAACAACTTAACACGAGGGTCTCTATTCCTGTTTTTATACAAAATCTAGTAGAATGTTCTTTCCGCTGTAGTAAATATGGTGATAGTATAATTATTGCCTTCCAAGTTGTGTTTAGTTACTTTAGAAAGCTTCACTGGTAATATCGATGAAGTTAGCCAAGATCAAAGCAATACTCTCAGATGTTCTAGCATGTCCCATTTGCCCATGTTTAACACAGTAGACGTCTGGTTACAGATTAATACACTGGCTAATTTTGGGTAGAGGAACAGACACCCTCGTTTTAGCATCAGTCAACAAAGGCAGTCAACTGTTTTATATTTGAAAGCAACCATAAACTACACCATTGTTAGCACCTGCCAGCCAGCAGTAATCACAATGTTAGTTACACAAGTACATCACATTACATGTATATCACCAGCAGCATTTACAACATGTACAAATAAGTGACATACAGTTACACACTTTTTGTTCAGTGCTTTGAACAGAACAAAGGACTGAATAATGCATTTTATAAGACATTATTACTATTACAACAGGCTCTACACTGGGCTAAATGCCATTTTGTCAAAAACTGCTGTATGCAAATGTAATAACACAGAGGTTACTTTTAAAATACTACCTGTTTAAGCAAACATGGACCATTTCTGGCAAGCATAAGCACATGATGGCACAGTATAGCAAGAAGCATAAAACATGTATATAATTTGATTATTCAAGTTATATCTTAGTTAGCAAGTAGAATGTTAATGTAAATTACAACACACAATATATCAGTGAAGCCTTAGATGTTTCAGCATTTAATCCAAAATTATCTTAATTACAGTGTCCTACACAATTAGCATGGCCAATGTTTTGATGCTCAATGCCCAAGTCTATACATAATTCAATACAAATGACAGGCATGGCGGTCTAACATATCAAAGTAAAATACTGTCAGCATATCAATTTCTTCAGTGTTTTTTATAACCTAACAAAACCAATAGCAGGTTAACCAAAATTAAACACTGAAGGTGGTATTTGGGTCACCATCTAAGATGGTGTTGAATAGTACTACTTATTTTAGCAATGTTAGAATGTAATAGATTTCTTTTTGTGCACACAAGTGACATACTACTTGTGTGGTTTCTTCACCTAAATTAATAAAACAATCCAAACAAAATAAAAACTAATTGTGTAGCCAATATTTAACCTCCATTTAACATTCTTCTTACTTGTTCACACAGTCGTATAGAGATTACGCCATCACATACTCAAATCGACCACTTTCACAAAAGGTAGAAGATACAATAGGTAGTTAAAACAGTAGATATGTACAGGTGTAATCATTATTAAATATTTAAAATGTTGACTAGAATATATGCCAATGTTAAAACAACCCATGACACCCAATGTAACCACTGGTATTCAGTCCAAGTCTCTGACTGAACGATCATCTCAGTCAGTAAGTCCTCGTCACAAAAGTACCTGATATTCAAAATGTATTAAATGGCACACGTTTCATCAATATATGGCCATAAAGCTGAATCTCTCACCTGCAGGAAGATGACGATATTATATAAAAAATAAAAGGGTATGCCTTAGTTTGCTGACATACCTAATTTAAAACACTGGCAGGCATACAGAAAATGTTGGTGTTCACTTTTTACAGTATAAGGAAAGGGTGCCAAAATTCCAGTTAAACCATTAATGTAAGTTTTGTAACAATCTATGCCTGAATCACAGTACTTTTCACTGAAAATATTCTTCTTCAAGAAGATAACAAACACCACTAACAAAATTAGTAATATCATATCAAGACATACATTTAGTCTGTTTGCCAACATTTACATGTTAGCGACAATTAACAAAAAACATTGATTACACAATAGCTGTTCATTGGCACATGAAGCTAGTTACTACAAGGATATTAATCAGAAGCTATGCCACATTGCTAGTTTGATATTTGTATCACAGCCCAGCTATGCCATGGCCATAAATAACGTATGTGGAGACAACATTCACAATACAGTACATCACACGACTTATTCAGCAGCATCGGTTTCCTTCCGGTTCCTCTTCAGCCAATGAGAAGGTCTCGCGTTTATGAGTATAGCCGTTCTTCACCCCGTCCCATCCATCTTCCACTGCGATCTGCCCCTGGCCAAGCATGTTGAAGACGTCTTTTGTCGTTCTCAGAAACGCTTCCTCAACATTTTGGCCAGTCTTGGCAGAAGTCTCAATGAACCTCATATTGTGGAAATCGGCAAACTGTTTGCCCTCTTTCGCAGAGACCACACGCTCAGCCTCCATGTCTGCCTTGTGGCCCACCACCATGTACACGGAGCGGCGAGACTCGATGTGGAACTTCGCCTCTGCCAGCCAGTCCTCAAGATGCTCAAAGCTGCTCCGTTTACAGATGTCATAGACCAGCAACACGCCGACAGAGTTTCGGTAGTATGACCTTGTGATCGACCTAGAATAAACAAAGACAGTTCAACAAGTTGTATTTAAACTGTCCTAGTTTTATGACAACATGACATTGTATTTGACCAAGTAATATTTACTTAGATGCTGATAACCACGACAGAACCAAACAATTTACAATATAAATCACCTAGTATGATTAATTCTTCTGTGCAATAGGTACACTGATTTGGATAGATGTTAAAATGTAGAGTATGCTTAAACGCAAGTCACTATAATCTATACTCTAGCACTCCACTTAGGACAGTATACAGCACTTTTTTTTCAAATTCTGACCCATCTCGATTTCACTCATCTATAATATTTATCTAATTCATATAGAAAATTTATTATATAATGCTCGTGGGTATGTTTCAAGAATATGGGAAGGACCTATATTTCCCTGGCTGGGTTAGGGAAATGTCAGTAAGGACAGTAATGTCCCAAAGCCAGGGCAAGGACAATTGGGACGTTGGATTATATAACTTGTCTACTTCACGTTACTTGGCGCTGTCTGCTCTCCGGTCAGTTCTACAACTGGCAAAGGGCATAAGTTACGGATCTGCCCTCAGCCAAGCACGGCTATACCGTACAGTGCAACACTACGTCTACAGCCATGCATGCAGCGCTAGGTTTAGCCCTAGGGCTAGGTTAGGACTGGGTCTGGCCCTAGGAGCAGGACGGGGTACTAACTACGTAGTCTAGGACTAACAGTAACACTAACAGTGACTTTGACGAATGACAGACAACTCGGCCCACCGACAACTCGGCCCAGGCCGAGTTGTCTCGAGACAACTCGGCACCAATGTGAGACAACTCGGCCCCAGTGTGAGACAACTCGGCCGGCTTCCAGAGACAACTTGGCCCCGATGGCTGCTGGGTGAATTATTATAATGATGATGGCTATAGAGAGATGAAGCCTCTCCATGGGTATCATTAGGCTAGGCTAAATTTAAGAACCCTGGAGTTCATAGACAGTTCAAGCTACATTCAACTATGAGAGAAAAGGGTTTTGGTATAGTGTTCTTACAAAATAGACTAATATTGTTTTGAATATATTTTCACAAACTGGAATTTCTTTGGATGTTCGAATTGTTTCTTCTAAAGGTTATTTTTAGAACAGTTTTTTTAAACACTTAGTTGCAGGGAATATTATGTAGGTACACCTTTCATTGTGTTTTAGTAGTCACACTGGCGGACAATCAGATTACAATATTGTAAACATTTAATAAAAATAAACACATCTAAACTCGCCCAAATTATCTACAAATTACATTCACCACAATTAATGCGATAGGTATTAAATTAGTTTTGCATATATTCAAATGTTTAAAGGATATACAAAATTATATTTACTACCAATCATTTGCTGCATAACGACATGACCCTTCCCCAATGTCAACAATAGTTCGCTATGGTACTTAATACTACTCTGGAAGGGGGCCGAGTTGTCGGTGGGCCGAGTTGTCTGCCCACCACTTTGACTGACTGACACTGAGAGTGACAGCTCGTCAGCTGCACGTTCAACTTCAAGATCAACTACCTAAAGCGCTCTTGTCCAGCGGTGTCCCAAAGCTGTAGTTTGACCCTCACGCCTGGTTGCACTTCGATCAAGCGAGCAAAGAAATCCACTCCGACTGTCGGATCAACCATATCCGAGAAATTTCCATCGGTGAAGTATTTGAGAAGCGACGATTTTCCGACAGTGCTGTCTCCGATCAGTATGAGCCTGAACTGATAGTCGAAGATTGGTTCTACCATTTTGTTGATGATCGCATATATCTGCCCACTAGCTATGACATATGTGTGGAAATCATTGTCATGGGTAAACAAGGTCCTGAAAACACGCTTCGTCACGCTAGAGTACGCAACATCAGTCGCATCTCCTTGGCAGATGTGAGACGATATCCGGGGGTTTTCGCCATCTGTCGGATTCACGTGAAACATGGTACGTAGTTATCCGCTAGGTGCCAGTAATCGTTTGTCGGTCGACCAATAGACGGCGCGTAAATGTGACACTTCCGGTATAAGGTCAGAGGTAGTAAACATGGGGGACGATGCGGTGCACGTGGGTCGCACGGAGGCGTCCTCACAGGGAATGCGAGCGAAATTTAAAAAGGCGTGCTCACAGGTTTTCCAAAGGTAAATTCGATGAACAGTTACTGAAAACATTCAGTTCAGCAAAAGGAAATTAGATCTACGCAATGGGTATGCCTGCAGCAGCGTGACTCGAGTCAGACTCGATCGATCATCTCTGTGACTGTGACTCTGACAGTGCTTAGCCTTAGTGACACTGACACTGACAGTGAACGTTTAGACTTTAGACTAAAAATTAAAATATTTGTGTCTCACTGTCACTCACTTTTGACGACTGTGTATGTGTGACTGCTTGTAACAGCTTTCAGTCATCACTGTGTTTGCATATCTATGTTCTATGTATTTTGTTTAATATTTTGTGACGCGAGTGAAAGTGAAACTCAAGTCAAGCCTGAAGCCGTGAAGGTATATGAGTTTTGCTAAACACGTATATATATCAATTATATTATTTGTGTGGGTATTTTATTTATATTAGAAAAAAAACTTAGATTATATTTCTTCTCTCAGCATTTGATCCGTCTGTTTGCTGATGACACCCTACATGTGCAATACCATGTAACACCATCAAACGAAAAGAGGACCAGAAAATTCTGCAAAAAGATCTTGATTCCCTCACTATATGCGAGAAACAGTGGTCCACGAGTGATCCACAGAAATGCTACATTTTGAATGTCACCAAAAAGAAAATTGTAACATGTATATCATGCCAACACGGACAAAACCTGCAAAATGTCAGCACAATTACAAAATACCTTGGCGTAAACATACAGATATATAAGATGCTATCACTTATCAGCAGTACAGGGTGTATTAGTAATTAGTGTAAATTGTAATTATGAATTTAAACATAGTTCTTTTTGTATTAGGTATTTCATTACAATTACCTACATATGTTGTCACAATAAGTTTTACTAAAGTAATTAATTAAATTAAACAATTAAATTGTAATGCTATTGTTTTTAAGTCATTTTTTAAATATGACATAATTGGATAATAATCATTGCTTTGCTGGAGTAATGATCAATTAGACACAACACAATTAAAAACCCAACATCTTACAGCTATAAAGACATATGCACTACAAATGACTACAATATACCTATCTGTACAGTAGGGTGGTGACAGAAGCATATAGGTACCGTATGTGTGACAATTAGCATGCCTTCATTCATGAAAAAAGGTAAACATGTTTCCCTGGTTGAAAAAGGGTGTGTGTGCTTCAGACTTCGAAAAAATCTTGTATCGAACCAGCACTGATGTACAATATGTCTGGTAGATCTACTAGACAGTGTATGAAAGCTTGATTGAATCATACTCATAATTGACTTCGTTGGATGTGCCTCTGTACCACACCTGCGAGGACTGAGCAGACTTACAGTCCATCGGCTCCATGCAGTTCCAAGAGGACCAAGTTGAAGTCTTTAACTTCTGGGAAACCGAATATGATTACTCATTCTCATGACCTCAGGTTATGGCTGAACTTGGCAGCAAGAAATATTATTGACTGAACTTATGTATCTTCGCAGTTTCGCAAGGCAATCTACTATAAGGGATACTCAGACAGGTGTCAGTGATGTGTCATATAATCTTGCAGCTTCACCTCATGTTAGGATGTGTCTATCTGTGCTCCAAAACAGGCCTTTTTGCAGGTTCAATTTTTTGCCAGTCAGTTGTGTTGTGGTAGACACATGCATGTTAGCTCACATACATGTGCATAAAACCCGGCCGAGGTGTGTGTTGTGTCCTAATGGAATTAACTATAAACATGCATGTGACACCCATTTCCAAAACATAATTGACTATATATGATTTTTTTAGTCCCTTTGTTTTCTCCATATTGTATGTACCTGTCCAAAATGAGTTTTACCCATCCAAATCAGGTGGATGGGTGTCTATATAGAGCTGTGCTCCATAGCTATGTCTACATCGTAATTGTGCACAGTAATAATATATTGTATAGCAAACTTTGGGTCCACAACCAGCTGCATTAATAATTGCTTCTTAATTATTGTTCTTAACAATTAAAGCATCTACACAGACAGCATTCCCAACTTGGGTCATTATTGGCCGAACGTATGTTGGTATATTGACCCAATGTTTGGCAACATTGGTCCAAGACTGGGATGTCCTTCATGCCAATGTTGACTCAACAAAGGCAGGCAGACCTCCGCTCAGCGCCAGACTAATAATGTGGCAACATAGGCATGCCAATAATATGCTGCCAATGTTGCCATTCTTTGCCAAACGTGGCCCAATATGGAAATGCTATCTGGGTAGATAACTTGTAATCTTAGATTAAATAAATGAATATTTTAAAACTTTCTAAATCAAATGCTTTTATCTTTGCAGGAAGGTGGCCATTGCAGTTGGCTTGGGTCAGATTTTATCTTTTTTTATCTGTGGGACAGCTGTGACAAGTGGTTTATTGCAAGAACAAAAGGTGCAGATTCCAACAGGTAACATCACAATACTCTGTGCTTCCAAAAGCAATTGCAAATCTAGTGTGTACACAGAATAAAATCATTTACATGCCCAGATAATATAAAGGTTTTATTTTTTTCTAATTTATTTTAGAATGAATTTATTTACAAATCTGAAATATAACATCATTTCCAAAAAGGGCTGTAATTTAAAACAAGTATTCGTGATCTATAATTGTAAGTATAGCAGTTACACAATATATTGATTGACTGTGTACATTTCTTAGTTTATGTTGGAACTGTAGACATTTATCATGTCTTTCAGTTGTTCGATCTTAAATATGTCTTGTTCTTCATTATTGTCGACTGATGTTTTCATTCCAGCACAAAGTTTCTTCAACTATGTACTCCTGGCTGTGGTCTATGGTCCATTTCTGGCGTGTCGAGAGGGAGACAATCAAATCACGAAGGTGATGAGACAGCGCGGCTGGAAGTACTTCATCTTGGCTGTGATAGATGTCGAGGCGAACTACCTAGTCGTGAAGGCTTATCACTTCACCACCGTCACCAGTGTACAGGTACGTGACCTAGCAAGTAGCAACAGTCACCAGTGTACAGGTACGTGACCTAGCAAGTAGCAACAGTCACCAGTGTACAGGTACGTGACCTAGCAAGTAGCAACAGTCACCAGTGTACAGGTACGTGGACTAGCAAGTAGCAACAGTCACCAGTGTACAGGTACGTGAACTAGCAAGTAGCAACAGTCACCAGTGTACAGGTACGTGACCTAGCAAGTAGCAACAGTCACCAGTGTACAGGTACGTGACCTAGCAAGTAGCAACAGTCACCAGTGTACAGGTACGTGACCTAGCAAGTAGCAACAGTCACCAGTGTACAGGTACGTGACCAGCAAGTAGCAACAGTCACCAGTGTACAGGTACGTGACCTAGCAAGTAGCAACAGTCACCAGTGTACAGGTACGTGAACTAGCAAGTAGCAACAGTCACCAGTGTACAGGTACGTGAACTAGCAAGTAGCAACAGTCACCAGTGTACAAGGGCAAGTAGCAACAGTCACCAGTGTACAGGTACGTGAACTAGCAAGTAGCAACAGTCACCAGTGTACAGGTACGTGAACTAGCAAGTAGCAACAGTCACCAGTGTACAGGTACGTGAACCCAGCAAGTAGCAACAGTCACCAGTGTACAGGTACGTGACCTAGCAAGTAGCAACAGTCACCAGTGTACAGGTAGTGACCTAGCAAGTAGCAACAGTCACCAGTGTACAGGTACGTGACCTAGCAAGTAGCAACAGTCACCAGTGTACAGGTACGTGGGCCCAGCAAGTAGCAACAGTCACCAGTGTACAGGTACGTGACCTAGCAAGTAGCAACAGTCACCAGTGTACAGGTACGTGACCTAGCAAGTAGCAACAGTCACCAGTGTACAGGTACGTGACCTAGCAAGTAGCAACAGTCACCAGTGTACAGGTACGTGACCTAGCAAGTAGCAACAGTCACCATGTACAGGTACGTGGGTAGCGAGCAACAGTCACCAGGGACAGGACGGACTAGCAAGTAGCAACAGTCACCAGTGTACAGGCGTGACAGCAAGTAGACGCACCGTGTACAGGCGGGTAGCAAGTAGCAACAGTCACCAGTGTACAGGTACGTCCAGCGAGCAACAGTCACCAGGGAAGGTGGCCTGAAGAGCAACAGTCACCAGTGTACAGGTACGTGACCTAGCAAGTAGCAACAGTCACCAGTGTACAGGTACGTGACCTAGCAAGTAGCAACAGTCACCAGTGTACAGGTACGTGGACTAGCAAGTAGCAACAGTCACCAGTGTACAGGTACGGGCCTAGCAAGTAGCAACATCACCAGTGTACAGGACGGACCAGCAAGTAGCACAGCCCCGTGTACAGGTACGGACCTAGCAAGTAGCAACAGCCCAGTACAGGACGGAATCAGTAGCAACAGTCACCAGTGCGGTCGTGAACAGCAAGTAGCACAGTCACCAGTGTACGACTACAGCAAGTAGCAACAGTCACCAGTGTACAGGTACGTGACCTGCAAGTAGCAACAGTCACCAGTGCAGGCTGAATAGCAGAGCCAGTCACCAGTGACAGGTACGTGACCTGCAAGTACAACAGTCACCAGTGTACAGGTACGTGGACTAGCAAATAGCAACAGTCACCAGTGTACAGGTACGTGGACTAGCAAGTAGCAACAGTCACCAGTGTACAGGTACGGACTAGCAAGTAGCAACAGCCAGACAGGTAAGCAAGTAGCAACAGTCACCAGTGTACAGGTACGTGACCTAGCAAGTAGCAACAGTCACCAGTGTACAGGTACGTGACCTAGCAAGTAGCAACAGTCACCAGTGTACAGGTACGTGGAAATAGCAAGTAGCAACAGTCACCAGTGTACAGGTACGTGGGCCCAGCAAGTAGCAACAGTCACCAGTGTACAGGTACGTGGACTAGCAAGTAGCAACAGTCACCAGTGTACAGGTACGTGGCCTAGCAAGTAGCAACAGTCACCAGTGTACAGGTACGTGACCTAGCAAGTAGCAACAGTCACCAGTGTACAGGTACGTGACCTAGCAAGTAGCAACAGTTACAAGTGTACAGGTACGTGACCTAGCAAGTAGCAACAGTCACCCAGGGGTACAGGTAAAGACAGGTACGTGGACTAGCAAGTAGCAACAGTCACCAGTGTACAGGTACGTGACCTAGCAAGTAGCAACAGTTACAAGTGTACAGGTACGTGACCTAGCAAGTAGCAACAGTCACCAGTGTACAGGTACGTGACCTAGCAAGTAGCAACAGTCACCAGTGTACAGGTACGTGGACTAGCAAGTAGCAACAGTCACCAGTGTACAGGTACGTGGACTAGCAAGTAGCAACAGTCACCAGTGTACAGGTACGTGAACTAGCAAGTAGCAACAGTCACCAGTGTACAGGTACGTGAACTAGCAAGTAGCAACAGTCACCAGTGTACAGGTACGTGGACTAGCAAGTAGCAACAGTCACCAGTGTACAGGTACGTGAACTAGCAAGTAGCAACAGTCACCAGTGTACAGGTACGTGACCTAGCAAGTAGCAACAGTCACCAGTGTACAGGTACGTGACTAGCAAGTAGCAACAGTCACCAGTGTACAGGTACGTGACCTAGCAAGTAGCAACAGTCACCAGTGTACAGGTACGTGGACTAGCAAGTAGCAACAGTCACCAGGGGGTACTGACCTAGCAAGTAGCAACAGTTACAAGTGTACAGGGACGTGACCAGCAAGTAGCAACAGTCACCAGTGTACAGGAGTGACCTAGCGTAGCAACAGCGGTACAGGACGGACCGCAGTAGCAACAGTCACCAGGTACGTAGTACTAGCAGTACCAGTACAGTGTACGCGGATAGCAAGTAGCAACAGTCACCAGTGTACAGGTACGTGGACTAGCAAGTAGCAACAGTCACCAGTGTACAGGTACGTGGACTAGCAAGTAGCAACAGTCACCAGTGTACAGGTAGTGACCTAGCAAGTAGCAACAGTTACCAAATGTACAGGTACGTGACCTAGCAAGTAGCAACAGTCACCAGTGTACAGGTACGTGGACTAGCAAGTAGCAACAGTCACCAGTGTACAGGTACGTGGCCTAGCAAGTAGCAACAGTCACCAGTGTACAGGTACGTGACCTAGCAAGTAGCAACAGTTACCAAATGTACAGGTACGTGACCTAGCAAGTAGCAACAGTCACCAGTGTACAGGTACGTGGGCCCAGCAAGTAGCAACAGTCACCAGTGTACAGGTATGTGACCTAGCAAGTAGCAACAGTCACCAGTGTACAGGTACGTGACTAGCAAGTAGCAACAGTCACCAGTGTACAGGTACGTGAACTAGCAAGTAGCAACAGTCACCAGTGTACAGGTACGTGACCTAGCAAGTAGCAACAGTCACCAGTGTACAGGTACGTGACCTAGCAAGTAGCAACAGTCACCAGTGTACAGGTACGTGACCTAGCAAGTAGCAACAGTCACCAGTGTACAGGTACGTGAACTAGCAAGTAGCAACAGTCACCAGTGTACAGGTACGTGGACTAGCAAGTAGCAACAGTCACCAGTGTACAGGTACGTGAACTAGCAAGTAGCAACAGTCACCAGTGTACAGGTACGTGAACTAGCAAGTAGCAACAGTCACCAGTGTACAGGTACGTGGAACTAGCAAGTAGCAACAGTCACCAGTGTACAGGTACGTGACCTAGCAAGTAGCAACAGTCACCAGTGTACAGGTACGTGACCTAGCAAGTAGCAACAGTCACCAGTGTACAGGTACGTGACCTAGCAAGTAGCAACAGTCACCAGTGTACAGGTACGTGGACTAGCAAGTAGCAACAGTCACCAGTGTACAGGTACGTGACCTAGCAAGTAGCAACAGTCACCAGTGTACAGGTACGTGACCTAGCAAGTAGCAACAGTCACCAGTGTACAGGTACGTGACCTAGCAAGTAGCAACAGTCACCAGTGTACAGGTACGTGACCTAGCAAGTAGCAACAGTCACCAGTGTACAGGTACGTGGACTAGCAAGTAGCAACAGTCACCAGTGTACAGGTACGTGACCTAGCAAGTAGCAACAGTCACCAGTGTACAGGTACGTGACCTAGCAAGTAGCAACAGTCACCAGTGTACAGGTACGTGGGCCCAGCAAGTAGCAACAGTCACCAGTGTACAGGTACGTGACCTAGCAAGTAGCAACAGTCACCAGTGTACAGGTACGTGACCTAGCAAGTAGCAACAGTCACCAGTGTACAGGTACGTGACCTAGCAAGTAGCAACAGTCACCAGTGTACAGGTACGTGACCTAGCAAGTAGCAACAGTCACCAGTGTACAGGTACGTGGACTAGCAAGTAGCAACAGTCACCAGTGTACAGGTACGTGACCTAGCAAGTAGCAACAGTCACCAGTGTACAGGTACGTGACCTAGCAAGTAGCAACAGTCACCAGTGTACAGGTACGTGACCTAGCAAGTAGCAACAGTCACCAGTGTACAGGTACGTGAACTAGCAAGTAGCAACAGTCACCAGTGTACAGGTACGTGACTAGCAAGTAGCAAGTCACCAGTGTACAGGTACGTGACCTAGCAAGTAGCAACAGTCACCAGTGTCAGGTACGGACCTGCTAGCAACAGTACCAGTGTACAGGACGTAACTAGCGTGCAACAGTCACCAGGTCGGACGGGACTAGCAAATCAACAGTCACCAGTTACAGGTACGTGGATAGCAGTAGCAACAGTCACCAGTGTACAGGTAGTGGACTAGCAAGTAGCAACAGTCACCAGTGTACAGGTACGTGACCTAGCGTAGCAACAGTCACCAGTGTACAGGTACGTGACCTAGCAGTAGCAACAGTCACCATGTACAGGTACGTGACCTAGCGTAGCAACAGTCACCAGTGTACAGGTAGTTCCGTGACCTAGCAAGTAGCAACAGTCACCAGTGTACAGGTACGTGACTAGAAGTCACAGTCACCAGTGTACAGGTACGTGGGTCAAATAGCAACATCACCAGTGTACAGGTATGGGTTAGCAAGTAGCAACAGGCACCAGTGTACAGGACGGACCAGCAAGAGCAACAGTCACCAGTGTAAGGTACGTGACCTGAAGTAGCAACAGTCACCGTGTACAGGTACGTGACTAGCAAGTAGCAACAGTTACAGGTACAGGTACGGACCCAGCAAGTAGCAACAGTCACCAGTGTACAGGTACGTGACTAGCAAGTAGCAACAGTCACCAGTGTACAGGTACGTGGGCTAGCAAGTAGCCCGTACAGTGTACAGGTACGTGACCTAGCAAGTAGCAACAGTTACAGTGTACAGGTACGTGACCTAGCAAGTAGCAACAGTCACCAGTGTACAGGTACGTGACCTAGCAAGTAGCAACAGTCACCCGTGTACAGGTACGTGGACTAGCAAGTAGCAACAGTCACCAGTGTACAGGTACTGGACTAGCAAGTAGCAACAGTCACCAGTGTACAGGTACGTGAACTAGCAAGTAGCAACAGTCACCGTACAGGTACTGCACCAAAAGTCACCAGTGTACAGGTACGTGGGCTAGCAAGTAGCAACAGTCACCAGTGTACAGGTAGTGACTAGCAAGTAGCAACAGTCACCAGTGTACAGGTACGTGACCTAGCAAGTGCAACAGTCACCAGTGTACAGGTACGTGACTAGCAAGTAGCAACAGTCACCAGTGTACAGGTACGTGACCTAGCAAGTAGCAACAGTTACAGTGTACAGGTACGTGACCTAGCAAGTAGCAACAGTCACAGTGTACAGGTACGTGGGCTAGCAAGTAGCAACAGTCACCAGTGTACAGGTACGTGACTAGCAAGTAGCAACAGTCACCAGGTCAGGCTGGGCGAAGTAGCAACAGTCACCAGTGCAGGACGGGGATAGCAAGTAGCAACAGTACCAGTGTACAGGACGGACCCAGCAAGTAGCAACAGTTCCCCCTGTACAGGTACGGACCCGCAAGTAGCAACAGTCACCAGTGTACAGGTACGTGCAGCAAGTAGCAACAGTCACCAGTGTACAGGTACGTGGGCTAGCAAGTAGCAACAGTACCAGTGTACAGGTAGTGACCTAGCAAGTAGCAACAGTACCAGTGTACAGGTACGTGACCCAGCAAGTAGCAACAGTACCAGTGTACAGGTACGTGACCTAGCAAGTAGCAACAGTACCAGTGTACAGGTACGTGACCTAGCAAGTAGCAACAGTACCAGTGTACAGGTAGTGACCTAGCAAGTAGCAACAGTACCAGTGTACAGGTACGTGACCCAGCAAGTAGCAACAGTCACCAGTGTACAGGTACGTGGGCTAGCAAGTAGCAACAGTCACCCGTGTACAGGTACGTGATAGCAAGTAGCAACAGTCACCAGTGTACAGGTACGTGACCTAGCAAGTAGCAACAGTCACCAGTGTACAGGTACGTGACCTAGCAAGTAGCAACAGTCACCAGTGTACAGGTACGTGGACTAGCAAGTAGCAACAGTCACCAGTGTACAGGTACGTGGGCTAGCAAGTAGCAACAGTCACCAGTGTACAGGTACGTACCCAGCAAGTAGCAACAGTCACCAGTGTAAGGTACGTGACCCAGCAAGTAGCAACAGTCACCAGTGTACAGGTACGTGACCTAGCAAGTAGCAACAGTCACCAGTGTACAGGTACGTGACCCAGCAAAGAAACCAAATGTACAGGTGGACCCAGCAAGTAGCAACAGTCACAAATGTACAGGTAGTGACCTAGCAAGTAGCAACAGTCACCAGTGTACAGGTACGTGGGCTAGCAAGTAGCAACAGTCACCAGTGTACAGGTACGGACCTAGCAAGTAGCAACAGTACCAGTGTACAGGTACGTGACCCAGCAAGTAGCAACAGTCACCAGTGTACAGGTAGTGGGCTAGCAAGTAGCAACAGTCACCAGTGTACAGGTAGTGGGCTAGCAAGTAGCAACAGTCACCAGTGTACAGGTAGTGACCCAGCAAGTAGCAACAGTCACCAGTGTACAGGTACGTGGACTAGCAAGTAGCAACAGTCACCAGTGTACAGGTAGTGACTAGCAAGTAGCAACAGTCACCAGTGTACAGGTACGTGGACTAGCAAGTAGCAACAGTCACCAGTGTACAGGTACGTGACCCGCTAGCAAATCCAGTGTAAAGGTGTAATAAAAAATGTTTCACTGTTACCTCGGGAACTTAAAATTTTTTCCCCTGTTAATCCCATCCACATCATTTTTTTCATTTGTTGGTTTTCACATCCCGTACTTTAAATTTTTTCCCTTTAGTGTTTCACCATCCCCCTGTACTTTGTGTTATTTGTTTCAGTTGTTGATTGTTTCACCATCCCCCTGTACTTTGTGTTATTTGTTTCAGTTGTTGGGTTGTTTCACCATCCCCCTGTACTTTGTGTTATTTGTTTCAGTTGTTGATTGTTTCACCATCCCCCTGTACTTTGTGTTATTTGTTTCAGTTGTTGGGTTGTTTCACCATCCCCCTGTACTTTGTGTTATTTGTTTCAGTTGTTGATTGTTTCACCATCCCCCTGTACTTTGTGTTATTTGTTTCAGTTGTTGGGTTGTTTCACCATCCCCTCTGTACTTTGTGTTATTTGTTTCATTGTTGATTGTTTCACCATCCCCTCTGTACTTTGTGTTATTTGTTTCATTGTTAGATTGTTTTACCATCCCCCTGTACTTTGTGTTATTTGTTTCAATTGTTAGATTGTTTCACCACCCCCTGTACTTTGTGTTATTTGTTTCATTGTTGATTGTTTCCCCCCCCTGTACTTTGTGTTATTTGTTTCAATTGTTAGATTGTTTCACCATCCCCTCTGTCTTTGTGTTATTTGTTTCATTGTTAGATTGTTTCACCATCCCCCTGTACTTTGTGTTATTTGTTTCAGTTGTTAGATTGTTTCACCACCCCCCTGTACTTTGTGTTATTTGTTTCAATTGTTAGATTGTTTCACCACCCCTCTGTACTTTGTGTTATTTGTTTCATTGTTGATTGTTTCACCATCCCCTCTGTACTTTGTGTTATTTGTTTCAGTTGTTAGATTGTTTCACCATCCCCTCTGTACTTTGTGTTATTTGTTTCAATTGTTAGATTGTTTCACCATCCCCACTGTACTTTGTGTTATTTGTTTCAATTGTTAGATTGTTTCACCATCCCTACTGTACTTTGTGTTATTTGTTTCAGTTGTTAGATTGTTTCACCATCCCCTCTGTACTTTGTGTTATTTGTTTCAATTGTTAGATTGTTTCACCATCCCCTCTGTACTTTGTGTTATTTGTTTCAATTGTTAGATTGTTTCACCATCCCCTCTGTACTTTGTGTTATTTGTTTCAGTTGTTAGATTGTTTCACCACCCCCTCTGTACTTTGTGTTATTTGTTTCAATTGTTAGATTGTTTCACCATCCCCTCTGTACTTTGTGTTATTTGTTTCAATTGTTAGATTGTTTCACCACCCCCACTGTACTTTGTGTTATTTGTTTCAATTGTTAGATTGTTTCACCACCCCCACTGTACTTTGTGTTATTTGTTTCAGTTGTTAGATTGTTTCACCATCCCCTCTGTACTTTGTGTTATTTGTTTCAATTGTTAGATTGTTTCACCACCCCCTCTGTACTTTGTGTTATTTGTTTCAATTGTTAGATTGTTTCACCACCCCCTCTGTACTTTGTGTTATTTGTTTCAATTGTTAGATTGTTTCACCACCCCCTCTGTACTTTGTGTTATTTGTTTCAATTGTTAGATTGTTTCACCACCCCCTCTGTACTTTGTGTTATTTGTTTCAATTGTTAGATTGTTTCACCATCCCCTCTGTACTTTGTGTTATTTGTTTCAGTTGTTAGATTGTTTCACCACCCCCACTGTACTTTGTGTTATTTGTTTCAGTTGTTAGATTGTTTCACCACCCCCTCTGTACTTTGTGTTATTTGTTTCAATTGTTAGATTGTTTCACCACCCCCTCTGTACTTTGTGTTATTTGTTTCAATTGTTAGATTGTTTCACCACCCCCTCTGTACTTTGTGTTATTTGTTTCAATTGTTAGATTGTTTCACCACCCCCTCTGTACTTTGTGTTATTTGTTTCAATTGTTAGATTGTTTCACCATCCCCTCTGTACTTTGTGTTATTTGTTTCAGTTGTTAGATTGTTTCACCACCCCCACTGTACTTTGTGTTATTTGTTTCAGTTGTTAGATTGTTTCACCACCCCCTCTGTACTTTGTGTTATTTGTTTCAATTGTTAGATTGTTTCACCACCCCCTCTGTGCTTTGTGTTATTTGTTTCAATTGTTAGATTGTTTCACCATCCCCTCTGTGCTTTGTGTTATTTGTTTCAATTGTTAGATTGTTTCACCATCCCTACTGTACTTTGTGTTATTTGTTTCAATTGTTAGATTGTTTCACCATCCCCTCTGTGCTTTGTGTTATTTGTTTCAATTGTTAGATTGTTTCACCATCCCCTCTGTCTTTGTGTTATTTGTTTCAATTGTTAGATTGTTTCACCATCCCTACTGTACTTTGTGTTATTTGTTTCAATTGTTAGATTGTTTCACCATCCCCTCTGTGCTTTGTGTTATTTGTTTCAATTGTTAGATTGTTTCACCATCCCCTCTGTGCTTTGTGTTATTTGTTTCAATTGTTAGATTGTTTCACCATCCCCTCTGTGCTTTGTGTTATTTGTTTCAATTGTTAGATTGTTTCACCATCCCTACTGTACTTTGTGTTATTTGTTTCAGTTGTTAGATTGTTTCACCACCCCCTCTGTACTTTGTGTTATTTGTTTCAATTGTTAGATTGTTTCACCACCCCCTCTGTACTTTGTGTTATTTGTTTCAATTGTTAGATTGTTTCACCACCCCCTCTGTACTTTGTGTTATTTGTTTCAATTGTTAGATTGTTTCACCATCCCCTCTGTACTTTGTGTTATTTGTTTCAGTTGTTAGATTGTTTCACCACCCCCACTGTACTTTGTGTTATTTGTTTCAGTTGTTAGATTGTTTCACCACCCCCACTGTACTTTGTGTTATTTGTTTCAGTTGTTAGATTGTTTCACCACCCCCTCTGTACTTTGTGTTATTTGTTTCAGTTGTTAGATTGTTTCACCATCCCCTCTGTACTTTGTGTTATTTGTTTCAATTGTTAGATTGTTTCACCACCCCCTCTGTACTTTGTGTTATTTGTTTCAATTGTTAGATTGTTTCACCATCCCCTCTGTACTTTGTGTTATTTGTTTCAGTTGTTAGATTGTTTCACCACCCCCACTGTACTTTGTGTTATTTGTTTCAGTTGTTAGATTGTTTCACCACCCCCACTGTACTTTGTGTTATTTGTTTCAGTTGTTAGATTGTTTCACCATCCCCTCTGTGCTTTGTGTTATTTGTTTCAATTGTTAGATTGTTTCACCATCCCCACTGTACTTTGTGTTATTTGTTTCAATTGTTAGATTGTTTCACCACCCCCACTGTACTTTGTGTTATTTGTTTCAGTTGTTAGATTGTTTCACCACCCCCACTGTACTTTGTGTTATTTGTTTCAGTTGTTAGATTGTTTCACCATCCCCTCTGTACTTTGTACTATCTGTTTCAGCTGTTGGACTGTTTCACCATCCCCACTGTACTTGTGCTGTCTCGAGTGTTCCTACACGTTCACTATAAGCTGCCCCACATGCTTGGTGTGGGCACCTGTCTGCTGGGTGTAGGCGGCCTGGTCTTTTCAGACTTCCTCTTGGAGAAATATCCAGGAGAAGGTATGTACACTGTTGTTTCCCTAAATTGCATTAGTAACTGGTGCTGAGGGGAGGAACTTTGGAAAGTCAACTAAGAGAACCCGGGTTCAAATCCTGGGCTGTGGTGTTAAACCTTGGGCAAGTTTTTCACTCTACATTGCTCGAGTTTACTCAGCTGTATGAATAAGTAGCTGGCTATAGACTGTGGTGGATATTTGTATGAACAGCTTTCGTGCATTAACTGCAGCATGGCTGGATGCTTCCCAGAGATGTTAAGATGGTGTTTACTTGAACAGTTCTACCAGGGAAGTAAAGTATAAAGCACCATGATCAGTCCTGATGACTGGATACTGGGCTGTACATAAGAACTTACCTTTAGTTTTTTACTTCAATGATGCTAGTATTATACCTTTTTTGTTAACATGAGCTGCTGTGTTGTACGTTCTATTTTTACCTACCCGGTACCTACCTCTATGAAACTGATTTCTTTGTGAGGTGAAGATAATACACAACATATTACTTATTGTGCAAGCATAATACAGGACTATGTTGTAAATCTAGGTTATAAATATATGTAGCAGCTTGCTAGAATCTTTGAATTTTTGTTACATATTAAGTCGTTTTCATACTGTGTCACAATCTGCATGTATAGTGTGTTACTGATGTGACATGCTGGCATAAATTGTAATGTTCACAGTGGATAGTGGATAGCAGTAATAAGTTAGGACACTAGATAGTGACACAGCAACAGAAAAAGAATGACACCTAGGGATTCCATGAAAGTCGCCTTTATGTTAGAAACAGGATATTCATTAAAGTAATCATGAAAGTAATCATGATTATATTCTAATGTAATCATACTCGAGTACATTCTAAAGTAATCGTACTCTAGTATATTTGTTTTCTGAGTACTTGTACTCGTACTCATGCATATTCAAAGTAATTGTACTCGTACTCGAGTACATTTGTATTGTAATCACTCCATCTCTGGTTCACATACTATCTATAACTGTCAGTATTGCTACATAGTTGTTACTATTATTATTTGTCGAACTATGCTTAGTTTTATTTGCTTACACCAGTTTTATATTTTCTTATGTATATTGAATGTATAATATATACATTTGACATATTTTTTGGTACAATTAGTGTGTATAAATATTTTTTAAATTGCAAAATCTGGCTGCATTTTGTTTTCTTTCCTGAAGCGTCTAACAAGATACTTGGAGATTTCATGGTTCTGGCTGGGGCTGTCCTCTACGGAACATCAAACGTTGGCCAGGAATACGTCATTCGTAGTTTTGACCGAGTGGAATTCCTGGGAATGATTGGAATGTTTGGCAGCATTGTCAATGGCGTACAGCTGTGAGTGGGACGTGTTTCATAGTCAAACACATTTTCATTGATTACTGCGTGTGCACAGTCCCTTGATCATGACGTGAAGCAATCATACACATGTAGTTGTTCTCCTCTTGACATCCCTGTCGGCAAGGGTGACCTTGACATTGGGATACCATCATTTTTTTCTTTGTCCTTTCTTTCCTAACTTTTCTCTCACTGTGCATTCTCATTTCTCAGTCTTTCACCTCCTTTTCCACTCCACTGTCTGGGCATCTGATCTATTTACCAGTTTTTCATCTTCCATTCTTTCTGCATGGGTGGCCCATTTCAACCTACTCCTCAGCAATTTTTTCTTAAAAGTTTCATTCACATGTGTAATTAAAAAGAAATATGTATATGTGAAGAAAAAAATCTATATATATATATATATATATGACAGTATCAACTTATGTTTTACATTATGTTTGGTTGTGGAAGTTAGTTACCCGGGGCCTGAAGTTAGTTACTAGGAGCTTGTGCATTTTTAATACTACTTGGTAATGAACTGTCTTACCGTGGTACTTTTAGTCTGAAGTTAATTACCTAGGGCCTGTTAAATATTTGATTTTTGAGTTTTGGACATTGTAAAATCTTGCGCAACAGACTCTTACTGATAATAAGTACATAACTGTGGTCATTTGATGGTCTTTAGTTAATCCACTATATAATTATTTTCCTTGTAATCTAATGTTAAAACTGCCACAATGGGTTGACAATGAAGCACCTGGACAGTTCCCACATATACATGTATAATGTAATAGGTTAAATGTTACTTATTGGAAACAACATGTTTGTTTCTCTTAGAGCGATATTTGAGAGACAAGAGGTCGCTTCAGCAGACTTCTCATCACATCATGTGTGTAAGTATGAGATATTATTTGTGTAAGATTGATGGCAGAAATGTGTAATATGTAATTGAGTGGGTTCAGGTTTCACAACATTACACAATGTTGAGAGAATGTTTTAAAATTCTGTCTTTTAAAAGGGGGTACACAATCTGAAAATCAGAAATGCATGCATTCTTGTCTGGTCATTTGTAACAACATTGCATCTATACGTGTAGCTTTCAATCTGGACAAATGGTCACCATATGAACATACTAAATGATGCATGATTTGTGGATCTAAATCAAGATGTATGACGCATTGCATTCATTAAAGGGAACAGACCCCGCGCTTTCACTTTTGTTTTCCGAAACTAGTGCGTGATATTTTAGATTTCAGTCTCGCTTAACCGGTTGCGAAACCTTGCAGAGAAGATGGTCTGGTGACTTAGTCAGCTTTTGAATGTTTTCCATGGTCGGAGCTAAAACGTGCTGCGAACTCAAGGAGCCTGGGCAATCAAGGCTAATCTTGCAATAATTCATACTACTGTAACTTTGTATTTCTGTTTATTTTGTGTTTATAAGTTTAATGTTGAATGCTTGCAGTAGTATTGTGTTGTGTTATAAAAGTTTCATTTAGTTTTTATTTCATAACTGGTATGAGAGCCAATCAGGGTCTCTACCAAATTCTGGGCCATCTGGGGTAAGGTAAGGCTGCCCTGGTGGCTACATTGGCAGGGTATTAATCTCCCAGGCGGTTCTATGGGGATAAAAAGTGCTGCCACCTCACAGAGATAATTGAGACTATTTAGCTTTGAGATATTCATCTGCAAGTAAATGATGTTGTCACAGAGCCACCCTACTGACAGTGTGTCGTTGTTGTTATCCAGGGCTCCCCCTACTGGGGTTTGTGCTGTGTCTGTTCGCCCTCTACTCCGCCATGCCAGTCGTGATGGGGGTAACAAGTGCCGCCTCCATCAACCTGAATCTGTTGTCAGCTGACTTCTACGCCCTCCTCTTTGGCATCTTCTTGTTCAAGTATCAGGTGAGAGTATCATAGTATGGTGGGAGTATGTGTTAGTGGTAGATCGATGATTTCTTGCCAGTTGTTAATATGTCACGAGTCTATCTAGTTGGTGTTATGTTAAAGTGTCTGGTATTTCATGTTATTCCCTGTGGATAAGTAAATAGATATCCCTGTGTTTACCATATATGTACACCACACCACACTCGCTCACACCCACACACTGCGCACACACTCGCACCCACACACCCACACACCCTCACACACGCACACACTTACACACGCACACTCCCCCCACACTCATGGCACACCACTCGCATGCGCACGCACACACACACTCAATTTATATACGCATGAACATAATTACATTCAGTCCATCCCAACCATATTACAACTGATGGAGATAAGCAGCCAATAATTGACCATACAATAAACTTTCATATTCTTTAATTTACATTTTACAGTTTTAGACAGTTTACCAATACACTTTGTTGGTTTCAAATGTTGTTTAAATCTCATGTATTTTGTATTTTTAAAAACATCTTTACCATCCTCACAAGCCAGGGGGTTGTTGCACTGCTCTATAGATACCCCTGGCTGTTCGTCTCTGCAAACCATGGAAGTGAGTGGAGTCGAACCATAAAATTATACCAATTGATTTCGCCAGTCGCTACAGTATCAGCCATGGAAACAGGTCAAATACTCGCCCCAATTTGAACTGGTGGGAATCCCAATTTAATGAACCACTCGCATCCTAAACATTGCATGTAACACAAGCAATGTGTGGAGGAACTCACCCAAAATGTTGTCACATGACCGGAGGCCGATCACATTCCTCATGGGAGATTTCATTGGCTGATGTCGAAAGAGGAGTTTCTCAAAGCGGTAGAGTGAAAGGCTGGTACTGACGCAATCAGCCACGCGAGGATGATCTTTGCTGCCTCATATAATACACCGGCACTCATGTTTCTGAACTAAGGTCATGACTAAAGAATGTCTTTTGTTAACAAAAACATATTTACCTTGTAACTCCTATACCATAACTTGCAGAACTGGGACAAGTGTAACAATGTTTCTGTTACAGTTTCACGTGCTCTACCTCATCTCATTCTGCCTCATCATCGTTGGCATCGTCGTCTACAGCATCTGGCCTGCTCCGGTTACCATGGATACGGACTATAGCTCAGTGCAATCGTCTAGTAACATTCAGACATCGTCTGCGGACAGCGTGCGAGAGGCATTTCATTTGGAGATTGGTGACACAAGACAAACGTCTTCCAGCAGTGGCAGCAGTGTTGACAAGACAGAGTGTCTCCTGTCACCTGTGGCAGGGGAGGGAGAGCCTGGCGCTGACGTGTTACGGGTGTAATATAATTTACTGTATTCGTTCTATTAAGCGCACAGTACACTTAAGAGCGTTTTAATGTAACATAGTGGTGCCATCTAGTGTACTGGCATAGGTTTCCTGTTTCCTCCAGTGTCGTCCACCAGGTGGAGACCAAATTTGCTGTTTGCGTTGTAAACTAACATGTCATTGAGATTGTGTAAAATTCAAACTGAGATGGTGCATAGCAATGTAAGTTGTCTGGAGATGATTTATTCATCCGGATGAGTGCAGATATGTGGGTGCAGAGGTTGCATATGCAGGTGATACTTTCTGGTTGACAAAGGAATGATTACAATAAGTGTTGGATGTAATATGATGTTTTTGTCATAGATTGTGTCAGACACTGTGGAAAAGAAAAGGGGGGTGTACGCTAATTACGGCATGTATGCTTAATAGAACAAATACGATAGTTGTAATAGCCTGCATGTTGACATATTAGTTAGTGATTTAACAGTTAGTGATTTACCTGCATTTTTGAGTGACAGTTGGTTGTGAGAACTAGTTGTGTAATTGAGTAATGAGCATTCTGCAGTTGGACATTTTGATAAACTGTGCTAGTCAGATTGAATGCTTTTAGTTAATTCATGTGTAGTCTATGTGCGATTTAGGTATACCACAGGGTAAGTGTAAATGAAGGATTGTCTAACAATCTACAGGGTGCTTATCATTTCATCATCAACATTAAAACTTATGTCATAAAACAGCATGGAAATATAATTCCTCCAGCTTGCAAGCCAGTTGGAACGTTGTGTAATTCATTATAAAGTGTGGTAAGCTGTGGTTGATTAATTCTTTCATTCCAAATCTCTCATGTTTAATCCCATCATGATAAAATATTTTACAGCATGGTTCACAGAACATTGTATTTCAGTGTGTTCCTAATTGCGTTGAGGTGTCCATGTCTGTGCCATCAGACAGTGATTGACTCTTCTATTCTCAGAATAGTTCACTTTGGCCTTACTCTGAATTCTATGCTTATAGTTATACCTGATGTTTGGTAGGACATTTGATTTTATCTGTAAGGTCATAATTGATTCAAGCATTTAAATACAATGATGGCTAACTTCTGCTTTGCTACCTCAATTATTATTATTGTCTCCTCAAAATGATATTGTGTACGTGTCACCTTAATTACTACTATTTGTCACCAAATACTGTCATTTGCTATTCATCTCCTTAAAGGAGTTTATTAAGCATAATCCATTAGCAACTACAATATACAGAGTAGCAAACATATTATGCCAAGGACAGAACAACTCAGACCTAATCTACAAATCGTGTGAGGCAGCGAGTTGAAAATTATTTTGTAATAATTTATTGATTATTTAATTATGAGGATGGATTACTCATTTTGGCTACACCATCATTATTTGGTGTAATATTACATTTTAGATGCAAATTGTATTTTTGTACAATAAATATTTGAATCAAACATTGATTGTGTGTTTGAACGTGCATGCGTGTGTGAAATACTAAATATGTGTATGTTGGCCAATTACTTTGGAAATCTTAACAAACTTCCTGGTATGAATCCTAATCCAACAGGGGTCATCAGTAAAGGAGCCATATGGCAGTATTATCAATTTGCATTTGTCCAACATATGTAGGTGTGTATACAGTGTTTAAGTAAAATGATGGGTGAGGTAGGCTCCACAAGTACCAAAGGTGTGATGCGACACTGTTGATCTGGGGGCATGGGCAGTTGGGCACCCATAACTATTGTTAAAATTACCTTCAAAATGGTGCATTCTGAATGGTGTTTTAACCTATTCCCTGTTATAAGATAGAGGGGAAATAAATGTTAATTGGCATGTGTTGAACTGGGTGGCTTAGAAAAACAGTGAGGTGGTCCATCTCAGTCGTCATACAGCAGGGGAAACACTGACATACATTTGGTAGAGGTTTGGATACAAACACGGACTGTAGATGAAATCAATTGTTAAAATATCCCCCCCACCTATTGGATAAAACATTTACAAAAACACATTAATAGAGATTAGTTAGGCCACGGACTTATATGCATATAAGTCCGTGGTTAGGCTTGATCTAAATTTTGCAGTGACACCAATTGGCTGCGAGTGAGGTCACCGTTTTTGATTGGGTTTATTTTAATGTCATCGTGCATGTACATTTATTTATCCATGATATGCACATGCTGATAGAACACAGCGTACATGGAATCCACGAAGTTGCACATTATGAAATGTCTGGTGGAAATGTTGCCAACATTTTAATGACTAGAAGTGCTGTCACCTGCGTGGAACCTGGGGTGCTGTCACCTGGTGTCCCATCTGGGAACTAGACCGCATGTTTCCATACTTCTCTGATAAGCGTACGTACGTTGTTTCATCAGTTTAAGATGCATGTTGCACATTGTTATTCACCACCAGATACTGACGCAATGAAGAATGGGGAAGAGATATAGAAATAAAGTTACTGACACGGGAGAGGCCAGAGAGTTGCCAAGACTCCAGAGCCGAGGACACTGCCAGGCACAATCACAGGCACAGCCAAGCAACGGCACAATCGCAGCCAGCACAGGCACAGTTGGCTGTGCCAGAGTCGGAGAGGGTCATTGCCACAGTGACATTGTCATCGGGTAGCTTTTATACTCTATTTCTCCCTAATCACTCGTCCACCCTTTCTCAATCGCATGCGCACTTTCCAAAGCTTCGAACGAACGCTCTACGAAAACGTGAAAACATCCAGGGCGTTCTTCATGCATGCCCGATAGATGGCGACGTGATCACGATCTCCTGTAAAAGAGGCGTCCACTTGGGGTAATGGTGACTCGGCGGGTAAAGTCGAGTGTCATCGATTCTTAATAGGATTGTCAATTGGTGGTTGTACGAACGTTGCTGTAAAACACCGGTAGCATACTAGAAAAATGTAAATTTAATAGCGGTCTGACTTCGAGTTTACATGTATTTAGTGTGAGGTTTGGCGCCGTCGCTATTTTGCGGTTGCGACACTTGTCTGACTGAACTTCAGTTCAGCCTTCAGGAACTGCATACGCCGGCGTGTTTCCGCACAGTTGTGACAATAGAATGCAGTGAAATCTTGTAGTTTGACATTTGTTTAAGTTACATACGTTTGAAAGGGTACGTAACTTGCAAGATGAGTTCGATTGCTGATTTAATGAAGTTTAGATTCCAACGGCGGGGCTTACGAAATGGGGAATTGCAGTCTTCACCGCTGTCAACAACATCTCAGAAGTCGGAAGCCGAGCCATGTCCAAGCGGATCGACACAAAGTGACAGTAGCGGTATGTTATTGATGAAATTTGGGGTCCGTGAAGGTTTTTCGGATCCGGTTTTTCTTACCCACTGCTCAGGGTGTTTCGTAACGAATTGCAGACCTATAATATATAACTTAATTCATAAAAAAATTACTTCTAAGTTCTCTGACTCCAGAAAGCATTCAGCCACCTTACAATTACTACATAAATACTATGCAATGACATACACCCACCACAACTAAGTGAAGATGTGCTCACAGTGTTGACATTTTTTCACAGGTATATCAGAGCTGGGCATGAAACTTAAACTGGCCTGAAAAACATTTCTTGGTTTTGGTTGTGCCTGAGGCTCAATGCATAATAATTAATGATATGCTATGTGTGCCATTTAATGACTGGGTAGCCTTTGTAAATGGCACGTCAATGAGCAAAGGCCTGCATGCAACAGAAACAATATGAATGCTGTCCAAAACCCTTGCTCTCCTTCGTCAAAGGTTATATTACAAAATCCACTGCTGCAACCATGGTCTTTTGCAACACTCTCAAACATGTATCAGTATAACAAACTGCCTAGGTGATATTCCATTATGGAATGTGCACTAGTGTTTTATCATGCAGACAACAATGATATTGCCTGCCACCATTGGCATAGCCTAAATGTAATATGATCCCTTATTGGGAGAATAATTAATTATCCATGCAATTCGCCCACTATGCAAGCGAACACAAAATATGAGTTCAACAGTGTATACAAGGGTGACAAGTATTCATGCACGGCTGCATTTAGACACTTTTCTCACCAGCATTGTTAAGTTAGTTAAATAATATGAAACAAAACAAACGTTGATAGAAATATAGAATAGACTAAGGTATTAAAATTATAGAAACATTGACAGTGGTCAGTCGAATTGAAACCAGTGGCTCATCAGGCCAGTACAATTTCAAAACTACTGGCCCAGCAGCTTCAAAGCATGCGTCTGGCTAGTGCCAATGTCAAGCCCTGACCTACCGCTCAATTCACTTTAAACCTGCGTCCTGATCATCTTTTTATGTTTCAGTTGGAGTGATTCCAGAGACCTCTGAATCAGAGACTTGCATTCGTGTTTTTAATGGCATTAAGAAGCAGTCTAAGCGTGGTGCGTTAGTGCTTAGACTCTGATTCGGATGAGAGTGACATTCACACAAAGAGCAGCAACAGTTCTCCATGGCTGTCGAAGAAAGCTGCCATTGAAGGAAAACAGAACGGTGTTCAAAACGTCAAAGCTAGGTAGGTAACTGGGTACAGTTGGAGAAAGCTAATAAAATAATCCAAATGCTACAATGAGTAGTGCTTCAGTGCTGTGATGAACATGTGGCTTACAACTTACACATTTGAGTTTTATTAGGAGATGTGTTAAAATGAAATGTTATGTTTTCAAAAAACTATTAGCAGGTTAGCTTTGTCTAGGTTTAAACAAATTCTGAGAATGTTTTTCTCTGCTAAACAAAGAGTGCAATCTAATTGTTGTTCTGAGATAGAAGATGCAACTTATGTCATCATTTATGATTTTAGTCATTTCAAAGCTGGTACATCTACAGGGCTTGACATTGGCACTGGCCCGATGGCCTGACGCATGTTTTAAAGCTGTCAGGCCACCAGTTTTTAAATTCTACTGGCCTGGTGGGCCAGTGGTTTCAATCCCCTACTGACCACGTCGACGTTTCTGTAACCCAACACTTCACAGAAACATAGTAACTTTTGTGGGGGCCCAGTAACTTTTCAAATCTACTGGCCCCCCGGGCCAGTGGATACATAAGCTTGATCTATCACTACAGCTAAATTGAAATGTTGCAACAATATTTTGTGACGTAAACACGGTGTTCATGAAATATGTAGTAGGAGTGTATCATCAGTTTTGATGATGTGTAGAATGCGACCATGATTTTATACGAGGTTGATTATTGATTACCAACACTGTTTTGTTGTTGTGTTTACATTAATCTGTACATCATAATTAAAATAATTGTTAACTTCTTGCAGTGTGAAACAAGTGCAGTCAGGGAATCGTCGTGAAGACCCACTGTCTTCTGACACTGAGACTGAAGTGGACAGCAGCAGCCTAGCAAACCTACAGGAGATGTTTCCTGATCAGAATAAAAAAGTATTACAGGAAGCCTTGCAGCAGACTCTAGACTTTGATGCTGCAGTCGACCATGTGATTTTTCTGGCCAATCAGAAGCATGGTAGGTAGTGGGTAATGTCATTAATTCACTCAAGTGATTTGTGAGGGGAAGCCGATGATGGCTGTTGTTAGTGTGCATGTTGTAGTTTTCCAGCTAGCGAGAACATAATGCAATAAATAATTATCTTATATGGATACAGAAAAATGTACAATTAGTAATGTCTAGTGTAGTGTAACTAGTGTTCGGTTGAATAACATAATTTGGTGTTAAGTACAGTTTCCCAATATTATAATTGTTTTCTCTATATCAATGGAGCTCTGGAGCGTATGCATATTGGAGATGTTAGACATTTTAGTTGATGATACATTCAAAGTAAAACTAATGCATGATTCTTGGCGCGCTTATGGTTGTTTAAATCTGAGTCACCTACCCCATCTCAATAAAGGTGAGAAGTGATCACTGCTACATTCAATATTTTTGTTTACAACATGCATACAACTGGCATTTTATGAATGAGCTCAGACAACAGTGGCATTTTATGAATGAGCTCGGACGACAGTGGCATTTTATGAATGTGTGCTCAGATGACAGTGGCATTTTATGAATGTGCACTCAGACGACAGTGGCATTTTATGAATGTGTGCTCAGACGACAGTGGCATTTTATGAATTGAGCTCAGACAACAGTGGCATTTTATGAAATGAGCTCGGACGATAGTGAAATTTTATGAATGTGAGCTCGGACGACAGTGGCATTTTATGAATGTGAGCTCGGACAACAGGAGCATTTTATGAATGTGATCTCAGACGACAGTGGCATTTTATTAATGTGAGCTCAGACGACAGTGGCATTTTATGAATGAGCTCAGACAACAGTGGCATTTTATGAATGAGCTCAGACAACAGTGGCATTTTATGAATGTGTGCTCAGATGACAGTGGCATTTTATGAATGTGAGCTCAGACAACAGTGGCATTTTATGAATGTGAGCTCAAAAGAATATCATGCAACTGACAGACCTAAACAGACTGGAACCTATCGTTAATGTGTAACCTCATCTAATTGATCCATACAGGAACTGGTGAACATTTTGACTATTTCATGTGCAGCTCCGAAGAGAAAACGAATTCGTCGCATGGACGATGACAGTGACAGCTCAGAGCCCGGCCCAGCAGCAAAGAAACACGTGAGACAGTTGTCATCTGATGACAATTGTTCTGATCAGCAGACGGAGGAGGAGAAAGCAGACTTCCTTGCTGAAGCCTTTCCAAACATTGACAGAGAGGTACATTGTTAGTGAATAGATCACTTTAATATTGCTTTGATACTCGGTGATATTCATGGACTGGCATGATGATATTGTGATTGCTTGTATTGGTGGTGGGCAGATTTTACTTATGTAAGAATTTTGCTATAAAAATTCTTGTGTCACCAATTAACTTGAGGGGTGAAGCTGAAGTGACAGATCTAATGTTGTACTTAATCAGGACACGTTTGATTCAGGTTATATCATCTGTAATGTCAGCAAACATGATGCACCCACTTGTCAGTAAAAACAGCTAAGTCATTTCTTATTCAAATGTGTCATTTCTTGTATTTGATTGGTATCTATGTCCTTCAATGAACAGTGAAACCACTCACATGGTGCCTTAGCATGATTGTTCACCCTGAGTAAAATGATGGGCGAGTAGGCAAGACCGAATGAACACAGAATGCATGATGCGACGCATCGTGGGTCCGGGGGCATGGGCACCTAGAACTATTTTTAAAACTACTACAAAATGATGCATTATGAAAGGTGTTTTAACCTATGCCCTGGGAAATAGAGAGGAAACAAATGCATAACTACAAGGTAGTAACGTGTAAACAGGCAATGCTAGCATATTTTGAGCAAGGTGGCTTAGAAAAACAGTGAGTTGGCCCACCTGGCTCATTATATAGCTGGGGAAACACTGAGCGTGTCTTTGACGTCAACTGTTCTTATGTTATTTTTATTCTTCTGTTCAGATACTGCTGAGTTACCTAAGTAGAGAGGATGGGTCAATAGAAGCAGCCACCATGTCACTGAGTACTGCAGTTGCGAATGGAGGTGAGTTGAAGAGAGCCTTGTCAGTGTCCCTTTAACCTTATCTCAATTCCTTAATATGTCGTAAATGTTTATTTATGTGAATCGGTGATCTGTGAGAAAACTACAAAAGAAACAGGTTTTGTTACATGTGTAATAAAGATTGACTCCACAGAAAAATGGGTTATTCTAGTTGCTGTTGATTTTGTTGTTGTTGGGTCACACACCTTTATTATTCGACATCATGTAGTCATATGGTGGACAGTTGTTTCTGATATTTTTACATAATTAATCCATTAATTAAAGATAAGCCTTTATGTACATGTTAGTAATATTTATTTAAGTACATTTTATAATATGGTCAGTGTAGTACATTTATCCAGAACCATAACGTATCCATACAATAAATGTCTAGACATTTTTTGAAAAATTATTAATTTTGTTAAAATGATTGCGTTGTAATTAACTGTTTGGTAAATTGTATATTTATGATGTAACAGATGTGACACCGTCAAAGAACATGGGCAGTATCAAGGCCTTCAAGGCAGCCAGAGGCTGTTTCTTTGAAGACCCTCTACAGCAACACAAGGTCACATCCTGCAGATGCAAGTAAAACTTCAGGGAACAACAAACAGAAAGGTATTGATGGAAGTTATTGTTAATATTCACTAGGGCTTTGTGCAGGATGACAATTTTGCCGGTCACACATTGGTTAGTGGACACATGGATGTTAACTCGTATACAAGTTGAGAAACTTGAAATGTGTTTTATTACCTGAAACTACAAACACACATCATTAAGGCAAAACTGAAAATATCTATGATCTTTGGAGACCTCGTTTTTTGCTGCTTCATTTTTTTAGCCATCCACCCATATTTCTACCTGCCCACATCAGGTTTTACCCGTCCAAATGACGGGTGGACGGGTCTCTGCATGAAGCTATGATATTGACATCAAGTAAAATATTTCTCGATCAGACTTACGTCTGTGGAAAAATATATAAAGTGTATAAAGTTTGTAGACATAACGATGTCAGTTAAAAATTATGTACTTTGGTCAGTTGTTCCAAATTTTGTTACATACTCTTGTTTGATGACATTTCACTTTGATGTTTCTTAGTGTTTGAACCACGGTACATAGTTTTCTCATTTCTCCTTCCAGGTCGAAAGGATGACACCAACAGTGACAGTGATGATGACATGGGCGATGGTGAATATGATGATGAAGATGATGATGATGATGAAGATGATGAGAGCAGTGAAGAGACGGAATCAGTAAGAACTCTGTAAAGTTAGCTGTCTTGTGGTTGCATAAAATCTTACATTTTCCCCTCCTTATTCCTTACACTTTCTCTCGATCATCACATCTCCCCCCTCACATGATTCCTCCCACCTCAGTCGTGGCCTTCTCCAGAGTCATCGGGTGTTTTTCCACATCTCTTCTCTCCGCTAGTTTTGCATCATCCATCCTCTCCAACGGCACGTTCATGTCATCTGACTTCTTAATAAGTCGTCTACTACAGACTGTTAAAGCTACACCTTACACAAAGTTGTATCTCACTAACACTGGTGTGTGCCTGTTGTGGGTGAATTGGTTTATCAGATAGTTAATGATTTGTAGCAGGCAGTAATGATCTAACGTTTCAGACTTGGTTTTTTGTTTAGTTTTCAAAAGTTTTCGTAAACTTGTTTTGCAGATGGTTTCGTGTTACAACTGTGCATGCATGTAGTCATGTACAATTGAAGAAGTTCATCACACTCAGCCGTTCAAATCAGTGTGTTTTTTCTGCTGATGTTTTGCTCAATAGTTAACTCGAGCAGACACGGACCATCTGCCAGTAGGTGTTGAGATACTTTCACAGAATCTGGTAAATTGACTGAAATAAATAAAACCGTGTGTTGTAGTTCCAGAAGGCGCAGTCAGAGCCGGTCATATTGTTTCTCAACGAGGCGACCTTGGAGGAACTCATCAGTATTCCTGGCTGCTCGAAGAAGAAAGCCACACAGATGGCGCAGATGAGACCATTTAGAGACTGGGCACATCTGGTAGGTAGCAACAGAGACAGATGGCAGTGCTCGTAGTCAGAGATTGTCTCGGAATGTCAGATGTGAGATGTAACTACCTGGCCTCAGCCTCTGCTCAGATGAAACTTTGTAAATGTTGATATTGTGGTGTCAATATTAATATTTGAACAGTCAGTCCAAAGCATAAAATATAGATGTCCTATGCCAAATGACAATATCAACATTCTGAGACAATCCCAATAATATATATATATATATATATATATATATATATAATATATATAATATATGTATATATATATATATTATATATATATATATTATAATATATATATATATATATATATATATTATATATAATATATATATATATATATACATGGCTCATAAAAATTTAAATGATGTGCTTGTCCAGTGGACAAGTAGAACTAAAAGTTAACTTGTCCGTACAATGATAATTCACTTGATCACAAACAAATTTTCAAGACCTACTTCTGTGTAAGTAATTTTGTTGTTGTTTGTTGTGGTCAATTTAAATCGTTGTTGCAAAAGTATTTGCTGTAGATAGCCAATTTCCACAGGTAAGAAATGGCTGACTAAATACTAATTTTGTAGTCGTCCTGGCTGTAAACAGCTAATTTGTTCCAAATACCAGTAGTAACAATTTCACTTGCAAATCCAGTTGTTGCAGGCTAATGGACAAGCATAATTTTAGACTCATATATATATATATATATATATATATATATATATATATATATATATATATATATATATATGGGTCAGAACACAGTACTGCTCTGGCACATGTTGTTCCTGTTACCTACTGCCATGGTTGCCACTGCATGTTCATACATTAAGCTTATTCTTCTGAAGTTTACTTTGAACAAAATTTTGTTTTGCTATATAAGGTTCTTGGATCTAGCTTTGGGCTGGTTCCAACTGACCTCTGGTAGTGATCATATACTAAACTGATATATTTGTTCATGTTACCTACTGCTCTTAACCTGCATGGTAAATCTAGTGTTGTTACTTAAGAGAACTCCAAACTTTAATGGAGTAGAACAAATGTCCTGCATATCTAATACATGGTTGTTGCTGGATCTCAAGTTAAGTCTAATCAGTACGTCAAGGTCATATTTACCTCCGTTTGTGTCTGTGTAACCTACTGTCTTACATATTAACTTGATGTTATCCCGACTTAGATTGCCATCATGCCAGTTACCTCCTTCGGAATGTATAGATTTTGAATCTAAATCATGCATTTGAAGTCAGATGTCCCATTTTGGTATACCAGGACTGATCCATATATATATATATATACATATATATATATTATATATATATATATATATATATATATATATATCGTTTAATGGTAAGTTCTTATATAGCGCAGTATCCCGACCTCGTGACTGTTCAAAGTGCTTTACACTGTACTCACTGACAGACCTGTTCAATCAGACTCCATCTAACCTTTTCTGTGAAGCATCCAGCCATGTTGCAAATATTGTGAGAAGGCTGCACTTACAAATATCAACCAGTGTCTATAGCCAGGTACTCGTTCATATAGCTGAGTGAATGTTGCAAAGTAGAGTAAAACTTGCCCAATGTTTAACACCACAGCACATGATTCGAACCTGGTTTCTCTTAGTCGAGAGTCGAAGCCACTGAGCTAAGCACAAATACACACCATTTGTCTCTGTTGCAGGCCGAGTCGTTCGCCGAGTGCAAGCTGTCTCTGTCCGTTGTCTCCGGCTGTCGCGAGTTGCTGCGGACGCGGAGGAGCGTGCAAAAACTGATGGAGAAGTGTGAGAAGATCTCGACCGAGATGGAGGTTGTCATCAGTGAACTCACCAGTGAGTCACAGCTCGAAGACGGCGCCAACGAGAACGGCTACATCACAAAACAACCTGCCTCTGCTGAATTCAAGGTCGGTGCTTTCAGTTTCATTTTTTCGTCTTATTTCTACCAGGATGTTTGTTTTTAAATATTATTTGAATATAGTTTGTTACTGTATTTATGTGTATGCTACTAATATGTGTTTATATTGTAGGATTATTCCAATGGATTTTAATGCATTTTACCATATTTAAAGATTGACATGCTGTAAAGCGCCAACATTTGATGTGGCGCTCTATGAAATAAAACTTCCGTTATTATTCACTGTGGTTAAAGTAGTTTATATAAATGTGTGTGTATATATATATATATAGTGTGTGTGTATATATATATATATATATATATATTATATATATATATATATATATGTGTAGTGTATATATATATATATATATATATATTGTATATGTGTATATATATATATATATATATATATATATATATATAATGTGGTTATATATTATACTGTTTCATATGCAAAACACATTTTCACAGTGTTCATTTAAGGGGGTATGAGACAAGAATGGTGTTTTTTGTCAAAAGTACATAAAATGTTTCTTTCATATTCCAATGCTCTGTATACTATGTAGTAATGACATGGTAGTGTCACCACTTCAGTGATGTATTGCCTTGACAATCGTTTCATTGACATGTGTGTTGACATTTGTACTGACCGTGGTTGCAGCATGACTCTGACGCAGTACCAGATGGTTGGACTCAACTGGCTCGCACTGATGCACACCCAGGAACTCAACGGGATCCTGGGAGACGAGATGGTAGGATCCTACAGTGTCCCTTGTATTGCCAACCGCAACAGGTCAAACGGAGAAAGATTGATTTGGGGAATACATGGATACACTGTAGAGAAACTGATGCTGTGTAGCTGGAGAATCAGTCAAGAGGAACTACGTTCTTTGCCCTTTTCAAAAGATGTCCTGAGAGTTGTTAGCCTAGTGTCTTTAGCTGTTTTGAACATAGTGATGGTCACTGTGTATTATACGTTGGTACTTGCATTGCTGTGCTGGTCAGTTTTGCGCATATTTTGCAGATAGTTTGTACAGCAGAAACGGTGAAAGACGAATCTGCAGAGGTCAAATGTAGCTTATGGATAGCTCAAGTTGCCGGTGATAGTTTGATAGAGTAAACATAGTACATGATTGCATTTGAAAGTGTAACACTTCCTGTGATGTTAAGTTGGATAGCTCAAGTTGCCTGTGATAGTTTGATAGAGTAAACATAGTACATGATTGCATTTGAAAGTGTAACACTTCCTGTGATGTTAAGTTGGATAGCTCAAGTTGCCTGTGATAGTTTGATAGAGTAAACATAGTACATGATTGCATTTGAAAATGTAACACTTCCTGTGATGTTAAGTTGGATAGCTCAAGTTGCCTGTGATAGTTTGATAGAGTAAACATAGTACATGATTGCATTTGAAAATGTAACACTTCCTGTGATGTTAAGTTGGATAGCTCAAGTTGCCTGTGATAGTTTGATAGAGTAAACATAGTACATGATTGCATTTGAAAATGTAACACTTCCTGTGATGTTAAGTTGGATAGCTCAAGTTGCCTGTGATAGTTTGATAGAGTAAACATAGTACATGATTGCATTTGAAAATGTAACACTTCCTGTGATGTTAAGTTGGATAGCTCAAGTTGCCTGTGATAGTTTGATAGAGTAAACATAGTACATGATTGCATTTGAAAATGTAACACTTCCTGTGATGTTAAGTTGGATAGCTCAAGTTGCCTGTGATAGTTTGATAGAGTAAACATAGTACATGATTGCATTTGAAAATGTAACACTTCCTGTGATGTTAAGTTGGATAGCTCAAGTTGCCTGTGATAGTTTGATAGAGTAAACATAGTACATGATTGCATTTGAAAGTGTAACACTTCCTGTGATGTTAAGTTGGATAGCTCAAGTTGCCGGTGATAGTTTGATAGAGTAAACATAGTACATGATTGCATTTGAAAATGTAACACTTCCTGTGATGTTAAGTTGGATAGCTCAAGTTGCCGGTGATAGTTTGATAGAGTAAACATAGTACATGATTGCATTTGAAAATGTAACACTTCCTGTGATGTTAAGTTGGATAGCTCAAGTTGCCGGTGATAGTTTGATAGAGTAAACATAGTACATGATTGCATTTGAAAATGTAACACTTCCTGCGATGTTAAGTTGGATAGCTCAAGTTGCCTGTGATAGTTTGATAGAGTAAACATAGTACATGATTGCATTTGAAAATGTAACACTTCCTGTGATGTTAAGTTGGATAGCTCAAGTTGCCGGTGATAGTTTGATAGAGTAAACATAGTACATGATTGCATTTGAAAATGTAACACTTCCTGCGATGTTAAGTTGGATAGCTCAAGTTGCCTGTGATAGTTTGATAGAGTAAACATAGTACATGATTGCATTTGAAAATGTAACACTTCCTGTGATGTTAAGTTGGATAGCTCAAGTTGCCTGTGATAGTTTGATAGAGTAAACATAGTACATGATTGCATTTGAAAATGTAACACTTCCTGTGATGTTAAGTTGGATAGCTCAAGTTGCCGTGATAGTTTGATAGAGTAAACATAGTACATGATTGCATTTGAAAATGTAACACTTCCTGTGATGTTAAGTTGGATAGCTCAAGTTGCCTGTGATAGTTTGATAGAGTAAACATAGTACATGATTGCATTTGAAAATGTAACACTTCCTGTGATGTTAAGTTGGATAGCTCAAGTTGCCTGTGATAGTTTGATAGAGTAAACATAGTACATGATTGCATTTGAAAGTGTAACACTTCCTGCGATGTTAAGTTGGATAGGTCAAGTTGCCGGTGATAGTTTGATAGAGTAAACATAGTACATGATTGCATTTGAAAATGTAACACTTCCTGTGATGTTAAGTTGGATAGCTCAAGTTGCCGGTGATAGTTTGATAGAGTAAACATAGTACATGATTGCATTTGAAAGTGTAACACTTCCTGTGATGTTAAGCACGTTTTATATTTTAAAAATGGTTGACATACTTTACGACTCAATGTATATGAAATTCCCATTGTCTCCATTGTCACCATTTTGTGTGCAGTGGAGAAGAGTGATTTATAATGTCAAATAGTATCACTTGCTGGAAAAACGTCCGTGAAATATGTTATTTAGTGTTAATGGACCATTGTATGTTTACGCCAGGGCCTGGGTAAGACGATACAGACCATTGCTTTCTTGGCCCATATGTTGGAGGACGGTAACACAGGGCCTCACCTCATTGTCACGCCATCGTCGACACTTGGTAGGTCAACGAGACTGGTTAGTGCAGCAGGCTGTAAGCTTATATGTGACTAATGTGGCATATGTTTGTGTTCAGTCTAGTCGTTCTGTCACGACATTTAAGGTAAATTTGTCTAGTCATGTGAATAATTTAAAAAAATCTGGTTTAATTTTCTATTATGATATTTCACCAGATCTTTGTGTAGAAATACAGCTATAACATGATCAGATGTTCCGTCTTCATGTCACATGAAATAACAGTGGAGAAAAGGCTCAGACTTGAACGTTGAAGCACGCAGCCATTACTCAAGAACACACTGTTGCCGATTCTAAGAAATGAATGAATTCCAATTGAAACATGTAATATTTTGTAAAATGTTGAAAATTAAATGTTTATGTTACTGGTGCAGTGGGTCAGCGGCTGGAACCTGGTTTTGAATCATGTGCTACATCTCAAACCCTACATCTCAAATGTAATCATCATGCATTAATTGCAGTATGGCTGGATGCTTCCCAGAGATGTCAAGATGGTTTTGTGTTGAACAGGTTTGCCGTGGCATAAAGAGTAAAGTGTCTTGACATGTCCTGACGACGGGATACAGTAGATAAAAACTTGCATTGATGTGGTCGCTGCAGTGACGATGATGGTGATGGTGGTGGTGGTGATGATGGTGATTATGGTGGTGATGATGGTGGTGGCGATGATGGTGATGATGATGGTGGTGATGGTGATGATGGTGGTGGTGGTGATGATGGTGGTGATGGTGGTGATGGTGGTGGTGATGATGATGGTGGTGGGGATGGTGGTGGGGATGATGGTGGTGGTGATGGTAATGGTGGTGGTGATGATGGTGGTGGTGATGGTGGTGATGGTGGTGGTGATGATGGTGGTGATGATGGTGGTGGTGATGGTGGTGGTGATGATGGTGGTGTGATGGTGGTGATGGTGGTGATGGTGGTGGTGATGGTGGTGGTGGTGGTGGTGGTGTGTGGTGATGGTGGTGGTGGTGGTGGTGGTGGTGGTGATGGTGGTGGTGATGGTGGTGATGGTGGTGGTGATGGTGGTGGTGGTGGTGGTGGTGATGAGTGATGATGGTGATGATGGTGATGATGATGGTGATGTTTGTTGACAGACAACTGGCTGCGAGAGCTGAAGATTTGGTGTCCAGCACTCAACATTGTGTTGTATTACGGCAGTCAGGAGGACAGGAAGGAGATCCGCAGTCAACTGCTCCATACGTCATCACTGGACGACTGCAACGTCATCATCACTAGGTCTGTTGTTCTCTTCTTGTCACACAATTATAATAGTACTAGTGTCATGGATTGTCACAGTCTCCAAAACCAGCTAGTCAGGTTCACTGTTGATTTATTAATGACGTCAAATGAGAGCGGCAAAGGTGAAAAATGTAACAAGGAACAATGGAAATGGAATCGGTTTTATTATATATAGAAATAAAATACAACATCACTGTACATTATCTCATCTATGATGGCCTCATTATCTCCAAAAAAGAATGGCCCAAAGTTATGATTCCTAAAAAGACATTAATTACATTTATTCACTAACTCTTCCATTTTCCCTACTCCTAATAGCCCACTTAAGGGTGGCCTTATAAGTTACAAAATATGTTTAGCATTACAATACAATTGTTTGTCAATAATCTATATGTAATATGGGGAAATATATGACTACATTGGCCCTTCCTAGCATATGTAAGATCTTATAGCAGTGTCGCTAACAGCAATTTTGGATTGTAAAAATCACGAGTTCCACACTATATGTGATGGGGAATGTGGCCAAATCATCTTCTCTTGGTATACCTGTCGTCAGGGGTGAGGTTGGCCATGGTCACCATCATCTTCTTTTCGTCTTTCCTCACTCATCTCTATGTTCTCTATCAACAGTTTCCAACTTTTATCTGTTGCTGTTGTTCTCCATTCTCCTCCCACTCTTTCCAGATCTCTCTTAACGCAGTCCTCCCATCGCATTCTCTGTCTTCCTCCCATCGCACTCTCTGTCTTCCTCCCATTGCACTCTCTGTCTTCCTCCCATCGCACTCTCTGTATTCCTCCCATCGCACTCTCTGTCTTCCTCCCATTGCATTCACTGTCTTCCTCCCATTGCACTCTCTGTCTTCCTCCCATCGCATTCTCTGTCTTCCTCCCATCGCATTCTCTGTCTTCCTCCCATTGCATTCACTGTCTTCCTCCCATCGCACTCTCTGTATTCCTCCCATCGCACTCTCTGTCTTCCTCCCATTGCACTCTCTGTCTTCCTCCCATCGCACTCTCTGTATTCCTCCCATCGCACTCTCTGTCTTCCTCCCATTGCATTCACTGTCTTCCTCCCATCGCACTCTCTGTCTTCCTCCCATCGCACTCTGTCTTCCTCCCATCGCATTCTCTGTCTTCCTCCCATCGCACTCTCTGTCTTCCTCCCATCGCACTCTCTGTCTGCCTCCCATCGCATTCTCTGTCTTCCTCCCATCGCATTCTCTGTTCTATCTTCCTCCCATCGCATACTCTGTCTTCCTCCCATCGCATTCTCTATCTTCCTCCCATCGCATTCTCTGTCTTCCTCCCATCGCACTCTCTGTCTTCCTCCCATTGCACTCTCTGTCTTCCTCCCATCGCACTCTCTGTCTTCCTCCCATCGCACTCTCTGTATTCCTCCCATGCATTCTGTCTTCCTCCCATCGCACTCTCTGTCTTCCTCCCATCGCACTCTGTCTTCCTCCCATCGCACTCTCTGTCTTCCTCCCATCGCACTCTCTGTCTTCCTCCCATCGCACTCTCTGTCTGCCTCCCATCGCATTCTCTGTCTTCCTCCCATCGCATTCTCTGTTCTATCTTCCTCCCATCGCATACTCTGTCTTCCTCCCATCGCATTCTCTATCTGCCTCCCATCGCATTCTCTGTCTTCCTCCCATCGCACTCTCTGTCTTCCTCCCATCGCACTCTCTGTCTTCCTCCCATCGCACTCTCTGTCTTCCTCCCATCGCATTCTCTGTCTTCCTCCCATCGCATTCTCTGTCTTCCTCCCATCGCACTCTCTGTCTGCCTCCCATCGCATTCTCTGTCTGCCTCCCATCGCATTCTCTGTCTGCCTCCCATCGCATTCTCTGTCTTCCTCCCATCGCACTCTCTGTCTTCCTCCCATCGCATTCTCTGTCTTCCTCCCATCGCATTCTCTGTCTTCCTCCCATCGCACTCTCTGTCTGCCTCCCATCGCATTCTCTGTCTGCCTCCCATCGCATTCTCTGTCTTCCTCCCATCGCACTCTCTGCCTTCCTCCCATCGCACTCTCTGCCTTCCTCCCATCGCACTCTCTGTCTTCCTCCCATCGCATTATCTGTCTTCCTCCCATCGCATTCTCTGTCTTCCTCCCATCGCACTCTCTGTCTGCCTCCCATCGCATTCTCTGTCTGCCTCCCATCGCATTCTCTGTCTGCCTCCCATCGCATTCTCTGTCTTCCTCCCATCGCACTCTCTGTCTTCCTCCCATCGCATTCTCTGTCTTCCTCCCATCGCATTCTCTGTCTTCCTCCCATCGCACTCTCTGTCTGCCTCCCATCGCATTCTCTGTCTGCCTCCCATCGCATTCTCTGTCTGCCTCCCATCGCATTCTCTGTCTTCCTCCCATCGCATTCTCTGTCTTCCTCCCATCGCATTCTCTGTCTTCCTCCCATCGCATTCTCTGTCTTCCTCCCATCGCATTCTCTGTCTTCCTCCCATCGCATTCTCTGTCTTCCTCCCATCGCATACTCTGTCTTCCTCCCATCGCACTCTCTGTCTTCCTCCCATCGCACTCTCTGTCTTCCTCCCATCGCACTCTCTGTCTTCCTCCCATCGCATACTCTGTCTTCCTCCCATCGCATACTCTGTCTTCCTCCCATCGCATACTCTGTCTTCCTCCCATCGCACTCTCTGTCTTCCTCCCATCGCATACTCTGTCTTCCTCCCATCGCATACTCTGTCTTCCTCCCATCGCATACTCTGTCTTCCTCCCATCGCACTCTCTGTCTTCCTCCCATCGCATACTCTGTCTTCCTCCCATCGCACTCTCTGTCTTCCTCCCATTGCATACTCTGTCTTCCTCCCCATTTTTGGGGCGTCAGATCTCTGTGCCAATTTTTCATCTCCCATTCTCCACATGACTGGCCCATTTCAACCTACTCCTCAGTAATTACTCACTAAATGCATGCGTAATGCAAAATTATGTTGAAGTATGTGAATGTGTGTGACCCGGTTGTGTTGTCTGTGTCTTAGTTACCACATTGCCGCCGGCAGCACTGAGGACCGCATCCTCTTCAAGAAGTTGAAGTTTGACTATGCTATCTTTGACGAGGGCCACATGCTCAAGAACATGTCGTCACTACGATACCAGAGCCTCATGAAGATTAGGGTAAAAACATTTGTGTGGCTGAATACTTCCCAGAGAAAGCAACAATATAATTTCCGCCATTTCTTAGCACCGTTTTGTATTTCTTTATCTTTCATTCAACTTAAGCTAATGATTAGACTTTAGACTGTGTTGTAATTTCCACTTATGTTTCCAGTTATTATTGAATATTTGAGAGATAAAACAGAAAAGATATCTGCATTTTTATGATAGTTGTTGAAGAGAGTTATTTATATTAAATAATCAGGGAAAAGGACACTTTCTTCTCACAATCATAAGTAATGTCATCTTTTATATGCCAAGTGTTGACTACGTCTGACAGAGGTTCCTGTACAGAACAACCTGCAATAACTCATGTCTCATGTTGTAGGCCGAGCGCCGTCTGCTGCTGACAGGGACACCGCTGCAGAACAACCTGCTGGAACTCATGTCCCTCCTGTCATTTGTCATGCCCCACATGTTTGGTGGCAAGACAGAGCAACTCAAGAGGATCTTCATGTCCATCTCGGTCAGTAGTTTGATGTCCATCTCAGTCAGTAGTTTGATGTCCATCTCAGTCAGTAGTTTGATGTCCCATCTCAGTCAGTAGTTTGATGTCCATCTCAGTCAGTAGTTTGATGTCCATCTCAGTCAGTAGTTTGATGTCCATCTCAGTCAGTAGTTTGATGCCCATCTCAGTCAGTAGTTTGATGTCCATCTCAGTCAGTAGTTTGATGTCCATCTCGGTCAGTAGTTTGATGTCCATCTCAGTCAGTAGTTTGATGTCCATCTCGGTCAGTAGTTTGATGTCCATCTCAGTCAGTAGTTTGATGTCCATCTCAGTCAGTAGTTTGATGCCCATCTCAGTCAGTAGTTTGATGTCCATCTCAGTCAGTAGTTTGATGTCCATCTCGGTCAGTAGTTTGATGTCCTTCTCGGTCAGTAGTTTGATGTCCATCTCGGTCAGTAGTTTGATGCCCATCTCAGTCAGTAGTTTGATGTCCTTCTCGGTCAGTAGTTTGATGTCCTTCTCGGTCAGTAGTTTGATGTCCATCTCGGTCAGTAGTTTGATGCCCATCTCAGTCAGTAGTTTGATGTCCATCTCAGTCAGTAGTTTGATGTCCATCTCGGTCAGTAGTTTGATGTCCTTCTCAGTCAGTAGTTTGATGTCCATCTCGGTCAGTAGTTTGATGTCCTTCTCGGTCAGTAGTTTGATGTCCATCTCAGTCAGTAGTTTGATGTCCATCTCAGTCAGTAGTTTGATGCCCATCTCAGTCAGTAGTTTGATGTCCATCTCAGTCAGTAGTTTGATGTCCATCTCGGTCAGTAGTTTGATGTCCATCTCAGTCAGTAGTTTGATGTCCATCTCGGTCAGTAGTTTGATGTCCATCTCGGTCAGTAGTTTGATGTCCATCTCGGTCAGTAGTTTGATGTCCATCTCAGTCAGTAGTTTGATGTCCATCTCAGGTCAGTAGTTTGATGTCCATCTCAGTCAGTAGTTTGATGTCCATCTCAGTCAGTAGTTTGATGCCCATCTCAGTCAGTAGTTTGATGTCCATCTCAGTCAGTAGTTTGATGTCCTTCTCGGTCAGTAGTTTGATGTCCTTCTCGGTCAGTAGTTTGATGTCCATCTCGGTCAGTAGTTTGATGCCCATCTCAGTCAGTAGTTTGATGTCCATCTCAGTCAGTAGTTTGATGTCCATCTCGGTCAGTAGTTTGATGTCCATCTCGGTCAGTAGTTTGATGCCCATCTCAGTCAGTAGTTTGATGTCCATCTCAGTCAGTAGTTTGATGTCCATCTCAGTCAGTAGTTTGATGTCCATCTCAGTCAGTAGTTTGATGCCCATCTCAGTCAGTAGTTTGATGTCCATCTCGGTCAGTAGTTTGATGTCCATCTCGGTCAGTAGTTTGATGCCCATCTCAATCAGTAGTTTGATGTCCATCTCAGTCAGTAGTTTGATGTCCATCTCAGTCAGTAGTTTGATGTCCATCTCAGTCAGTAGTTTGATGTCCCATCTCAGTCAGTAGTTTGATGTCCATCTCGGTCAGTAGTTTGATGTCCATCGCTGTCAGTAGTTTGATGTCCATCTCAGTCAGTAGTTTGATGTCCATCTCGGTCTGTACCAGTTTGTTGTGGGTAATAAAACATTTGCCTAGAATGTCAGTCTCGGTTAGTAGTTTGATGTCCATCTCAGTCAGTAGTTTGATGTCCATCTCGGTCAGTAGTTTGATGTCCATCTCGGTCAGTAGTTTGATGTCCATCTCAGTCAGTAGTTTGATGTCCATCTCAGTCAGTAGTTTGATGTCCATCTCGGTCAGTAGTTTGATGTCCATCTCGGTCAGTAGTTTGATGTCCATCTCGTCAGTAGTTTGATGTCCATCTCAGTCAGTAGTTTGATGTCCATCTCAGTCAGTAGTTTGATGTCCATCTCGTCAGTAGTTTGATGTCCATCTCGGTCAGTAGTTTGATGTCCATCTCAGTCAGTAGTTTGATGTCCATCTCGGTCAGTAGTTTGATGTCCATCTCGGTTTGTACCAGTTTGTTGTGGGTAGTAAAACATTTGCCTAGAATGTTTCTCGGTTAGTAGTTTGATGTCCATCTCAGTCAGTAGTTTGATGTCCATCTCGGTCAGTAGTTTGATGTCCATCTCGGCCAGTAGTTTGATGTCCATCTCGAGCAGTAGTTTGATGTCCATCTCAGTCAGTAGTTTGATGTCCATCTTGGTCAGTAGTTTGATGTCCATGTTAGTGTGGATGTCTTGTGCCACTAATGGCTGGTGCATGTGTTACAGAACCGCACTGGAGCAGACAGTCGTAGCGCCTACGAGCAGACAATAATAGAACGAGCGAAAAGTATCCTCAAACCTTTCTTCCTGCGACGACTCAAGAGTGAGGTGGGTGACCGTAGGTTCAACCAGAGGCACTTTTAGCCGGTCTTTAATTAATCAGAAGTGTGTCTTTTAGCACATTGTTTGTCTGCCCCTTCAATAGGGTTATTTCACAATCTGCATATTTTGTGTGGGAATCATATTAATGCCATTTATAATAAGGTTCTTGCTTCCGTATGTTTCCAACCAAAAACCTTGAGAAGCAAAAGTGTGTAGACAGATGAGGCACGACATGATTTGATTTGTGTTAGTCTTTAATGTAGGCCCATAGACTTAGAACCACCAGTTAATCTAGTGGTCAGTTGGCTACCTCTAAGTTTGTTTTCTAATTTTTCTTGATTTAACCAAAACAATCACTATAAAATTTGTACAAATAAGCTAGCAGATTTAATCAAATTTATTTATACACTGTATTTAAAAAAAAATTATTGTGTTTTAAAGGTAAATTGCATCAGTGATTGCAAAATAATTTTTTAATTAACATATTGTAAAATTGGCAGTTAATACGCTAGTGGGTACTAGAGTTAATATTTTTCTGCGGGATGAGTTTGAAAATAGATGAGTGAGTGTAACAGTTGAATTGAGGACGACCCAGTAAGCGTGGTGTGTTTCTCGCAGGTGTTGCAAGAGTTGCCTGTGAAGGAGGAAGTAGTGGAGCGGGTGGCGATGGCGTACGAGCAGCAGGAGCTGTACGATGAACTCAAGCAGACCTTTGTGAAGACCATTACAGAAGACGGCAAGCAGTTGAACGTGTTGAAAGGGGGTCAAGGATCGATGATGATGATGATGCTACGCAAGGTACGAGTTTTTTTACTGTCACAAGTTTGTTTTTATGAAATGTTTTCTGGCGGCAAAGATGGGTGAGGTAACATTTTGGGTGTGCATGTGCATGCATGTGTGTGTGCCACTTTCATGACATTCAGATCAGTAATTTGGACTTGAATGTTCAATTTGTAGTGGGTCATGAATTTGCCTAGAATGTCAGTGGAAATCATAAAATGAGCATTTCCCTGAATAAAAGACTAGAAGTTGTGTTGCTGCCTATAAACTTCTGTGACTGTAACGAATCACTTCTCTCCAATACATCCTACGTCTGTCTAAGGGTATTCTATTGGGTGTATCCAGTACGTCATGGTTTTGTGCGTAACTATCACAATTATGCACAAGGCCTACGGCAAGCTGTGTCTTTTCCGACAATGTGCCAGTGACATAAGTGATTTGGTTTATGTCACTGGTTCTGTGCGTCAAGATCTTTGTGCACAATTACTTTGCACAACCAATAGATTATACATATGTAAGGTAATACTGTTAACCTCTCACTGACTGGAGTATCCCGTTAATGCAGGCTGCCAACCATCATCTACTACACCGGCATCAGTACGACCTTGACCGACTCAAGCAGATGGCACGGATCATGGTCAAGGTAGGAGAGAGTCCAAGTTAGATATTTAAACAGAATTCCACTGTTGTATGTTTAAAAAACCATCACCCTCAGACCAATGGAATGGTTTAGCAACTGAAATGACTCGGTTAACAAATTTATCACAATTTTAAAAACATACAGGTCATTAGTATTATCTTCATATTTATTTGTAATGGTATACCCTGGTGCCATGCTTTAAGATGAATTTCATCTGTCATGTTAGTGACACATACACAATGTGAACAAGTTTGTGCATGAATTGTGTGTATTATTTTGTAATTTATTTAGATTTGTGTTACATTCTGTTTTTTTAGTTTGAGAAGGGCATGACAGTGTATAAGTCGGACTTCAGCCATGTCCTTTCAGCACCTCACTGTGCATGTCTGTCTGTTGTTGCTGAATAAAATGTTCGTTCGTTCGTCGTTCGTTCGTTCGTTCGTTCGTCCGTTCGTTCGTTCGTTCGTTCGTTCGTTCGTTCGTTCGTTCGTTCGTTCGTTCGTTCGTTCGTTCGTTCGTTCGTTCGTTCGTTCGTGTTCGTTCGTTCGTTCGTTCGTTCGTTCGTTCGTTCGTTCGTTCGTTCGTTCGTTCAAAAAATACACTGATTATGATAATTGTTTGGTTGTTCAATGACACAAGATCAGTGTGATGTGGGTCATCATTAAGTTAAACTGACTATTATTAAAGATTATTCACAGCCTAGAATGTTGACCATCTGTGAACACCATTTGCCTTATGTTAAATTCACCGATGATGACTTTTTAATATTATCTTATTTCACTGAAATCTGAACCCTATTTTATGAAGCTAACTGACTGTGGATGAGACTGGTGGAACTTACCAGGAGCCAGACGGTGAGAAGACTAACTAATGGTTCCAAGTACAGGGGCCCAAAATGGAACACATATTGGCAGCCATGACAACAGTTTTACAGGAATCAGTAGAGAAATTGAGAAGACCTCACTGCAACGATTGACTGTTCTTGAGACTGTCTGTAAAAAGTTACAAAACTACTGATTTATAAACAGATTACCTGAACCTTCCATGTATTTGGCAGCCATTTTTGATGGCCTCACAGACCTTTTGCAAAGTCACACGATGTTAATCAGTAGAGCCAGGTCGTTACACCTATGTGAACATGCTTGTGTCCAGTGCCTGGCATTGTGTATTTTCACATTTTAACACAGGAGCCGAGTCTGAAGGACCCCAACGAAGACTACATCTTGGAGGACATGGAGGTGATGTCGGACTTTGAGCTGCACAAGCTGTGTCTGCGGTACAAGGTTAGACCCCTCGTGTCCCGTGACCTCTTGTTACATGGGTAGATACCACCATAGATTTCCCCATAGGCGGCCATTGTAACGTTTCTTTGATTTCCCGCAAGGTTTTTGACGCTATTATATTGACAGTTTCAGAAACAGGTTCATATCTAACCTGACACCCCTTAATTTCTGCTCAAATCAGCCGGCCAAATTACACCTGTATGCATACGCACCTCGTCACTGTCTGACAAATGTCATTATTTCACAGCTCTGATACAATGTTCAGAAATATCATTTCTACTCAATCAGTCCTACATTCAATGATTCACGAAATTTTTAAAAATGGCACAATGCGTTTCTTTTGAGCAGGACTACAATGACCATTGATGGGTGGGTACCATTTGGTGGTATATACCCATATCTGTATTTATTTTTTATTAAATATTTCCTTCTTATGACTATAACATGCACATTGAAGGTTTCCTGGCTGCCAATTTGTGTATAGTTACTTTATTAAGCTCTGAACAATTGTTTGCGGTTTGAAAGATTCCGCCTGCAACACGTTCAAATGGTAACAAAACATCCAGTTTCAAAACAAAATTGATTCACAATAATGCTGACGCGAGCTGAGTTAACTTCAGTACCCATTGCTGTTCAACTTTCCCTCGTTCTAGACAGCAGACCTCCGGTTGCAAGTTACCAAATATGGACCAAGGAGCTCGTATCCTCCCTTTAAAGCCACTGTAGTAATTATGTCAGCTTGTTAACACTACACATAGAGTATGTCTTATTTTTGTATTCATAGAATTTTATTTCATTGGTAGAATTCTTTTGATATGTTGATTTAGTTAAATTTCTTTCACAATGTGGCACCTAGATAATGACTATGTTAATCTTTCTTAAAGAAGTCCACTGACACAACTTTTTGTTATTTATCATACCACATACCATGTTTATCATAAGTTTTACGTTTAGTGTTATTTTTTATGTTTGACATGGATATGTTGGGTGTATCATTTGAAATGTTTTGGGTTGAATAAAAACAAACATTTCCTTGATTCATTACAGCAACTCTGCAGTACTGAGTCCCTGTTGTGATGTTATCTGAGAGATAGTGCTTTAATCATATTCATATCAGTATTGTACGCAATCTGCAGTATTGAAGGTGTAATCCAGTTCCAATAGTTTTTTATGTTTTATCTGTTTAATATTCAAGTGTAAACACTTTGTTTATCAGTACATGGTTATTTAGCATCAGGTATTACTTATTATAAGGTATTGATCGATTTGATCTTATTATGTCATGAAAACATGTTTCTCAGTCTAGCCACGTATTGTATTTATTATATGACTTACGTTTCATTTACAGCGTTTGAGCAAATTTAAACTTGACGAGGAACTAATCACAGACTCAGGGAAATTCCGTTTCCTAGACGACTTGTTGCCAAAGATGAAAGAGAAGGTAAGGAGTGAAGTAGCGCAGTGAGTGGCACATCAGACTCTTAATTTAGAGAACACAGATTTGAATCCTGTGCTGCCATGGTGAACCTTGGGCAAGTTTGTTCACTCTCCATTGCTCCAGTTCACTCAGGTGTATGAACAAGTACCTGACTATAGACAGTGGTGAATATTTACATATGAATGGTCTTTGCACATCAATTGCAGTGTGGCTGAATGCTTCCAAAAGAAGTGGAGATGGTGTTTGATTGGATGGGTTAAATGCTCAGCTTATATAAGAACTTACCTTCAACCAAGAAAAATCATCTGTAGCATTCTGTTCCTATAAAAATCATAATTTCGCAAATATGGGTCCTAAAAATATGAATGGTGCATCATTTTAATGCTAAAAGAATGCTTTATTATAATAAAATTGTAATGTATATACAACAAATGAAAACCATGGGGATATTTCTATTTGAAATTGAACTAAACAAATATAAAATAGAAAAACATTTCATCCTGCTGCCAGATAATGATGGCGTGGATGAATATACTTTGCCATTTAAACAAATATAGGGTCATGTAATTTGCTGCTAAATAAAACAGAAATGAAACAAATCCATTGAGAACTATTAGTTTTATGATTTTTCCCAACATAAAAATATGCTGATTCAAACCGGCCGATTGCGGCTGCGCTCATTAATGTTGCAACCGACACGCCCGGCCGGAGAAATGCGCTGCTAATTTGTTGAATTGTCACACCAAAGATGCCCACAAAGCGAATCTAACTACATGAACTAATATAATAACTTTGTTTATGACTACTTTCACGCATTTTGTCAAAATATCAACGCTGAAACAATAAAAAGGAAAAATGCAAAGCAGATAAACTGTTGTTTACCTCTCCACCATTTTGTCTCAAACTCTGGTTTCGCAGGGTCGATGGCACAACATTTGAAACCATGATTCTGATTGGAATCGACTGAACCCACATGACTTATTTTTGACAGATTGGCCACTCGCAGAGCTTTCTTTTGATACCGCATATGTGGTGGTGTAGACTTTATGAGTGGATGTGTAAATTTATTCATCAGGACATATTGAAATCTCCCAAGTATGGGCGGCAACAACATCATGTGCTTTGTAGACTCGATTGTGAAAAATCTGTCACCAAATCTACGCAAGAAAAATATACACGATCTAGAAAAATCTGTCAGCTATCCAATGATACCAAATGTTCACATGTCAGTTAGGTGTGAGGGAAATTAAAATTGTTACAACAGAGGCAGGTGCCATTGGGCCAATTTTTGCCCCTTGTCACCTCTAAGGTTAAGGTACTGATTGTTGTCATTTGTGATTCTAGGGTGACCGAGTGCTGCTCTTTAGCCAGTTCACGATGATGCTGGATGTCATTGAGGTGTACATGAAAGCACGCAACTACGAGTTTGTACGTCTAGATGGCAGCACTGCAGTTGCCGAGAGGTGTGTGTGATTATTACATGCCACATTTTATATTTAACATCTAACTTTGTCTTTCTTATATACCACCCTCAGCTGAAGACAGTTTACATAGCTTGGAACGATTGTATCGTATACAGCTTCAGAATTATGTAATTTTTGTCACTTGGTCGCTTACAATTTTATGATCAAGCCAAGAAACCCCCCTAGAATAGCTTACAAACTGCTATTACTTTCCATCAAAATGTTCAGTCTTAGCAGGTTTTTAAATAAACTTTACATCCAAATTGTCAGTGTTTTAGCGGGTTTTTAAATAAACAATTAAATAGGAATTTGCTTGCCAGTTGCTTGTAAATATTCGGCTCATAACCATGAGAACTACATGAAATTGGAACTGGAGCTGTGGAATTGTAAATGTTACCATGACGATGTGTATTTCATTGCAGGCAAGAGCTGATTGATCGGTATAACACAAATGACAAGATCTTTGTGTTTCTCCTGTCGACGCGTGCTGGTGGTCTTGGAATCAACCTGACAGCTGCCAATGTTGTCATCCTACACGACATAGACTACAACCCCTACAACGACAAACAGGCGACAGACCGGTGTCATAGGGTCGGACAGAAACGGTGAGTCACATAAGGGGTCAGACCACAGTTCGACTTCCTGGTCTGACCCATGCGAATGTAGTACCTGAAGAATTGTGTCATTTGAGATTTTGAAAAATTATTTTATGTTAAATGATTACAATCAAAAGCAGGGAGACGAGTGGATTCAGTGCTGTGATGTATCTGCAGTGTAATGACGCATGTTAGGCAGAGTGTAGTGATTTTTGTTGACATGACCCTGCGGATGTAGCCAAACATGCTTACTTTGGTGAATATTGACAGGCAGTGCACATGCATGCATTTTAAAAGAGCCTGAGATATGTGATTTTGATGAAATTTGATCAGCATATCAGTGACATGGCTGCAGTGACTGTGGAGAAATAAAACAATTCTCGGGTACAGTTTCCGTATAATCTGACAAAACGTTAACATGGCTGCCAGTTGGCAAATCAACTGGAAATGCCCTGGGTCAGATTTGTTATCCTCACACTCCAGAGGGCGCTGCTGATTACATGTCCCCTGGAAGATGGCCTTGTGAAACGGTGAATACAAGCTTAGCCAAAAACATTGCTTACCTACAAAAGTTGATCACTGAGAAATTAATTAATCACCACCATGAAATTAACGTTTTACTACAACTGCTGACACTGCAGGTTAATCATGGAATTTGTTTCCTGCGATGAAAACAAGATAAGATTTATTTTTTACAAAGTTACACAAAATGATAATACAATTTATATGGGTGCAGGTCGGATCTGAACACTCCAACTGAGACTTAGAGAAAGTTGCTACCATTGGAGACATCAGTCATAATTTTTTAATTATGTTTTTGTTGAACTGAGATTAAATGTGATGTTATCCAAAATTTAAACACGGCAATGACAATGTTGTAGTGTCAATCGTAAGTGATAAGTGGGTTTGTTGCACTGTGGCATATAGTAAGGGAGTATGTGCATAGAGTGTGGTGAGGTTAATGGAAGAACACGTGTTGTTTAGACTAGTGTTTGGGGGTAGATTGTATCATTGTGGTTGATTGTGTGTCTATATGCAGACATACCAATTAGTGTTTGTTAGAAGTTTTGAAGTACAAATTCATTAGGTCACAAACAAAGCGTCTAGCACTGACAGACACAATACACATGGTAAACAACAGGTGGTGTATTGTATGATTTTAATTTACTTTGGAGCATAAATTTGTCGATGAGTACGACGTTTCGACCCGTCAGCTACGGGCCTTGTTCGCGTACTGGTGTCACGTGTGTTTCGGCAGAATAATTTGGTTGTAGATGGCAGGCAGATGGTATCCCTGGTCTCTGTTCATGGTAGGGGCTCTCTGTTTGATACACATAGCCTCCTTCACTTTCCTCTTGTGCCAGTTGGATTCACGGGTCAGTACTTTAGTATTCTTCATGGACACTGAGTGTACAGATTTATGCTCCAAAGTAAGTTAAAATCATACAATAAACCATTCTTGGAGCCATGAACAATATATTCAATAAGAAGTGGTGTGTTCTTCAGGATTGTCAAGGTCTACCGTCTGGTGAGCGCCAACTCAATTGAGGAAGCGATGCTGCGATGTGCACAGGCTAAACTCAAGCTGGAGCAGGACGTCACAACCAACACGACCGGTATGTTCCAGTTGGCACCGGATTCAACCAGCCATAGCTCACCTCAGTCAATTGGTGTCTGTGCTTCCTGCCACCAGGGGGTGCTATTGTTGACATTTCTCTGTGAAACGGAGAAGTCAAGCTCGCCAAATAATATTATTTGCCCCAGAATGTCCGGCCTGATTTAATTTCAGCCAATATTTTATTATAAATATACATAATATGAAATATGCCTTGCAGTGGTTTCTTAAATATGCCTAGCAGTAACAGTATTTTCTCTTTGGCTTGTTTTGTCACTGCCTAATTTTTAGGTTGGGAATACACATAATTTTAACATGTGAAGCAAATCTGTATTGAAATGGCTTATGGCCGCATTACAGGTCCTCCATTACAGGTCCTCCAATCCATACATAGAAGCAGTATTTGTTGACCCGTCGTGGGATGTTCTCCTTGTTAAAATCTGGTTTTGTGACTTTATTACAGACGGCGACGATGTGTATTCAGCTGACGTTGCTTCCTTACTCAAAGAGGTGTTGAAATGTGATTGATGACGACCGATGGGACGGAAGCATTTGTTTCCCCACCTAGGAGACGTTTGATCAGGGATATTGACACATGATCAATGAACACATAACCATTTCCCTGTAGCCATGTTGTGGTTGCCATCCAGGAAATGTTTACCGTGTTTGATGTGATCACGTTCATCTTGTCTTAGGGAAAATTTACATGTCAGATTTATAATCAAATACTGAAAGTCTGCATGCGTCCATTTAACATTCAGATTTTACGTGTATGCATTGGTTTAATGTTCATGTACAGATAGTGGCGTAATAAATATTTTCTACTTTCAAGTGTGGAAATGACAACAGGAGAAAATGTGGTTTCATTCAGTGCTTTTTATTCAGAGAATCAACAAAACAAAAACAACTTATAATAATATCTTAAGCACTCTTTTTCATAAGCACCATAGGTAAGTCTATATGAGTAAATATTAATTAGTGTATGAGGTGCTGTTATACAGCGAACTATATCCTCCCTCTTTGGCAAATATTCCACCCTGGGATTGTGCACATCCCAATGCTCTTGGATCGGGTCACAATTACAATCCATTATATATTATATTATAGTAGAACCTGCCTCGAGTACCTCTTGTAGATGGTCACTTTCACGGTTCTTTTTGACTGTGTCGCCATGGATGACCACGGCTTTTGCTGGGGTAAAGATGTGGACAGGTTCTTGTGTACAGCAAACATGAAAACGTACCTGTTCTAGCGACTCGACTCAACTCAGAAAGGTGTGGTGCTTAACCTTGAATCATATTGCACAGGATCAGACCAGCTGTTGTTGACACTAAAAGGAGACCATCTGGAATGTTTGTCTTGGTGTGTGAAACACTTGCCAACAAGTAGGTCAGGCTAATTCACAGACAGCCACCGTCCGAAAGCTGACCTTCCTACGTTGTGCAGTGCAGTTCTAACCAGTTAACACGAATCGGATTAATCGCTACGACACGATGCTCATGATCTATGTGCGAAAAAACCTCCAGACGTCCACTGTGTGTCGCCAGTGTCTACTCGGGTGAGCCGTAAGTGAAGGCATCGGCTCCACGCACTTTCATGCCAGGAGGAATCTGGCTGTGGACGTGTGTGTAGAGAGAAGACAAGTTCACTTCTGCCTCGGTCTTGGCCTTTGTTGCTGCCAAGTCTATTTCCTTCTTCACTTCAACGTCAATGGCCTGAAAATCAAAATGGCAATGTTATGGGTAAATTGCAGTCGTTCCTGGTAAATGAATAGTTTCCTGTGAGAGGCCATCGAATGAAAGGAGGCCACCGAATGAACCTACAACTTTCTAATGAAATGAGTCGACGATAAAAAAACTGAGTCATACCATTTGAAAGTAGATTTATTAAGCTTTCCAGCGGTGTAAAAATCATGGACCTAGCTCACACACGGCCAAAGTTATTCGACACTGAAGATGCCTGGGGTACAAAGGTTGAACCTGAGAAATCACAGAAATGTGGTCATGTAAGCACATGATCGGATATGTTGTCATGCCAAATTTTGCTATTTTAACAGTGTTACAATAAATTACAGCAGGATCCACCAGGACAGGATTCGCTTTTCTTTTAAAGTTTTAAATGCTAACAGCGACTATCCAAAAACAATATTTATAAATAAAAAATACAAAGTGTTTTAGAAGTGACAGTCGTTTTGGTTACAATGTAACTGGTCTGAAGTCTGAGATTATTTTGACCACCAAATCTAACATGTCCACATACACGACTGCTACATTGGACATTTGTAGTGCTCTGGCTTTATAAAACAACAATGCAATCTCGCGGTCACTATGTACATGACACTGACCTTGACCTCTTCCGGAGTGACCAGTTCGGAGCTGAGGATCCTTTCCTTGAAGCCAGTGATTGGGTCACGCTTCTTCCGCACATCCTGAATCTCCTCACGAGTTCGGTAACTGTGTGGACAAATTAGTCATTATTATGTAGCATTACAATCGATATTATTGATTATACAGGCAATAGAACGCAATTATTTTTATTAATTGCATCACAGCATCTCACAAATGAATTATACAAAAACATGGTGATTTTTATGTTAAACAAATAGAAGGTAAATATAAGAATTTTTCTTTTAATTTTATCTTTAAAATTTTAACATAAAATTAAAACAAATTTCTTATATTTACAACCGTATACTGTGCTATACAAGAACTATTTAATAGTTAAAGCTTCCCAATCATTTCCTTTTACCCATCGCCAATCCTTTTCTTTCATGTCCAGTCGCGTTCTATATAAATAGGTCAAGTAATCAGTGCAGTTTGCTTAATAAAAGAACCATTAATAATTTTTTATCGTATAAAAAACAATCGGCGTTACACCGGGTAGCAGACAAAAACCGATCGCGTTGGCTACAGCTGGCGCCATTTGTTTAAATTGGGCGGAATCTGAGATCAGCCATCCAGGCACACATCGATCACGGGAGTCTTCCGGATGTCACGATAACTCAGATGTATGGTTCAACAATTCGCTACTTTTTTTTTCTTTTTCTGAGTTTTCTGTTTATTTCAAAAAAACGAAGGCATATATAGGCATAAACGAATTAGCATGTCACAGTGACATTAGTCTCAATCGCGAGGAGCCAAAGTAATCGAACTGATAATGGATTTTTAATAGCACAGTATCCGACTCTATACCTACTCGACACAGTACAGTTTACAGGCAAACCTGTTTAATTGAACACCATCTAGATTTCTATGTGGGAAGCGTTCAGCCACGTTACAATTATTCCCACAAAATGTCCAAAGACAAACACTACTCGCCTTGTGCCCGGGTCACTCATACTGTGTCCACTGTAGCGGTAGGTGACACACTCGAGTAAGATTGGTCCCCTGCCAGATCGGCAGTGGTCGGCGGCGAAGCGCGTTGCCTCCCGTACACCCAACACATCCATCCCGTCCACCTACACATGCGACGCATACATGCGTTATTCAATGTCGCCAAAAACTGTACCTAAATCTGTCATTTGGAAAAGGAACATCTTGCATTTTTATGTCGGCACTTTAGCTATTTCTAATGCTAAATGCCAAGAAAACTAATAATATCTATCAGGTGTATTTTATGACTCGATAATGATGACATCATAATTAATGTTATCACTATTTATTCCTTGCATGTCCTGCATTATAGCTAATGCATTTAAATTTAATTAACGAGTTTTTTGCAATTATGCATCTTATGTAGCGCCTCCTTGGTGGACTTTTTTCTAGATTTATGGCACTTTATAAATTTATCCGCGAAAATGTTCCTTAAGTATATATTATATTATAAATTTAGTTATTACAATATAAATTAACATAAACTGCACATTTCCCTGTGTAACAGGCTAAACGTCACTCACCCAGATGCCTGGAATGTAGTCCCCTCGGGTATAGTAGTCTGAACTGGCAGCTGACCGGTCAGTACTTGTACCCATGCCATAGCCGTTGTTCTCGACAACGTAGATGACCGGTAGGTCCCACAGCTTGGCCAGGTTGAAGGATTCAAACAGCTGACCCTGGTTGGCTGCCCCATCACCATATAAGGTCACGCACAGGTTGTCTTTGCCCTGGTACTTCATGGCAAATGCAATGCCTGTTCCGAGGGGCGTCTGAAATAGAAATGAAAACGCATATGTGTTGGTTATCTGTGAGGTAATCAATGTAATCGTGAATTAAATATTACAAACATGATTTATCAATATGACTCTGAGAACATGGCGTAATAACTGCATACATAATTTCTCCACATACCAGTGGTATATATAATTATAATAAACTTTAGATACCATTGGTATATGTAATTATAGTAAATTTATATACCAGTGGTATATATAATATACACCAGTGGTATATATATACAAGTATATATATATACATGTATATATATCAGTGGTATATACAGTATATATATTTATAATTATTGACCCGTGACACTTATCCTATCCTAATTCTAGCGAACCAATATCAAAAGATAATAAAAAAATTCAAAAAGATAAGACACCGGGACGTACCGATGCCAACATATTCAACAGCACCCCCTGGCTTGCTGCAATGATGGGATGCATCTAACCCTTGTAACACCCCTCAACCGGGGCATCGCAATGCCAGATTATAAACATACCTGCCCACCCACGATGCCATTTCCTCCATAAAAGTTCTCTCCGTACGTGTGCATAGATCCTCCCTTTCCCTCCGAGCAGCCAGCCTTCTTGCCTAGGAAGCAAATGTAGGACAAATATTATGCGAGTGTTACATCAGAAATGTAGTGAAGCAGTCGTTATTAATACAATTTGTATTGTCTGTCCACCGGTATGCATCTATATTTATTGCATACACACCAGCATTGGTTTGATTATGCAACGTTCCTACAGTTGTACAAACACAGACTGATGTAATGAAAGGACTTTCTGGGAGTCAAGCATAAGCTGCCACATCCATCTTGACTTTACTACTCCAGATAAAATACTAAACCAAATCAGATCACTACAGTTACACTAGTATTATTAAAACTTTCATGTCTTATGACTTTCTGTTTGCTTCAAAATATTGGGCGGTGTATGTCTAATTGTGTATACAAATATGTTTTCTAAAACACATTCCTTGTTGGTACTCTGTCATTCTTAGCGGCGCCTCTACTGGTGAATGTGTTCAACTCATTGGTGACATTGTTTCCCCTAGCGATCATCGATTGCTAACATGTTTACTGTATAAAATAGTCAGGCACTTATGTAGAATTCGGATACCTCACATTATGGCGTTATGAAAACTGCTCTACTGGACCACTACGGTGGGGTGGGTCCTACGGTGGGGTGGGTCCTACTGTAGGGTGGGTCCTACTGTAGGGTGGGTCCTACTGTAGGGTGGGTCCTACTGTGGGGTGGGTCCTACTGTAGGGTGGGTCCTACGGTGGGGTGGGTCCTACTGTAGGGTGGGTCCTACTGTAGGGTGGGTCCTACTGTAGGGTGGGTCCTACTGTAGGGTGGGTCCTACTGTAGGGTGGGTCCTACGGTGGGGTGGATGACACACTTACCTTTACTAGACAACCGGACTAGTTATTATGCAGGTTTACTAGTCCGCCCTTATCTTTACTAGTGTACGGACTAGTTCTACCCCTGCCTTAGGAAGAATACCATCAAACAAAACAATTATATTACTGCCTGTGCCACGTCTGCTGATGTGAACATGGCCTGAAGCTACCCACCTGTAAGCTCCGCCAACACGCCCAGTGGGGAGACTCCACGCAGGTACGTCCAACCGTGGGCGCGGTAAGATGTGATTATGGCATCATCCCGCTTCACAGCATTGATTATGCCAACAGCACATGCCTCCTACAACGACAGCAATACTTTGTTGCAACGGCCTGTTCATACAAACATGCGTTTAAAGCATCCAAACTCAGCAGCTGTGTCGATATAATACAGGTTGTGACTAGATTATGATTGATTTAATTTGGAAACGATGGTTATTACAAAGTAGTTCATTGCTGCTGAAACATAGATAATATGTTAAAGTAGTTCGCATATGCTACCATTATCAAATTGTCATGTCTAAAAAACTGTATTACTGTTGACAGAGGTCGTCTAATAAGTTCACAAAGTCCATGAAATGTAATGTATACTGTATATGTATACCCACCACTACATATTTATTTTGTCAGATTTGCAATTTTATAGGATCAAAAATGGCTGCAGGAGCCATTAGATCCTGATTCAAGTACAAACATTATCCACAGAATAACATCCATTAATAATTATTATGTTCTACTGATTGTTTGACTCGACAGATTACTGACTGGCCATGCACTTGATTACGTTGAACAATAATGTAAGCTGACGCAAGCTGGTGAGGTCACTGCGCTCCAGTGAACACAATTTATTGTGTGTACCATGCAGAAGGTGTCACTGCAGGACGGACCTTTCAGCACGGCGGCCTCGAGTCTATGGAACACACTACAGTAGCATGTGACATAACATTTATGCAGGGCTTTATGCAGGACCAAATTATTGCCAGTCACACATGTTTTGATGGACACATGGATGTTAACTGTTAAGCCAGTTTACAAACTTTAAATATGTCTGATGACCTATCTATGGTTTTGGAAGACCTTTTGTTTTGCTCCTTCATTTTTTACCCGTCCACCCATACTTCTACCCGTCCAAATGACGGGTGGACGGGTCTCTGCATAAAGCATCAATAACAACTGCTGCTTTCAAAGTAAAACTAAACTCTTACATGTTTTCAAGAAGATTTTGTGCAGCGCTGTTAGCAACGAATGTTGGAATAATGCTATATAAATGTCATGATTATGATTAATAGGTGGCACCACTGATACTTAATGACAACCAAACCACCACATAAACATGTAACGTTTTGACGGCTTTTCCAAGTAAAGTGACATGGGTGTCCTTTTCAGATGTGACGTTTTGTTGTCGTCATACAGCACATGCAAACAAACACAAAGTTGACTCACCTGCCCTGAGTACAGGTGACAGAAGCCCCTGATATGCTTCTCCTTGTACAGGTTACCGGCTGCTGTCTCCAGGCGTCGGATTGTCTGCATCTCTCGGTAATAGTGAAGGGCCTCATCATGCGTAAGTGTGGCCGTGGTGTTGGGACTTTCATCCAACCTGTGCAGCTTGTAGGGCTAGAAAATGTATACAGTAATCTGTTTACAAATACAGTATAATATATATATATATATATATATATATAACATATTGAAATTGAGTAATTTGTTCCTGAAAATATTGCATGCAGATGTATTTTATACATAAATGAAAAATATCATATTCTTGCTTTCAGCAAGAAATAAATCTCGTAACATATTTTAATATCTATTATTTATTAACTAATATATTATTATTTTTTTTTTAAATTGTAATAACATTAACTTGTATATGTAGTAGTATTTTAGTACTATTATGACTAATATTATTTATTATACTGATCAATTTATATTTATAAATTTATTTTACAAATGTACTTCTGTTTTAACTTTTTAAAGGAAATCTTTGTAGTGTTGTAATGCACCTCTGAATGGTTTTATTTGCCAGATACATGGCGCAGAGAAATGTTGTCATGTTATTATTAGTAGTACACTTATCACGAAACCTCAGGTGAAATGCATGCAGAATATGGCTGACGCCGGGCCGTATTTTGTTGTCATTACAAACTGTATATACTATACAATTACAAAACCATTATTTGACGTCCACATCACGTGATCCACTTACAGTTTGGATATCGAAAATTTGCTCTGAGCTGTTATTTCGCACCGACAATGCACCAAGCAGTCCCTAGAACAAAGACATAAAACTTGTAGAAATCAGATATCACTCACTGAATATCAGTGCCACGTACGTGTTAATAAAACATTTAAACATTGACAACACCAACAATAACGTATAAAAACTAAAAGGAACGAATGCATACTAACTGCATGCGATATATAAACCAAACTCAACTCAATTATTCGTCATTACTCACCTGTAGAATTGAGCACCTGCTAGTTGTTGACAGGGAATTAGCCTGCTGTATCCAGGGAGAATGTAAAATCTCCTTTGTCTGCACCAAGGGCAAGGAAACCGGAGTTTAGTACCAATGTTGTTTTGAACACTACAGGTAATATTTGTTTCGCAGCCATTTTTTATTTTATTTTGAGGAACGGTAAATCCAGACACGAGTCAGTTATAAACTGTGATTCATATTATGACTAGTTGTGTGTACCCAGTTCTGCCATGAGCATATTGAAAATTTGCTTACTCACCCAATACAAAGGCCTCCCAGTCTCAATCTTGATAACTCTGGTTTAATCTTGATAACCGGCATACAAGTCTATGACCTGATTTAGACACTAAGCAACAACCTCTCTAGATATTATTGTCTCTATGTTGATTTACAGCTAACGTCAACATACAATTTCACTGCTAATAATTATTACGAAACACACAGTTTGCAGCGTTTGGAAAAGCTCTCCCATGGCCCTGGGTTGGAACGATTCCAATTTCCGCGTTGTCATTGCGGCTGTTGTGCCTTGACAGTTGATGCTACTGACTGGGCGCGGCTGTACGCTGTTATGTACACAAATGCCTGGTTACGAAGGTAACCTTCGGATTTATGAATAGCTTAAGTAACTGCTAATTAAATCGTTCAACCCACAATTACCCCTCAAGAACAAAGTTTATGTATTTGTGATTTGTAAACATCTCCACGTCACGTGACATGCATCACATATTCTGGCTCTTGCTTATAATCTGCCGGTAGCGCACGACTGTACAACATGATTGCTTACCTTTCGTGCTGCCGGCGCCGTCCTGAAGATGGCCACTGACACTCTTGAAAGCATCCTGACTGTCTATGTTCGTAGTAGCTGTCTTGCTGAAAGAGCAGTTTCACCCGCACCTTTGATGTAAGCGAACCGAGTGGTCTGACTCGAGCAACGTTACCGGCAACCTTGACCCAGTGAAGCGCGGCTCCACTGCCTTGACCTCTATAAGCCGGCAGTTCTGTTCGGTGTATCGGTGTCTGGTTGTCACTTTCAGCGGCTGTTATGTGGTACCACACTTCTGTTTGTGTCCACCAAAATAAATCTGTTTCTATGGTAGAGAGACATATCCTACACCCACATCTGAAGTATCTGACTGTTATGTTTACAATTTCAATTAAGCAGCTGTCAACTAAGCGTACACATATATCTCAAAACGTATAATAACACGTGCGTAATCGTATATAAGTATTATAACATGTAATATATTCAGCACAATTATTACAAATAAAAAATTGTTAAAAATAATAATTAGCCCGGCCTATACGTATTAATACATTATATTGATCGTGATTCAGCGTCAAAAGAAACAGGTAACCACTTCTATTTATATATAACTTATATGTGCCAACTATAGGTATATATCTTGACAATAATTGCTTGTTATATGCTCCATAAAGCACGTATGCAAAATTGATCGGTCATGCGTGACCGTGACCGTGACACGTGTTTGTTGTTTAAAAAATAGGTCGCACGTTGCGCTGTGCTGTTGTACCCCAGACTGGTCGTCCCCACAAACTGTAGAAAGTGGGCATAGGCACCTCGAGGTGGCAGCACGTTTAATTCAGTCAATCAATCTTCGCAGTGTACGTGTATAAACCGCGGAACGCTTTGCGGAACGTTTTGCCGAACGCTTGTTTAAATCATCCTACAATTAGGTGTTGAATTATCATTACTTCGAAACCGCACACGTAGCCATAAACATGGATGTAGCCTAAATGTCCGTCGATGTGAAGGCATATAATAAGGTACATTTACATCCGATGGAAAGTCGACTGGTGGCTGGACAGGTGTGTCGGAACGTTTCCGGTGTAACGGTCTGGAACGTCGATCGGTCCAGAACGTCGTTCTACTTCCGTTTGTAATCGGTTTATGCGTACTGGGCATAACTCGTACAGGTCAAAGGTTAGCGCGACATTTCGGCCCGCAGCTTACCAGTCTGGAATGTATATCCGGTCCAGGATGTCGATCGTTCCACCTCGTTTTTTGTGTTGTTTATGGACTTCATACATGCATGTCAAAGGGTTGCGTCTACTGTGACCAGCTTATACACTGCGACTGCCGAACCTATGCGTGACCCATGCATGTTATAGTCTATGTCAATTATTTTTATTCGCTTCCTTTCTTGCAATTATTATTAATAAGAACATGTGCGCGCACGAAACTGTAGTGTGCAAGTAGGGGAAAGTGATTTATTATGTAACACAGTCGCCGCGTGGGTCATGGACGCCGTCTCGACATTCTGGCAAGGGGTCAAAGTTGATTGGCCACCTGAAGTCACGTCAATTCGGCGCGCATTCGCATACGTGGAACGACATTCTAGGCCGGATGAACGTTCCAGACCGTCACATCGGAACGAATGTTTAACATCATCTACAGCTCGTCATATGCTTCACACGAGACTGCTACTTCACACATAGTTAAATATTGACATCGTATAACGTGTCCGTCAATATGAAAGCATAATATCTACATTAATGTACATTTACAGTTGATGGAACGTCGCGGAACGTTCGATCGAATTCAGTGTTAAGATGGCGTTATTTTGGCTGTTCCTTCTATTGAGCACACTTACGAACGATCACTTGCACGGTCAGTAGTTGATATGTCACCGACCCTTCATAACTATTTATGAAAAGGTATTTAGCAATAGGAAAAGGGTGACATAATTATTTTTGGTCATGGTTTCTCTTGTTAAAAGCTGTGCAACGACATCAACGTGGAGCACAGTTTCTTTTAACAATTAATTATATATGCTATATGGTGTCACATCACACTGTGGTCAGAACTTTAGACTAGCTTATCAAAGTCTATGCCTTTCTAGAAATTCAGCATCGTAATATCGTGTACCATCTGCGTAACCGAGTTTTCGATACCCACAACCTCATGACAGAGACTAAGTCTATAAAGCCGTTTGACATACCACACTACAGGAGCGAGGCGTGGGTACACGTCGATGTCATCTGAAGACCAGAAAGAAATTCCATCAACGTTACCTCCGAAAGATTCGTTAACCTATGGGAAGATCGCGCCCGCCAGTGTCTTGTTGGAGGCCAACACAACTATAGTATTGAGGCAGTGGTAATGCAGAACCAACTCCGCTGGCCACTGTCGAACAGCCGACTTCCCTGACAAGTGTAGTTTTCACTGCTTACACATGGTATGAAAACACGTGGTGACAGCCAGAGAAAACGATTTTAATACATTGTTAAACATTATATGAAGAAAAGCACAATTGACTTGGGAAGAAAAACCTGCGGATCATTCACTTTGGCGCCGTGGCATATGCCAGGCAACTGCCAAATTTGAGACACATCGTCTTCTTCACGAGGCGGAGAAACGGCAGAGGAGAAATGACAAGGGAAATGTCTAAGCATCTTCACGTCTCCTGGGGCTTCGTGCCCACACTGCAACAAGATCTGTAGATGAAGAATACGTTGCCTTGTAAGTTCAATATCAACCCCTTGTTGCGCTTCTTGTAACGTCGAGATGTTCTCCTTCATGTGATTACACTTTCTGTCAGTTTGCTAATCCGTTTGTATGTCTTTGCTTAGTCTTGCAGAGCATTCTTTCGACCACGTTCATGGGGACGAGGCTGTTCAATGAAGCTGCTTGGTGATCGAGGGAATTCCGCTTGGTGACTGCGAAGACAACTGGTTGCTTCTCCAACTGCTCCTAATTCGATGCTGCACGCGTTTTTGCTTGTTATCTGCAACTTATGTAGATATAGACATAGGGCCTACTGGTCTCTTCGGCATTTTCTTACTTTCTAAAGAAATTCTTCATGGCCAGCAGCCTGGTTCGCTTGTTTAGATTATGTCTGTATCGGCGTGCGTGTTCGTCAGCAGTTATGTCAATTTCTGAAATGTGAAAATGTCTTCAAATATTAACTTAATTTCTCTAAGATGATAATTATCAAATTTCAGCAAATCCTACAACCCTTTTGTCTTAGTTACGCTCCATGTCATCTCCGTCACGACAAATACATGACGTAGATGAATGTGACGTAGATGACGTGCCATGTGAGTCATGACCAACATCATGCCTGTCGTGAGTTTAACTGGCGTATGCTATTTCTGATTGCTTTGATCGACACCACTTAACACGTGATTATCAATAATGTGGTTTGTCTGACCTGTATAGCACGCTGTAGATGACATGGAATAAACCTACTCACCTAACTCCTGTCATGAAATGTTGAATATTTCGCGTAAATCGCAGCAAAAAAGGTTTTGGTGTTGTTTCCAATGTGCAGATATGGCGGTAACGTAATTGTGATCCCACGTGGATGTGGTAGTTCTACAGACTCTCGACAGGCGTGGCATCAAAGTTTTGGTGACGTAGATGACATGGAACCAGGCGACATAGATTTTTATGTTGGAAAGCATCGACTATTCAAAAGATTTTATAAATAATGTTTTTTGGGGGGGACGACAAATATGAAGAGAGACACTGAAATGAGAACCATACGCAATATATTCATTATTTAATTATTATACCTTCTTAATAACGTTCAACTTGAGGACCAGGTGATGGGGACCGCCAATTTTCGATGACGTTGACTGGGTCTGGGAGATATCACGAGAAATAACTAGAATAACGACTTCGACTGCCACAATCATATTAGAAATGAAGAACAATACTGCACAAAACGCCACATATAAGAAATTTAGTTTTGCCAGATTTCTTTATCGAATATGTCTGTGACATGTAACACTGTCTGCAACTAACAGACAGAAATGTGTTTTCTGTTTTTGACATCAATGAAAATAAATAACTATTATGCAATTGTAAAATAAATTCCTTACATACTTACTTACTAATTATTATGAACATTAATTTTATGTGACACTACTGTTTCTTCCATTGCAATTATTCTTAATTGCACTGTCATTGGGTCGGCCTGGACTGTAGTGTAGTGTAGGAGTTGTCGCCACTTGCCCTTTCCAACTCCCACTTATATAGCATATATCATAATTTTTTTTAGTAAACCTGAATGCATACTACACTAAACAAACACAGTAATTATGCATGACCACTATATACTAGTCTCACTCTCGAATGCAGTACATTTAGCAGTAGTATAGCAATCAACATACATCGTTTCGCTATGGCTATAGTTAAGTATTGTGGTAATACATTGTTACGGGCAAGTGTCATATTCTGACGAGTAAAGTACACTATAATCTATATACACACCCAGAAGGTTTTCTACAGCATCTCCACGGTTGCAATATTCCGTTTTAATTGTTGTAAAATTCAGAGTACGTAATTAGTATGTTCACAAAAGTGTATATGTAGCCAAAATAAAATTCAAATCAATAAAATTCATTATTTTGATAAATAAACACAGCAAAATTCACCAAATGACACCAACCTTAATGGCACGGCCGATACGATATAATGTAACAGATTTTACCCGCCTAACGCATCGCGCACTGGTATTCATTGGTCGATATTAGTGCAAAACAAATACAAATGAGTATGCTTTGTAAGACCATGTGATCGGTTCGCGGCAAAAAAACGCGGGCCATTTCTACATAATCCCAGGTGGATACGGTTGTTATTGACATAGTCGGGTCAGTGAGATGTAAACTGTTCAGGCGTAATAAATGCGGTATCGGTATCTGCAAAAATGAAGGTTGACCGTGTTAGCGTGTAGCCGCGTAGGCCGTAGTCTGTGTTTGAGCTGTGGGTGTGTTCAAACTCAATGACAGTGTCAGTGACAATGTCATGACAATGTGACCAAGTCCAAGACCAAGAACATTTGATCAGTGCACAGCAAAATAACCGGGACCGCGCCATTTCTACAGAATCTCAGGTGGATGCACTGGTTACCGTTGTTATGTCATGACATGTAAATTATACAGTTGTAGTCAGTCGAGTATAGCTATCTGCAAAGATCACCATTGACTGTGCAAGCGCGTACGTGTCCCCAATAGACGGAATAGCCAAAATAACGTCATCTTAACACTGAATTAGATCGAACGTTCCGCGACGTTCCGGCAACTGTAAATGTACATTAATCATGTTTATATTATGCTTTGAATTGACGGACGCGGAAGTGATCTAAAAGATTGGCTTCGCCAGTCGCTAATGCGTCAACCGTGCACAGGACATACCCGCACCAGTTCAAAGACAGTAACACGACTGGTGGGTGGAATCCATATAATATATATATATATATATATATATATATATATATATATATATATATATATATATATATATATATATATATATAGTATGAACAACACTTATGGGGTGTGGTATATTAAAAAATATATTGATCACATATTAAGGTTCTATTACTATTATTTTGTGTGATGTCAACTGCGAAACCGAACTGATTTTTCGATAATTTGTCCAATGTTTTGTACCTGGCTTCCAAAAAATAAACGTATCAATACAATATTGCCATAAATGTTAGTCATCGTCATTCCTGATGTTTTGATATACTACACTTAAGTTTGTTGCTGTACAATTACTGTGAAAATGTGGAAAGAGAAATAAATGCAACTCGGCCATTAAGAGAACTCATAGGCCTGAATGTAAATGCAATTTTCGGAGTGAGGTACACTGATTTGAGATGGTTGTCATCTGGATTATTATTAAGGAAGGTTTGAAGTTTAGAAAACACCAGGGCAACCAAAAATAGCACGAGGTGTCCACTTCGACCCCCGTGACTATATGTAATAATATACTACGGTGATGTGATGAATTCATTGGCCCACGAAAGCATCGGCGAGCCCACGAATATTCTGCGATTTCAATCAAGTGAGTCCATTAAGATTTTGAAGATGACAGTTAAAGTGGTATGTGTTTTACAATGAAGATGGTTCAGAGGAAGATAATGAAGTGAGGGTAAGTCGAACAGAGGTTGGGAGGTAGGACGGTGAGTTGATAGGTAGGTAGGGAGAAAAGGGGATAAACAGGGAGGGAGTGTGAGAGGAGAAAGTAGAAGAAGGAAACAGTGTATGGGATGTTCACACGACGCGAACACACCTCCCCGTCCACACATCTCTGAGGCACCAGTTCCGCCCGAAGGAAATGTTTTCTGCTTGTATAGCTAGACAATTAGTGGGTGGAATGTGTTGGGCTACGAATGTCATGAGCCTCAACTGGTGAACTATTGGAAGTGTTTATGAACATAATATATTGGGTAGGAATGACAGTTTTCGATCAGTACTTTTGTGTTCGTGATATCCTGAATATATAGGGCCTAGTTAATTGACATACAATTTTTTATTTTGCTACAATATAGAATAAAACCAAGTGAACATTAAATACGACTATTAATTTTCGAAGTTAGACTTTCGATATCATTTGAAAACAGCGCGGACGTATGCATGAGTGATTCCGCCAAGTGACGTATTCCATCGACTGGTTTGCATTGCCCAGCGAGCAAATTACTGCGGACGTTTCACAATATTTCAAACATATTTATTTACGTCACATTTTATGAATTCAAACTATGCTAAAATGACAACGAACTCGAGTTGTACCGAACGGGTAGAATGGCCTCAACGCGGCGAGAACGGATAAAGTCAATCACGACACTCGGCGCATGTCAGTATAACTGCTCAAGTTTCGATGACGTAATACACCGTGCCTACTCATGTGTACACGTTCACGCACTGAACAGGCCTATCGTAAAACACTACACTTCGAAAGAGTGGGTTGTAATAGTTCCTCAAGAAAGCATCATCATTAGAATCAGTCGTCACTCGTCTACAGGCAGTGTCCCATCATCCACGCACCGAAGGCGCCGTTCTCGCAGCAATGCTTCTGCACTGACTCACGGAACACCCCTACACGACTGGGTCTGTCCTCCAGCGGGTCTGGTGAACCTCTCTCCACCCTCATGGTGGATCGTCCACTGTCGTCTTGAAAACACGCCGTGCATATGTCATTAACTGCGACCATCTATGACAACGTTCTTGGCAAGGGGACAACAATTATGCTGCGGAGTGTGTGAATCAGGAAATGAAAATCGGAGGTCACAGTCATTCTATGGCGTGTGGTCTCCCGGCGTCAACCCATGGCACACGAACATTCTATTAGTTTATACACGTATTGACCCTGTCACTACACATTTGAATGGAGGGACGGGGGAGACGAAGCGACGGAGCAACGGTCGAATGGAGGGACGGGAGACGTTGAATGGAGGGACGGGGGAGATGGTTTTGCCATCAACACGTCCAGTCCGGAACACGCAGCGTCCAACGGACAGAGCGAGCGCATGATCGGAACGGTCAAACAACTTATGCGAAAGGCAAACGACGATAACCGAGATCCTCATTTAGCTCTATTTGGCTTATCGGAACACACCAGTAGCGGGTATGCCATATTCGCCAGCACAGCTACTAATGAGCAGGAAGTTGCGCGACAATCTACCAACAACTGAGTCATTGCTCAAGACCAGAGTTGCAGAATACGCTTACTTCAGACTGAGAGAAATACAAGGGACGCCGAAAGCATACTTCGACAGAGGGACGAAGATATTGTCTAAACTCGATCGAGGTGACGAGGAAAGAATCAAGTCTGGAAGGACGTGGACACCGGCGACTGTGACAGCGGTGCACACATCATCACGACCCTACATGGTGACAACTGCGAGTGGTCGTGTGTATCGTCGCAACCGAAAGTGGCTATACATAGGTCATCTGAGCCGCCACCTCTCACCATGATGGAAGATGCAAGTGACGATCATACTGACAAACAGTATGAACATGGTGCATCACCGCCGCATAACCCAGAAATTGTGCAACCAAGACTGTCAGCTGAGTGTGAGACTGCTGATTCACCAAAGAATGAGAATCCCCAAGAGAAAATGCCTGTACGAAAGTCGTGCCGACAGAAACGACCACCAGTTTGGTTAGCAGAATAAGAACATGCTGAAACTGTGAAATGAACATTTTGCGAGAACGCTACAAATTTTTTGAACATTGACATGCAATTGGTAGTTAATTACTGTATTTGCAATGAACATTCGTGAAAGCCTAAGAATTATGAACGTTGATCATAGACTGCGATTTACCACTCAATTGTTATGTGTTGAAATATAGCGTTGCGTCTCAAGTCTTGGTAGATGATGCCTAGAATCTCGCAAATGTTTGCTAATGTATGTTGGTCATAGCAGTTGCATATATGTTTGAAAACCGACTAGCTACAATCATCAGTTATGTCTTAGAGACAATGTAATTATCCAGTTGGTACGTTACGCTATGTTGATAAGTGTGGTGTATGAGAACATCAAAACTACTTTATTGAAAAGACCGCATGGTGGCGGCCATTTAATACACTCGACTCGAGAGGCCCGACTGTTCGGGAGCGTCCATTATTCCAGGAGCTAATTGTCCAATACGCCACATTCCTCCCCACTTTCTTTACATTTTCAAGTCCAACCGCACAGGTGGCTTCCTGTTTCGTGCTGAGCGTCTTGGCTCCGCTACGACGGCAGCCGGGTCAATGTCCCTCGCCTCGGTCGGCTCGAGAGGTTGGGCGCCTTCTTCTGGCTCTGCCTGAGGCGTACCCACGAGCTCCGAGGATATCACCCTCAGTGGAGGCATCACCGATGGTACCAACCGGTGACTCGCCAATCTTCCTTATAGTTGATCGATGTGACGACGAACGATGGCTCCACCTTCGAGACGGACGGTATATGATACTGGTCCCGTTTGTTGTTCGACGGTGCCGGGTACCCAGCTTGCCTTGTAGTCGTGGTACCGTAGACCGTACACGAGATCACCGTTCTTGAAGATACGAACATTCGCGTGCCGATCGTGTGTCATCTTCTGTCTGCTTTTCATGGTAATGACCTTCCTATCGACATCTGGCTTGATGGGGTGAAGACGTGTCTTCAGCTGTCTCTTCATCAACAGTTCCGACCGGGTAATTCCTGTCGTTGAGTGTGGCGTGATCCGGTAGTCGAAGAGAAAGCGTGATAGCTTAGTTTCTAAGTCATTTCCTTGCATACGCTTCACTCCTTCCTTCACCACCCCTACGGCTCGTTCGGCCAAACCATTTGTTGCCGGGTGATGGGGTGCGCTCGTAATATGCGTGATGCCATTTTGTCGACAGAACTCTCGAAATTCTTCGCTAACGAACCCCGTAGCGTTGTCACTGACGATAACATCAGGGATGGCGTGAGAGCTGAATGACTGTCGCAGTTTACTGATGGTCGTGGCTGAGGTGGAGCCCGACATAAGGTGAGCGTCTATCCATTTCGAGTGGGCGTCGATCACCACCAGTATCATTCTACGCATGAATGGACCTGCGTAATCGATATGCAGTCGCGACCAAGGTCGATCGGGGAATGACCATGGCTGTAGGGGAGCTTCTGTCGGTCTGGGTCGGCTACGCATGCAAATGTCACAGGTTTTGACCGTTTTCTCGATGTCCTGATCGATACCTGACCACCACATCAGACTGCGACTTACTGCTTTCATGCGTACGATCCCAGAGTGTGAATTGTGAAGTTCTTCCAGCAGGGCTTTGCGACAGACACTTGGAATGATCACTCGTGTCCCCCACACGAGACAGCCATCATGGACGCTGATTTCACCTTTCTTTTGGAAGTAGGGCTTGAGGCTTTCGTCGTCTTCGTGATGTGGAAATCCTTGCGTCGTCCTGCTGAAGACTTGTGACAGCACTTTGTCACGAGTGGTTTCTCGGCGTATGCCACTTGCTGTGACCGGGGACATTCGGGGAATGGTCTCCCCTGGTATTTGAATGGTACTTGAATGGTCCTGGGGTATTATGGCCAAGAGTATTTGAATGGTATCTGAATGGTTTTTTGAATGATATTTTGGATTCTTTGTACAGTTCAGTGGTATTGAATGGTATTTTAAATTACCGTTGAGAGTATCACTAAGTCCTGCTGAAATATCATTGAATGGTCCAATGATACTGAACAATACTGAATGGTATTCAAAGGTAATCAGTGGTATACCGTTGGCTTCTATTTTTGTAAGAGTTTTCCTATCCACCATAGCTCCCTGACGTGTCAATCAACCTGAGTAAGAATAACACAGTTCCAGGAAGCACACTATCCAGTGAATATGAGGAGGAAGAAGAAAACGCCAGGAGTATTTCAACACACGTCATCCAGGATGCATATTACTTCACCGGGAATGTGTATTCTCGAAAGAACGAATTTCTTAGCTCCATTTTTCGTATAAATGACGTCAAAACGGCTAGCCTAGGCCTAGTCCAGGGCTAGGATAAGAATCTTCGTAAATTACTAAATATGTGTACTTATTTATTATTTTATAATACATTTTGTCGTCCTCTGGCGTGACTCTTACGCCTGCAGCTTGAAAGCATCACTGAAGGTTTAACGACGACAGGATATTAATTTTTTATTTCTAAAAGTTGAAAAGGCCCTGACATAAGGATTCATGCACTTGTTATCGATAGCGTGTGCCTTTACTGAGTGGGAACTGGGGATTCTAAGGAATGGAGATAAAGGTGTCGTGAGATATTATATTCGCCGTAAAATAAAAAACTAATTCTTGATTATTTCATTATAATTTCAAAGTTACATATTCATCTGGTTCACTGACTATATTTTTTATTAGAACAGCATTACCAATTGATGCAATATTAATTATGACGGTAATTACAAATAATTTTAAATATATAATAAATTAATAATATAATAAATTATAATAGATGGTGTTAGTGGTTGCATGTGGTCTTGTCAGTATGCACTATACTGTAGTTGTGTGCAACCATGTATATATCGGACACTTCAGGTGTTGACCCTTCATCTGTGATGATAAATATTTTAGCCAGATGTTTTATTCTGGATAAATGTTCAGCTAGTGCGTCGTCGTATATGAATACATATTCAACATGCTCCCCTGGATCAATTTTTGTGTGTTCAAAATACAGATTTGTAATTACCGTCTTGATTATTAGTACAGTACTACATTGCGTCAGTTGGCAATGATACTGTATTAAATTAATATACGTGAAGTATATGTATCTAATATTTAAATCATACTGAAATCATGATTGCTATTTTAATCGTCTTATTTTACCTGGGATATAATAACGCGCGACACTTTTAGCATCGGTAAGCGCGCCCGGTCGTTAAAAACATTCCGGTTGACGTTTCTGTGCATGCGCAATAAATGTAAAATCATCAATGTCAAGCGAAACAACAAAGCATTTTCGGTATAAATGCCACGAGCTGTTCGCTAACTTTCCTGTGATGATTATTGTGAAGAGTTTCTTAAAATGTTCAATGCAATAAAATATTACGGTTTTTTTTTAATAAATCACTGTCACGGATTATGGCGCACTAGAGTCACGCTTGCTATCAAAATATGCCTCAAAACTTGTTTTCCTCGTGTTAATTTGCGACAAATAACTTTGCTGAGAGGTTATATACAGCCTAACGAACAACCCGTAATATTTATACCATAAATGCTTTGTCTTTTGACTGTACATTGACGAGTTTACATATATCGCGCATGCGCAGAAACATCAACCGGAACGTTTCTAACGCCGGAAAAATGTAAGCGCTACAGCGGTAACAGTAGGCTTGCGTTTTAAGGGGAAATTTTTAAGTTTTATAAATAAAGTAACGTAGCCGGTCTGTGTAACCTCTGTACGCAGAAGGATGCTTTCGAGGATACTGACTGCATGCGTAAAAGGCACACATGGACGACAAAACGTCAAGGTAATAATTACAAACAAATAACTCAAAAAAGCTTCCTTTCAGTTGAACTTGCGTCGCGAACGCAGCCGTCCCATGCGCAGGCTAGTTTCAGTGTTGTTTGATGTTTTGTTTTATCTTCTGCAAAGTATAGTTAGTCTGGCTGTTTGAACAAATTACATTTCGCGATTTGCAAATCCTCTTGTCAAGTTGTGCCACTCTCCAAAGGGCCACTGTTGCACTACTTTTATTTAACTGGGAAATATAAATTTAACATGCCTTAGCAGGCAAGAATAGAAACTTAGTGGTCAACTGCAGCACTAGGTTTGTGGCTTCATGAACAAATATAAGCCCATGGACATTAAGTATTAATGGAATTATTTGTCAATTAACATCCAGTATATTAAAACAAAACACTTGTTACTTTGTAATAATTATTTTAATGTGTAACACTAGATTAGTAGATATAACAGTTAATATGTTTTGGCAAATGTTCTACTACATTTAACATGTATTTGTGAGTTTCAAAATATTGTGTTGATGATAGATAGCTGTATTTTTCAAGTTTCCCATTAAAATAATGTGGCATATGGACATATCCAGATTGCACAATAGTAACATTAAGTTTAATATGTTACTGGAATAGTCTACACATCTTTAAAAATAAAAATAAATTATTCAGTGGTAATTACTCTGTGTGCATACAACATTGATAATTATATTATTCTATTATTATTTAAAAAAAATTACATATGTAGTACATTTTCCAATATTATCACAACACAATTGCTGTATAAGTAGCACAAGCATCGCTGTTTATTATAATATAGATATGCTTTCCTATTATATCCTTATACAGTGTTTCCCCTAAGTAAAATGATGGGCGAGGCGGTAGGGTGGGCAGAGTGAGCACCGAATGCATGATGTGGATCCGGGGGCATGGCTACCTAGAACTATTACAAAAAAAACTTCACAATTGTGCATTCTAAAGGGTGTTTAACCTATTTCCTCGGAAATAGAGAGGGCACAAATGCGTAACTACACGGTCGTAACATGTAAACATGTTTACAGCAAGAAATAGCTATGATGTGGCAATTCTGGCATATTTTGAGCTAGACTAGGTGGCTTAGAAAAAATGAGGTGAGGTGGCCCACCTCGCTCATCATGTAGTAGAGGAAACACTGCTTATAGTACTTTTTATGTGAACAGTTCTTTCAAATCGCCCAAAATGTCGTTAGTCATGTACAAAAGAAACAGTTTCCCCATATCTAATACAAGTGGATTACATAGAAATTTACCTTCCAGTACTTGGAAGTGCAGCCGACTCCCCTGCTGCAATGACTGTTCTAAACTACCTCAAATTGTCAACAACATCAGTTTATTACATCACCCAATCAGGGCCAATATAAGCGGTGGCATCTAGGGTGGTCTGTAAGCGTGCCTGGTTGGTAACCACCTAGTTGACTGACATTGGCTCCGGCGCCACACCGACGTCTTTGAAGTGGTTAATAGGGCCTGCAAGTGGGTCACGATACATGGCGTGACTCCGCGCGACTGGAGCTTACTGGGGACTAAGCGAGACTAATTGGGGACTGGACACAAGAATAATATTCTAACGATGGATGACAGTTGTAGCTTATGACTGATGAATACTAAGAAAATCAGTTCATAAATATCTTGTGTTATACGTTTCTTATCTTACATGTCCGATTTAATATTGAGTTTATCACAATAGATCATAGACATAGCGATTTACGTAGTGCAGATAATCGACACGATGCAAGGTTGTATGTGTCTTTTACGGGATTTGCGTTTTACATTGCTGTACGTTGTGGTTTCGATAAGCACTTATATCTGACAAGTTGTCTAAATGCACATAATCATAACACATGTATACGTTTGGCCCAAACAGGTTGTACTGCGCGAAAACTGGCACTTTTCATATTAGTCAAGATCGCCAAACACAAGTACTTGCCGCTATTGCCATGGCAACCACCATAATAATGGATTAAAATTCATGATTTCTGTGATCATTGTCACCGGCAAAATGTTCCACTGCTTCTGCTTGTAATAATCCTTCGGACAATATGACTGAAATACGCTATTTTGGGACAGTTCGATTATTACGACCAAAACAAAACAAAGTCCTATATGTTAACATGGATAATATGGACCTCCTACCCCCAACTGCCCCCAGCCTCGTTTTCGCGCGCGAGACTTGCACGCCCTATTGGATACAATCAGTGGTGGGGTGTAACGAAGTACATTTACTTCGTTACATTACGTAAGTATTTTTTTTAAATCTACTTGTAATGAAGTACATTTTTGGGGAATTACTTTTACCTGTAACGGAGTACTTTTTTGTTTACTTTCTTACTTTTTACTTCTAAATTTTGCGTTACTATAGTCTACAACCAATTTTAAAATTACCCTCGACCCCTGATTATGTAGTCGTTGTTTGCTTTGCGCTCGGGCCGACATCATGGCATCAATAGTATTTCACGCTTATCTATTATATAACTGGCGCTTGGTTTCCGAGACGTCCCAGCGTGTGTTAAAACCCATGCAGTTTGATTAAGGTCAGTTAAAGAACACATGTGGAGCAAGGCATTGCTTGTTTTGTGCAGACATCAATGATCAGTTGCATTTCCCTGCTGCCAGTCCTGGCTTCGCACATCGGTGTTTCCGTAAGACTGGCGCATCGACAATGTCGCGAGACAATGGCTTGAAAATTACAATCGAGATTCATTGACACTTCTTGTTTAGAAATCGGATAAATAGGTTGCATCTCAATAGAAAAGATCAGTATAATGCTAGGCTGAAATATCATGATGAATTGCGTCGCAAATATTAGGCGTAACACTTCGCCACGCAAATCTTGTTACTGATGCATAAACTTATGAATTCATCAACCGTCTATAAAATGGGGAGTCGTAGTCGTTCTGGTGTGGTAAATGCGCGTTATAAATCGGTATTTTAACGATAACTGAAAGACGAAGGAAGTTGTGCCAATGACGAGCGTATTTATTTTAGTTTTGAATCATTATGCGTGTTCAGCGACTGAGAGCCAGGTTATTATTCTAGATCTCATATTATTGTTCATCTCCATACATCGTGGTCTGTTGGTGCATAATTTATTTCAAAACTGTACAATTTCGTGAATTTTATTTAGTTCAACATTCAACAGTGTGTAACAATGTTTTCTGAATATCGCATAGACTGCGCGGTCGACACGCAGTACCTTCCTGTTCTACGAGGTTTGTGGTGCAGTGGCTGCATTGGTCTTCTTTGACAAAGTCTTTGAAATGCCGTTGGTAGTAGATACAAAATGGAATCGTAGTAAATATGAACGCTACATTTAAATATCAAAACACCTTACATTTAGTCATTAACTTAAGCTAAGATAATTATATTTATAACAAAAGACAAACATCAACAGCATAATTGAACTGGTGGCATAAGAAGATCTTACATAAGTTTATATATATATATATATATATATATATATATATATATATATAATTTTATATATATATATATATATATATATATATACCTTCATCCTCGTATCATATCACAGACGGTGTTTGCAGGTCTGCCAATTTCCAAAGCATGACTGGGTAGTGAGCTCGCAAGATTTGATAGGACAGATTCGCGTCTGTCGGTTGAAGAGTTTTGACACATATAGCTTTCCCTCTAGTCCTTTTGGTGTAAAGCGCATACCTGGCAGAAGCCATGCCCGTGTATAGCTAGACTGTTGGTGTTGAGCTACTCAACATCAATGAAAGTTCTTCCCTCCTTGGTCCGAAAAAGTGTTTGGTCTGCATGCATTGTCATGCCGCGATACTGTGTCCTATCCATGACAAAGTGGTGGCGCTAAAGATGTTGAAGTTTGGCAAACACTCTGGCCTCTACACTCTATTCAGTGAAGGCGATGCTACTCTCGAACAGTTGATGAAGACTGGACGTAATTTTATCTGCTTGCTCTATGGTGTTGCTGCAGGCAAAAGCATGCCTCCTGCCAGCTATGCGCTCTACACAAAGAGAACAAGACGGAAAGCTGCTTGTGTACAAATTCTTCCACCTACAGACGCTAATCTATTCTATCACATCCTGCGAACTCACTATCAAGCTCTGAAAGGTAGCAGACCAGTAAACTCCCGCCTGCTGTTGACATCGCTGCTTATGGATGAGAGTTTGTCAGTGATGCAGGGCACGTGCCAAATACATACATGGCCAGAGGACCAGCAGACCCCTGCCCTCATGGACGCCATCAATTACCAGTGCAATGCTGTAGGGAAAGCTTGCAGCAATCGTGCTTGTAGCTGTCATTGTGCAGGATTGTCCTGCACACCGTACTGCTTCTGTGTTGGTGAAGCAATGTACCTCAATCCTTTCACCAAACATGATCAGAATGAAGCTAGATACGATAACGAGGATGAAGGTGACTGTACATAGGAAACAGAAGACGTGAACTAGAGGGAATGGGGACAAACCTTTTCTATGTGAGCGTAAAGCGAGTGATATATTTGACAAATACCGTCGGTTAATGTATACACACAGTCAATGTCCAAATGAAACTTGTCATTGCAAAAATGTATCAGTGTATTTCAGCAGTTATATAATTGAGTACTTCTTACGACGTAGTTTTAAGTGTTGTACATGTATGATATACATTCATTCGTGGATACAAATTCATTCGTGGATACCGCGTAGCATTTTGCAAGCTATTGTATGTTTCTTGTCAGCTGCAGTCACATACATACACACACACATAATATATAAATTTCGCCAGCATTCAGATATTATATATATATATATATATATATATATATATATATATATATATATATATATATATATATATATATATATAACACACACACATATAATACAATATTATCAACACACATACACACACACACACACCCACATATATATATATATATATATATATATATATATATATATATATATATATATATATATATATATATATATATATATATATATATATGATAAAAGAATGTTATCAACAATTTTTATATTTGGTGGTGAGGACTGAGGAATGTGGTATAAAGTGTGTGTAGTATGTTGACGCACATTGGTGTTCAAAAGATGGATGCGTGCGCGCATGCGTAAGTGCTTTAATTGCTATAATATGTATTTATAAGGCCTATTTTTACAAGGCAACCTATTGCCGTGGCAACAATCTCTATGACGGGACGCATTGCATCTTGAAGTATCGCCATTGTTACACTGGTCAGCGAATATAAGACAATATAAAATGCACTCCGTCATAGTGATCTGGTAAATAAACTGACAGAAGACTATCCACATCTATTAGTGAACATGACAGTGTGTCGGGATGCTTTTGCCAACCAGTGTGCTTTGTTCCAGGGGCTACTTGGTGTCTTGTCTGTGCGGAACGGCAGTACAGAGCAAACCTATGACATCAAGACTGTAAGTGCACGCACACATACAAAGTGATCCACTCATAGTTACACTTATTACACGTAGAACAACGTCGGTGTTGGTGTAACTTAGTAGAATGACACACATATAAGGCTCTGCACAGCAGGTCTCGGCTGATGTTGAATGAAAGCAGTGAAATGCAGCCAGCACTGAGTAGATTCAAA